>JAQPPZ010015151.1:0-242064 GCA_028583015.1 Wollemia nobilis | reverse complement strand
AGCAGGACATTGAATAGGGTGCTTTCTGGCCAATTCTCACAGTCCTATTCGTCCCACCCTGGAGCGAGTACAAATTTGTGAGGAATTTTCAGACTGTTATTTTTGCAATGGTCTTATGATGATATTTTTATGCTTTTGTCAAAGTTTTAGGTCAATCAGAGGTCATATGATAGTCGTTTTATTATTTTTATGCATACATAGACAATAGGTTTTGGGAAATACATGTTTCATTTTTTCTGCAGGTATTACTAATATTTTATGTTTCTTTGAATGTAGGTTTCCAATAGTAGAGGAGCAGGAAAGAGCAAAGAATCACATACAATAGCGGTGGCGACGTTTTGGTCCACCCATATTACATGTGGGCACGCGGAAGAAGGATTATTATCCACGGATCTTGTGACAAGAAACACATTTGACTCTCCTATCCCCTAAAAAGGAAGGAGACGTATTGTAACACAATTTGTAAAGCGTATCAATAAAGAGATTACCATATTTCGTATTGCTTTTATCTTGTGTCGATTTGCATATGTTATTTCTTGTTCTTTTCTTGTGGCATATTCCTTTTTGTTTCCATATCCTCGTGCTTTCACATAAAAATAGGGAGACATGCAACACAAATATACATGTATGTGTACTCCATCATGGTGTAAACTCCATATGCATAATCCATTGAGGTGAAAGAATTCTTCCAAGGTAGATAGATCATCAAGAATGATAATATATTTTTCCTCTTTCTTCACTTATGGTGTCTAGTAAGGATGAATAATACCTCCTTCATCTGGTTGAGGTTTCTTCTACCATCTCTAGCCTATCGATTGTGACCCATATTAGACTTTGGATAATTTTTAGACTAGTATTCTTCCTTTTATAGACCTAAGAAGACATAACGTCAATCGATGATGTGGATATTATGATTTTAAATTTATGAGGTACTTAGCTCACTTCGTTTGACAATTTTGCTCTCACTATGTTCCTTACACTAGTCAAATTGTGAAATTTCACACAGGGTTTTGTTCAGGGTGTTCTCATCAACCCTCTTATTTAACTCTCAAGTATCCATTTCTATAGAGTTAGAAGACCTCATCATGAATTAAACTATCAAAACATCAAAATATTAATGCTAGAACTTCTACCATAGATGTTATCCTTTGACCTCAATTTCGAATTCTTATTTACTCTTTTTGGAAAATATATATAAAAATAATGGCAAGGGCTAGGATTTATACATGAACCTACCTCTACTTTATTATATTAGTTGTAGTCAACCATTTTTTTTGTCTTTTATCTATGTAGACAAAATATGGTACGTGTTCCCACACCTAGATTCAAATATTTCTCATGCTTCTACCTTGTGAATTTGTAATGGCCAAACCAAATTGCTCTAAATTTGTACTTCTTAAAAATTTTGCCATGTGACTTATAGATCTCACTTGCTCGATCGCATGATGGTATGGTCTTTCATATCCTATGTCGTAGGGACCAATTATTACTTTTGTGAGCTCTAGATTTTGGAAATATCTCTTCCACTGGTGGGTCATGGCTATGAGGTTCATCTCGAAATACTCATGCCTATCCTAATATAGACCCTTCACTTCTTCATATGTGGACTTCTTCTGGGTATAGTAATTGAAAAAAAAACTACTCCTTAATACCTCTTGAGACAATGAAAGGGTATTCATAGCCTAAATTTCATCACCCTGACATCTTTCTAGCTAATCCTTCTAAAGGAGAGCTTATGTTCTTGCACATCTATGCACAGTGGGTGGTAGACTGGTGCGTGGTCACTTATAGTCCTCAATTATCAAGGGGTGAAGATCTTGTTTGGTAACCTTAAGACTACTCCCTTTTTCAAATATTCCAATGTTGTTAGTCTCCTCCTTGAAACAAAACCCAAAAGGTTCAATTGAAGTCACAAAAAATCAAATACCAAATAATAGGGGTATGTTAACAACCATGATGTCTAGTACCATTAGTAATTCAAACAACCCCCACAACATCATTACAAAGTTATTTAAAATACCCGAAACCTTAAAGGTTTTGCCTCTAAACCACAAACATTTGAGTCCCACCTTTTCAATCATCATCTTCAATTCCTTACATACTTGAAAGTAGATTACCAACACTTTCACTCCTAGGCTTACTAGACAATTGTGCATTATTCTCTTTTTGACAATAACTGATGCATAACATGGATCACACTATCTCTCATAGAAATCCAAAGCATTACTCTTAGGGATATTTCTACTTCCACTAGATAAAATCTTTAAAGAAATATTAGCCAAATTGACTCATAGATGTATCAAAAAATCTAGCATCAAGCCCTATTTTGCCTGTGATCGCTCATCAAATCGGTCTTAGAATTTATGCAACTTTTCCATTTATTGTTACAATGTTATCGAAGAAAAATATAAGTCCCTTAGGGCTTCAGATCTTCTTTCCTTTAGGGATTTCCATGATAATATATGTTCCTGCATTAGTATTTTTCCTTCTTTGTCTTGGGTGGGGCTTGGCACTACGGTGTATAAATTGCCAGTATTGTTCTACAGAGAACTTTTTTATATGTTGTATATAATTTCACTACTTAGATAAATATAAACCAAATATACTCTTTGCTAAGGAATGAATGAAGAAACTATGTAGGAGTGTACTGGCACTATTATCCACTTCTTTAGGTTCTAAACATTGTCTTTCTTTATCTTCTTCCTTGGCCCAACCTTCAATGCACCTTGGAATAAAATAGAGGTAGAGGTTAGGGTTCAGTGATATCATTTTATTAGAGGGTTGTTCATCCCCTCTCCCATAGTTCTAGGAGTACTGCACAATTTCTCTTGAATCTTGATTAGAATTCATTGGGCTAATCCATTGACTTGATAACAACCACTTATTGGTCCTTTGCTTGACCCATAAATATGCTTCTTTAATATTTTTACTGCCTAATTGGGAAGCAAAGGACTAGAGAAAGAGGGATTCATATTTTTAGGAGGAAATATGCCTACAGTGATTAACATGTTTTCTACTCTCATGGCTCTTGAAATACTTACAAAAATCCCTTTGGAATCTTAAGCATAACAATAAGGTCCTAGCTCGTGTACAGGGTTTTTCAGCTCGTAAATGGGTTCAAAAGGGAATTCTTTCTTTTAACCATATTTTGTGTGCTGCTGGGTTAAAGTCTTGGGATTATTTGAAGCAAGAATTTAGTATTCTAGACTCTCAATACAGGACTTTTTCATCATCCAGAACAATTTTAGAAGGCTGGTTAATCCTATTTTTGTTGATAATGAACAACAAGTTATTGATTATATTTGTTGGAAAGATGGCTCCAAATTTTTGTAGTCCAAGCTTAAACAAATTTATATTATGCTTACTATTATGGATATTATTTTTGACCATATTAATCATAAATGGAGTATGGATTCATCTCCTAATTAATATGCTCATACCCTGCAATGCATTTGGTTCAGACATCTTGAGCCTAAAATGTGTTTTTTCAGATGGCTATTGTTACTTCACAGGTTGCCCATTGTGGTTGATCCTAGTATGGTTGTTATATGTTCTTTATGCCATGTTCCGGATACCATTTCTCATATTTTCTTTGAATGTGTTTATGCTAAGGAGATTTGGCTTATGTTTTGTTCCAATATTCATGGCTGGGACTATAGTTCTGCTTTGGGTAAAATGCAAATATTATGTGGTCATATTCAACAATTGCATAAGTCTTATAATATGTTCTAGTTATTTCTTTCCACTGAGATTTTATGGACGATTTGGAAAGCTCGTAATGATGAACTCTTTCAGTAGCATCACAGGTTCCTTACTGAGTCTCATTTGAGACTCATACGATTTAAAATAATTTTGCACGTTAACAGGTTGATATGTGGACTTGAAGATCGGTTAAAGAAGATGCATGAAAATATGATTTAGATAAAGGACAATATTTGGACTACTAGTTCTTTATTTGAGGACATTAAGGAGGCTGATTTCTTCCTTTGGTTTTGTAATTTTGTCACTATATGTAATGACTTGCATATTAAAAAAAAATTTAGTCATGATGGTGAGTCTTTGTAATAGTTGCTGAATTTTTTTTTGATGGTGAGTCTTTGTAATAGTTGCTGAATTTTTTTTGGTATTCCAACCTTATAATACTCTTCTATATGTGACTTATTGTATTATGTTTCTGGTTTTTTATTTATAATATAAGTATGAGATGTTCAATTCAAAAATTACTAAATATTAGATTATAAGGTCCGAGGTGTAGACCAATTGGTTCATCCAAACCCCATAAGAGGGGCGGAGGTCCAAGGTTCAAATCTCGGGCCTCGTCGGACTGAACGCTTATCCCTTTCTTGGTGCTTTTAGTGGCGTAAAAGGTTTAAAATGATTGTGGCATGGTGGTTATAGGGGCGGACTGCGCGAAGATCTGTGTGGCGGCTTCCAGGGCGGACAACGCAGAATACTATGGCAGCCATAAAAGCTGGACAGCCTACCCGGATTCGTGGCGGCTACCGATTCCACCATGTAAATACAAAAAACAAAAAAAAAAAAATAATGAGTATGGACTATACCGGTATAGTGGAAGAAATAGTTTAACATACATACACGCTGCTCCAGCAAAGTTAAAGGGTAACACTGAACACAATTAAATTTTAGAAATGGTTGGAGAACCACTTCGGTTAGGTCCAACACGCGCTTTCTAGAAGCTAATGCTTTAAAACCTTTTATTGCAATGCAGGATTAGAGCTCTTTAAGAAGAAATAAAAACACTTTCTAGAAGCTAATGCTTTAAAACCTTTTATTGCAATGCATGATTAGAGCTCTTTAAGAAGAAATAAAAACAAATTTAATAAATAGATAACACAATTAAATTTTAGAAATGGTTGGAGAACCACTTCGGTTAGGTCCAACACGCGCTTTCTAGAAGCTAATGCTTTAAAACCTTTTATTGCAATGCAGGATTAGAGCTCTTTAAGAAGAAATAAAAACAAATTTAATAAATAGATAACACCAAATGAAATTATCCTCTAGCTAATGATAAGATGGTTGAATTATACAAATTTGATGTTCTTCCGAAAATTAATTTAGGTCTCCATAATTATGTTGACCAATCATATTTCTAGTGTGCCGTATCCACTACGGCGGTAATGATGAAACAACACCTTTAATTTGTCGTGCTCGACATAGTTGGCATAAGAGAATGGGCCAAGGAAAGGTATCAATTGAATAAATATCCACATGGGCTGATGAGGAGTGCTAGCGTGTTAGTTCTCCTTAACCTCTGTTGGCCATCATAATCATGACGATTCCAACTTAACTTGATCCCAACATAATTAAATAGAACTCATTATTTCAGATAACCACATCCACAATCGGCACATAATTAAATAGAACTCATTATTTCAGATAGCCACATCCACAATCGGCTTCAGTTAAATATAGAAATTAGAGCATGTACGTGAGTGGTGATGGACTGAACCGCCTTCCACATCTTCTTCCTTATCACTCTCATTAAAAATAATAAAGTTCAATACTTTATCCTTCCAGTTCCAAGGTAAAAGACGTCCAAATACCCACATGGCCATGAAGAGCAGTGGTAGCGTGTTAGTTCTACTCTAACCTCTTTTGGTCATGATAATCATGGTCCATGGACCACAACCAATTTATTATCCTGTCTATCAAGAAGACGTATATAGAAATATTGATTGTCCCAAGGGCAAGTTTTGGATCGCTTAAGTAGCATTTACAGCTGCCATCACGCTGACACCGTCGTTGGCTGACGGAACTTTTGACCATCTTTCTGTTTATATCTGGCTCTTACACAGATCGGCAGATCTGCAGGGTAGAGCACGCTGGGGTTCCTGGAGCTTCTGCAATAGCCAAAGCGAAGTTCTATTGTAGGTCAGAGTTCCCGTATTTTTAAAATACTGTATGTTGTATTCGCAGGAAGAAATAGGCATTTGTTGTGATCATAGATTAGCACTGTATCTTCTGTTGCTCATCCTTTATATTCTGATTGGAGATTTTCCTTGTTGAATGGTGCTCAATGAGTGTTCTCTTAGTTAAATTCATTATGCATCGGGTGCTTGTTTGTTATCTTAGTTATTTATTCCAAATTTAGCTAGTAATCAAAACCAGCTGCGAACTGAAACGATGGTGCGCTCAATTTCTTAAGATAAAATTCTTTCTAATATTGGTGACGCAATACGTTAATATGTGCCCTGCATAATTAAAGATAAAATAATTTCTAATACTCCAAAATGATTTTAGGTACTTGTCACATTCATTTCCAATTTCTTTTTCCACCTAATTTCGTACGTTGTAGATATTGCTGGCATTAAACTTCTTCTACTCCAAACTTGATTGGAGATATTTCTCACAATCAATTTCTTATACTCCAAAATGATTTTAGGTACTTGTCACATTCAATTTCTTCTATTCCAGACTCGACTACGATTTCTTTTTATGGCCCTCTATAATTAATAATTAACGCTATACTCCGATTTCTCTTTGCACTTCATTTCGTACGTTGTAGATATTGCTCACATTTAATATCTTCTACGCCAAACTTGATTGTAGATATTTGTCACATTCAATTTTTTCTATTCCAAACTCGACTACTATTTCTTTTTATCGCCCTGTATAATTAATAATTAACGAATATACTCCAATTTCTCTTTGCATTTCATTTCGTACGTTGTAGATATTTGCTCACATTCAATTTCTTATACCCCAAAATGGTTGTAGATATTTGCTCACGTCCAATTTCTTATACGCCAAACTTGATTGTGATGTCTTTTTAAGAAGCTACCTGATGGTTTTTTATAAACTAAGAGTTGTTGTCTAGTAACATATTCTGTTGTTATCTAGGGCTGTTGTCTAGTAATATATTTATATATGAAATTT
Organism: Wollemia nobilis; assembly: GCA_028583015.1. Taxonomy (NCBI): domain Eukaryota; kingdom Viridiplantae; phylum Streptophyta; class Pinopsida; order Araucariales; family Araucariaceae; genus Wollemia; species Wollemia nobilis. Next base: position 235,167 of record JAQPPZ010015151.1, on the reverse strand, counting down.
CCTTCCATTTTAATATGTGGTTGTCTCTCTCGTTCTACTCTAAGACCTGGTCTCTCGAAGAGACGAAAGAAACTAGCTTGGGCTGGCTGGACTTTTTAAGTTCGTTTATTGATCGGAATTTGATGATGAGTGCGGCCCAACCTCCGGTTGGAGTTCCAGACAGACGCAAATGCTTCCATGACCATCTTTTTCCCTCCCATGTGATCGCGGTGGATATTTTGGAAGGCGTTCAATGGAGTGATGGGGATTGACGTTGTAGTAGGCGTGATTGTTGGTTCTCCCATTAGATGGGAGGTGTTGTTACTATCCTTTACAACTTAACATCTTCTCGTCGAATTCATCTTCACAAATATCTATTCTAGGCCCCTCATTTCCACACATCTAATCTCATCCCTTAGCCTGAAATAACGATGTTGCTGCCTCAGTGATAACTTCCTCATTATATCATCATTGATTAGGTGCCCCATCAACTTTGCAAAAACACGAATTTTGTCTTTAGTGTTCAATACATTGCTGCAGAGGAGCTGCACAATGTTAAACTTGTGTGTCCCCACACCCACGGAAAACGGTTGTATAATTCTATTTTATCGTAGAACTGAAGATCAAACAAAATGTATTAACGACGTGGGGTCCTTCTATCTTATCAAATGTCAGCCGTAGGACTATCCTTCTGTGTAGGAAGACATTTTTCTATAAAGGAAGAAGCTCTGCGAAAAAAGACATACCACAATCGCTTACCCTTATCCTAGGTTTGCGGAGACGTGTCATATAAAAATTAAAAACTAAAATAAAAGAAAAATTTAATCGTTAAAGTAGGTTTTAGCGTTTTTAATGTTTATCCGAAAGACTTTCTTAAAAGATGTTTTTTTTAGTTGTATCAGAATTAACTTCATCGGATGAAATCAACGGACTCCAAACCCAGACAATCCACAGGTAAACATACTCCTTGTGCAGATGACAAAGATTATCCTCGTGGAAAATGAGGATTATCCGATAAAAGTAGATTAAGCATAAAAGTAGATTAAGATTATCCTATTGGAAAATGAGGATTAATTTATTAGTTTTTAGGATTTTATCAAAGATAAGTTTCAAACTCGTGTCTTTGTAGATACTAGACCTTGTTCTTATTGCCTTTCAAATCATTTACCTGAACCTTTTAAGAAGGTCCATTATTATTCAATGTTTTCATATATGTTGGTGATATAAGAAGAAATGTGTTACATCTAGTTTCTACAAAGTCAAACTCTAAAATCTTAAACATTTAGAATTTTATCAATATGCAATAATGAATAAAAATAACTTGGTTTAAGACTTCGACGACGTCATGCTTTAGTAGGGTCTAATAGCTACCTCTACTTCTTCTTAACCATAATCCTGGAGGCCAAGTTGATTTGTAGGGCCTATGAAAGTCTACTTTATTTTTTGGTTAGAAGATAGTTTTTTAAGTATTAATTTTAAAAAAAAAATTTGATTGTCTGAGTGAATTTTTCTTATACACTTTATTTCTATTTATAATCAATTTGTAAGAATTTTACATTTCAATTTTTAGTTTATAAAAGTGATAGCTTTAAATTTTTATGATTTTAGCATCATTCGCATCAAATTGGTTTGCAAGGCATGTGCAAGTCTAATTATTTGGTTAGAATAAAATTTCTTTAAGTTTCAAGTATTCTAACAAATTCTAGATTTTTTTTTTATTGATCCCATTGAAGTTTTTGTTAAACCTGAAATTTTCAATGCTTCGTTTTTTGTGTGTAAATAATTTGTAAGAATTTCATGGTTTGATTTGATTTTTTCCTTAAATTGCTGTTTATAACGATGGAGACAGTGAGAATTTGACATCCTTCAAAACAAAATCATTTATAGGGTCCATGAAATTCAAATTATATGGTTAAAAGATATTTTTTATGAGTTTCAAGTATTATAATAAATTTTGTGATTTTCGTTTGATTTCCATTCAGGCACATTGAACACACACATGCAAAATTCCTTTTCTACTTCCTCTTCTATACGGAGGCATTTACTAATATGAATAACCCACAGATCATGATCGATGCTTACTTGTACTGAATTTTTTGTTTCCATGTTTAAGACAATCAAACACAAAAACAGACTTCCCTCTTCTCTTGCTGTTACTCTGCTACTCTGGTCCTATTGGAAACAGACATACAGAAAACCAACCCTGTTCATTACTCTCTGTTACTCTTCTCTTGCTGTTACTCTGCTACTCTGGTCCTGCATAGCGTTTTGTTTCTTACTCTCTTTTGTTTTTATTGCTCTGCTTTGCTTTGTTTTCTGTGTATAGCATTTTGTTCATTATTCTGTTCGGTCCCTGCTGATAACAGGGTTCATTTCCATACAAATACAAAACAGGGAATGATAAGATTTCCATTCAGGCATATGTTCATAAATAAAAAGCAAAGAATAATATGATGTCTATTTAACTTGTCAAAATTTTCGATTCAATATGATGAAGAATGCTTTAGCAGGTTCGAAGAAAGGGGATACTGTGTATGTGTAAATTCTCACAAGACTATGATCTTACTTTCAAGAAAGATAGTCACATGCCACACGATCGTACTTTTATTAAATATAGTCACCACGATGGAAGGAGATGCTGACTCTCTTCAGACGATGATCTTACTCTTAATAAACATAGTCACATGCCAGCCGATAGCTCTTTTAATAAATATAGTTGATTCTCGTTAATAGTTTTAAGATAAGGTTCCGTTAAAATCGTCAAAGGAGGAAAAAAAAGTGAATAGAATAACTAAGAAGGTAATTTTTCTTAAATATGTGAACATATAATTAAAAAATAGTTAAAAAAATAGGTTAGTTGGTGTGTTTGATGGTGGTTTATTTTGGTTTTATTTTGAGGTAAATTATGAGAGATAATGCCACAGTTTTGGGGGCGTAAGAAATAGTGCCACAGTTTTGGGGGCATGTGTATGGGTTGCATTAATTCTTTGTTGATAAGCTTAGCTCTTGGCCTTACAAAGGGTCATGGGAATACTCAGCCCTAAGAGTGGTAGTAAGAATTTCTCACACTAACCAAATCAAATATATAATATAATATAAAGTAATCAAATCAAATATATAATATAATATAAAGTAATGTAGTACCATTTATAAAATAAAATCATTTAATTTATTATAAAAATTTATATAAACAATTTTATATTTATTTATAATTTTTATTTGTTTATTTGTATAAGGTTATATTTTGAACTTGATTTTAAACGAAAAATTATTTATAAAATTGGATCACTATTACAAATAATTTTTATTTCATACACATTATTCATTTTTTTTCAAATATATCATTTATCTTAAAAAAAATTAAATAAATAAAAAAATAGAACCACTTAATTTATTATAGAAATTTATATAAAATAATAGTTTCAATTTATTTATTTATTATATATTTCTTATAGACATGTCGTGGAAGTTGAACCCAAGTCTCATCACCTATAATGCAAGTGGCATCTTTACTTGTAGACAACACATAGATTTAATTTATAATTTTTATTTGTTTAAATATTAGAATGTATGATAAATGAGGTCTCATTAAGCATAAATAATTTTAAATAATTTTTTTTTATGAAACTAGATCATGATTATAAATAATGTTTATTTCCATTTCATATACCTTATCAATTATACATATATATATTTTTTGTACAAACTCATTCACACACATACACACCATATTGTATAGTGGTTTAAACTTGAGTCTCCTAAAGAGAGTCAAAAGCTCTAACTACTATAATGTTCCAAAGGGACCTTATCCACTTTGTTTGTTAAAATATGTTGCAATGCATATAAATATGTATATTTAAATAGGGGATCCAATAGAATGTCATTGTTTTCTATTTGATTCATATAAAATAATAGTCTTGTATTTATTAATAATTTTATTTGTTAATTTGTTTGAAGATTTTTTTCAACTTATAATAAATGAGGTTGCATTAAGTATAAATTATTATTATTTTTAAATTGTATACGAAATTGGATCATGATTATAAAAAAAATTATTATAAAATCATCTAAAAACACCTTATCCACTATGTTTTTTAAAAGAAGATGTTGCGAGCCATATAGATAGTTATATTTGCAAAAGGGATGCACCATCAAAAATTCATTGTTTTCCATTTGAATTTAGAAAGACCTCCAATAAAATCCACATAATTTTTTTCCATGATTTTTTAAATTAGTGTTGTTTGCAACAATCCTATGACCTTGATAATTTATCTTGATTTTATTGGTATATTTTATATTTTTCTTAAACTACTTTACATTTTATTTCAATCTATTCTAAGAAAAATGCTTCTTCAAGTATGAAAGTCTTACGAAAACATGAATGACCAATTAAAGGATATGCATACAAATCATGAACGATTCTATCTTTGACCTTGAATAATCTGATTAAAAAAATTTGATCCCTCTATTTTCAAAATACCACTTAACATAAGGTCTTAGTTTAATGGAAGACTCTAACAGGATGAAGAGGTAGTAATGGAGGAAGAGCAACGGGTTCATCCATAATGTATCAATGCTTCAATCCCTTGCCACAAGTGAGTCACTATATTGTTTTTGGAAAATTATCAATTCTAAAAATACTATGATCAGAAAGGAGATACCTGAGGAGCAGGAAAGCCGATAGTGTCACAACCCACCTTGGCAAGACTTGCTACTCAAGTTAAACTATATATTAGCAAATAATATTTAATAATTAGCTTTATTTTTTTGATGGATATATACTCCTAATGTTTCATATATTTTTATGTAATAATATGGTATTGTTGATGCTCTACTTGGTTGCAGGATCAGGTACTCTCATGGGTGGATAAAAGAGTTTTCCACAAGGGACAAGAGACCACATTGAAGAGGAAATTATGATGATGACCTAGTGATCAAACAACTCAATTTAACATGAATGAATACTGTAGACACTAAAATCATGTAAATCATATAATACTGTTATGCACCACTCTTATTGACATCATATGGCCCCATTGGGCAACCCTTAGGGGTTTTTTAGTGTTCCCATACACTTTTAGGAAGGTTTCCCATAGTTTTGGGAAGTTTTGGGCCCTATACCCATTATCATCCCACCCAGCAATGACCACAAGCAACCGTCCCTTGGTGGGATGACCATGAACAAAACCCTCAAAAGTCAAAGGAATGGAGAAATTGTAATCAATTCCTCCCATATTCCATGCCCAATCATCCAAAATTTATTTGGAGGTTGTCATGAACATACGAACCTACAAATTAGAGGCCCCAAATGGGTAACCTCTTCACTCCTATGCATGTCAAGAGAATGGACAAGTGGTAGCACTTGCCCTACATGCCAAAACTTACCCCTTTTGCACATTTACCCTAATTGGGCTATAAATTTAGGTGCTCTCACCCAATTTCAAAGGAGACTAATTAAAGCATTCCTCATGAAGTGCTACTCACATTTTCCCTCACCTTTGCCCTCATATTTTTCCAAGTATTTTCCTTGGAATACTCTTCATTCGAAGACGCTTTTAGGGGAATCCCAAAATACACCAAATCCATTCTAAAACCTATCACATTAGAGGTTAATTTGAGAAAATTTTCTGACACAACATTTAAGAGGGTTCTAAACCAGATCCCCTTGAAATTGGTGGTAAAAACCACCTAGTTTTGTGACCGTCTCACCCAGGTATGGCCATGAAATGGCTTGCAATTTTTGTGAAATTCAACCCCAAAATAATTTCTAAATAATTAGAATAGACTTACATTCAATTTTGGTTAATTTTTGAGTAGTTTTGATAGGTCAAATTAGAGTTTTGTGATTGCAGGTTTAGTTGTCCCTACTAGGTATGGCCACACATTTTTATCACAATTTCCTTTCAATTTATGCTCATATATTTCCAAAATAATATTAATAACATAATAGCATATTTTCAAGTAATGTGGAGTTGATTTTATTTGTTGCAAAAAAAAATTATTCTTTCTAGATGCACATTTTCTATTGTTTTCCTAGTTTTTAATCACTAAACACATGTTGTTAACTATTTTCAATATCTGGTGTTTAGGTGCAGGTATTCTAATCATGAGAGAGGATGTAAGAGGTATATTACAAGAATCCCAAGATTAGCTCTCAAGTGTGGGTTGCAAGAAGAACATTGAAACACGCCATTAAGCTCTCAGAGGGATTTGATCCCTTTATAAATTGTAATTTGAAATGTATCAATATATGAAGCCATCAAAGGGGATGTATTGTAACATTATTCATTGATGGATTTATAAAAACAAGTAGAAACACCCCTCTATTTACTTTAAATAATCCCTCTTTTACAATATTTACATAGTTACATCTTTTGCACATTTTCCTTTTGAATGCTTGCTTAGATATTTAATTGCATTTCAATACAAAAACCTAAGACATACAATTTTTTGTGCTTCTTAAAATACCCTTTTCATCTAGGTGCATTATGGTTTGATTATTCTCATGTTTATGCAAAAATACCATGAAAGTGGCATACAACGAGTCTCCTTAACATAAGTTGGTGATAGCCTAAGTCTATATTAAATTAAGGAGCCAATGATTTAGGGATAAAATAATGGTAAAAAATATCAAGAGAGTGCATTTGTTCTTGCATATGGTATGATGATATTATTTACCTCTGTGTGTGTTTTTCTTGAAATATTTTTTGGTTGATAACAATAATCTATTTGCCTATGGTTTGGTAGCTCTTCATTAGTAAGACAAGCTCTTAATTTTTTGTACATGCTTCTTGCTTCTCATGGTTAAGTGTTGATCTACCTTTATCCTTGGAAGTAGTGGTACTTTTATTGATGTTAATAATTAGTGGATCAGCCTTAAGTTATGGCAATATCCTTTGTTTGGTTTCTCTTCCTTTCATTCTATATGAGCGATGCATATCTAAGGTTATAGTGGACGTTGGGTAACACCTTCAATGTTACATTACCATATTATTAGAAATACCTTGCTTTGGGTACCTTTTATAGAGGATAAATATTGTAAAAAAGGGGGGTATTTTGAAAGGGTTTGGAGCATAGGGAGAGAACAACTATGGATAGAATGTAGAGGCAAGCAAAGTGTGGCTTTGAGGGAGCAAACAACATCAAGCAATTCCTTGCTGTTAAGTATTTTTGACCATGGCTTTGGTGTTTATTTTTCTTGGTTGTTTTTGTATGCTAGCCTATGCCTCTCCTTGCTAAAGTTTTGTTAGTTTGAGATACTGTGTTGCCAAATTTCTCTTTTCCTTTATTTTGTGTTGCGAGATGTTTGTTCTCATTCTTATTTTTTTTTAGTTTGGAACCCTATCTATGCGCTCAAATTTGTTAGTTTAGAATCAATTTTCATGCATGGTGAGAGTGCAGGGGATAGCTAGCATGATTTACAAAAAATATTGTTGGTTATATTTATCATGGATCATGACTTCATTGCTCGTATGCTAGACATATAACCTAAAAACTACTATCTTTCCATCTATTATTCTAAGTCAAGTTGCTAAAAGTATGCACCTAGGTTTACAACATGTGGAACAACTTGGATAACTTTAATACCATGTTTAGCTAGAAGGTTTACCTCTGTAGTGTGTGCATGCAAGCTCAGGTTTTTGGATTTTAACCTTTGTTTCATCAAATCTTGGTTAGTATTATTTTTATTTTAAAGTTATTTTTTTTGTGTTTCGATTTAAGTGTTCTTTCAGGATTGGTTAGTGCTTAAAGAAGAATGGTTTATCTCCTTCTAACATTGTCTAGTTTTAGGTTAAATGGGCTTGACCTTTAATCGGTATAATGTTATATCATTATTTTAAACCTTAGTTGATGGTTGTTAAGATCCTACTATAAAATATACTAAAAACACACTCTAACTCAAATAAACACACTCTCACACATTTGCTTGGAAATAAACTCATAGAAACATTATAACAATATTCATAATTAAATGCATATGATAACATAAATTACTTAAAAGGAACAATCTCACAATAGATAGAATTGCAGGCCTCTTCGAGTGGGCAACCTCCTTCAACACTTCATTAATTTGCAAAAAGATGATTACATTGGTGCCTTTTCGGGTATTTAAAGAGTTTCCTTCCAAGGTTTTCTTACATGCAAAATGCCACCTGGATTACATGCATAATGCCACCCGAATTACATGCATAGTGCCACTTTGAATTACATGCACAATGCCACTCGAATTGCATGCATAATGCCACATGAATTACATGCACAATGCTACCTTACCTAACATATTTACCATGTGTTAGATAAAAAAGGGTGTCATTTGTCATAAGCACAACCTAAGCTAAAACTTAGAACATTAAAAAGTATTAATCATGGGTACTACCCAAATTCACTAGGAATTATTACATCAAGGAAGTTATTACATTAAGGGTTAGGATGAGATCCTAACATGCCCTTCTCCTTGAAGAAGCTTTGTCATCAAAGCTAAAAATGAGGAAACTATTGCTAGAGTTGATGGAGAGACTCCCATGTAGCATCCTCAGGTTGAAGCCCATGCCACTGAATAAGGACCTTTGTAATGGTACGGTTGCACAGATTACGAGTTCAACGATCCAGAAACTACTCAAGTGTGAGAAAGATGGAGCCTTCTTCATCAAATTTAGGAAGTGTGGATTGAACATGTACCTTTGTTCCCACAACTTTCTTGAGAAGGGAAACATAAAAAACATGGTGGAGCTTGGAAGTGGGGGGAAGAGCCAATTTGTAAGCTGTAGGGCCAATCCGTTGTAGAACCTAATAAGGACCATAGAATTTTGGAGCGAGCTTCTAACACCTATGAAGTTGTAGGGATGATTGTTTGTATGGCTATAAGCAAAGGAAGACCATATCACCCACATCAAAACTGCACTCAGAATGATGTTGATCAGCTTGTTGGCGCATCCGATTCTAGTCCATGTTCAAATTTTTCTTGAGTTTGTGGAGGACCTCGATGTGTTGATTCAGAGCATTGTCAACGGGATGGACCTTGGAGCTACCCGAAATGTAGGAGGAAGGCATGAGTGGAGGGCACCCGTAAACTACCTCAAACGGTGTGATTTTGGTGGCGGTATGATAGGAAGTGTTGTACCACCATTCGGCCAAGGAAAGCCATTTTGCCCAATGAGTAGGATGATCGGAGGCAAAGCAGTGAAGGTAGGTTTCCAAGCATTTATTAACAACCTCTGTTTGACCATCCGTTTGTGGATGGTAGGCTAAACTCATTTTGAGCTGAGTCTCCTACAACTTAAACAACTCTTGCCAAAAATTGCTACTAAAGGTGGGATCACAATCACTGGAAGCTCAAAAGCAAGAAGAAATGGAACAAGAATAACACTAGGAAACAATAGGCCAAACCGACCCATGTTAATCAAGTTGTGTTAAACCTTAAAAAAGGGGATAAGGGGCAACAACAATGAAATTATCAAGCCCTACCTCCTCCTGTGCAATATGAGTAGTGCAATAACAATTAGAGGGGTAAGGACAAATAAATACACCATCCTCATATATTCACTCAATTATCAAAATCATTGACATTGATTTTCCATCAGTTATGCGAGGTAAAGATCATAAACTTACCCAAGGTCAAATTATTGGACTATAATCAACTCAAGCCTAAGGGATATAAGGATGATCAAATATTTCATCAAATAAAAGGCCATGACATAGAGGTATGTTGGTATTTCAAACATTTAGTGCAAAATATGATCAAAATAGGTATGCTTATTATAGATAATCCACAAGCACCATATAATCATAATATGGGGATTTAAAAAAATCCTCTATCCAACCATGAGGTGCCAAGGAATAATTTTGGCTAGGTCAATCAAGTACACATCGAACCACCAACTCATAGGTTCATCAAAATGGTCAACGCCATTACAAGACATGCAAGATATGAAAGACCAAATCAATATCCAACTCCTATTAGAGTCCAAGTTGTGCCTCCTCTAAGGCCATCCCAAAGTGCACTAGGTCCACCAACTAGACCAATGGTGACAATCAAGAGTAGGTTAGTTCAAAACCTACAGATGACTCCAATGAAGTTATCAATTTATGAGCTGATTTAGCAGTCCCCCAAGAATAGGGAGACACTTATGGATATTTTATGGTCCATAGAAGTGCAGTCACAGAATCCTGAAGTATTCACACACTTCAAGGGACATGTGCAACAATTTCAAGAACTAGTCATACAATTTTATGATCATCAAACCAATATGGTTTCCATTGTCACAATGTACCTACTACTTCATATAATTGCATGTATAAATTACATAATGTTCAAGCAGGTTTTGATTGATATATGATCATCAAATAATATTATCATGACCAAGGAAATAACATAGCTGAAGTTTCTAAAGACTCATATCATACCTTCCACCTTCATGTTGAGAGATTTTAACGATGCATTATGCTCAAATATCGACACTATAGTCTTACCTATTCAGGTGGGACTGAAGACCATGTCGATGATGTGTCATGTGATTGAAGGTGCTATGCAGTAAAATATTCTTCTAGGGAGGCCTTGGATAAGATAAATGCATTGTGTCCCTTCCATTCTCCATTAATGTATCAAATACATTCATGAGGTATAGGTTTATGTGGTATATTCAGATGAAGAACCATTCAAATACGTCAATCTAGGAAAATTGCTAGGGGATTTTGTGCTCCTCTCAATGCACCTAGATATATGACCAACATCGTCGATCAAAGAGCTAGGAGGAAAAGTGAAATAAGTGTGTTCTAAACTTACAAAATTCACATATCAATGATCGAAGCACACAATAGTTGTTTCTACTAGATCATCTGCATCTATAATGCATTAGGATGATAGGAAGCTAAAATCAAATATGGGCAAAAAAGAGACAAAGAAAGCACTCAAACCAGTCGTCATTCAGGTCCCTACTCCCATGGAAGTAAAAGAAGCTCAAGAAGAAGTTGAAGAGGCACCTCAATATGCTTCACCTGCATCTTCAATAGGGTCATCTACACCATAGGTGACCATTCATTTGGTTAATCCTGGATTAGGGGAATACATTGTATAGAATGTGATGTTCACACCAATCATAGAGACTGCATAGGATATGGGTCGATCATAAGCCTATATTCTTCCTGTAGGGATGGTGGTACCACTAGGGGTTCCACCTAACCAAACTAATTTCATTTATGGAGGGTTCGACCAGCTTGAATCGTGCACTCCCATGGATGAGGATGATGATGAACCATTCGCTATGAATGTTAATTATCTCTCTAACATGGAATACACCATACGATATTTTGAGTGTTACCATTTGCATGGTTATGGTCTCATATTATTTGAGCAAGGGTATAGTAGGCCATACAAACCATAGTATTAGTTGTCAACTGACAAGTTTGGGTTAGGGTACTATATTAGAGGATAATATGAACTCCTCATGGTATATTTAGACTGCATGTACCTCAGTCTAGGGGTAAAGCAAAATTTGATCCTTATCACCCTAATCCCTCCACCTTTTTAAGGGATAATCGGTTAGTGTCTTATGTCACTATAGAACCACCTAAGGGATATTACGAGAATTTCTTAATGGAGATCAAGCTAGAGCACATTCCAAGAGCTAGATTGGGAAATCAAAATCATGAAGCTACCAACAATACAGGTATGTAGATCCAAAATATAGATATAGCAAGAGACACTAAATTAGATGTTGCTTCTAAGGATGTGTGTGCAGTGTCCATTGTTGAAAGTGATGGACTTGACTATGATTATGTAACAGATGATACTAAGCTATGCTCAAACAATGAACAATATGAGGATGAAACTGATTTGGACTACTTAGGCCCTCTAAACCTACATTATTTGTTATCCATGGAAAAAATGGGTAATAGTGAAGAATGCTTCATAGTTGAGAGTGACTATGAGTATGAGACAGAGTGAGCCTACCTTAGGCCTCATATTTATGATCACCTGATTCCATTAGGCAATAGCGGTAGGTATGTTTATTACGACAATGATGATGAAGATGAAAAATAGAAAGCCTATTTGGGACCTCCCTACTTGCATAATTGTAATACACCATACACTATAGAGGAGATGTACAGAGACATCAATATCCACCCTCACCTCAAAGGAAGACCATTGAATCTCGATATCCAATATCCAACAAACATGGAGCTTCTAGAGCCCAATGATTCTACTTTCCAGACTATCCATAGATTGGATTCAGAGATCCCCATACCCCCAAAATCACATCTTTAGGATGGAAGTTCTATCAATTTAGTGTCACACGCATGTAGTCCTAGAAATATAATCCATTCTATAAATATGATCTCCATTGATTTCACCACTCCACTTCACAACCCATTCGATCCTTCTAAACCATTATGTCTTAATGTATATGCTATTGATTGGGAGCACACTGATTCACCCCTAGAGGCTGAATATTTCTTCTCTAATGAAGAAATATTACAACCTTTCCATTTTGCACTAGGATGTGCACATGATTTCTATCATGCTAAGGACGCTTCCAATGAGGAACCCATAAATCCATCAAATGACATCCTCTTAATCCCTATGCCTCATTAGATTGAGGAGGGATCCCATATGTCAATAGAGGAAACATTTGAAGTGTATATCAATAGTGATTCCACCAAACCTATGAAGGTTAAATTTGGAGAGAGTCTAACTCCTGATGAGCATGCCAACCTCATCCCTCTACTAAAAGAGATACCTGATCTCTTTGCTTGGAATTATAAGGACTTATCGGGTCTAGATCTAAAATTGGTTACTCATAACCTTTTGCTAGATCTCTTTAAAATTTAGTCAAGCAGAAACTTAGGAAGATGCATCCAAAAGTAGCCTTGATGGTTAAATATGAATTGCAAAAACTATTGGATGTGGAGTTTGTCATTTCTATAAAATATCTGGAATGGGTATCAAACATGGTGTCTATAGGAAAACCTGATGGAAGGATCTGTATTTGTACAAATTTTAGAGACCTCAATAGCTCAACACCAAAACATTAATTTATGTTTCCAAAAATAGATTCTATCATAGACACAACTGCGGGTCATGATATGATCTCCTTAATGGATGACTTTTTTAGTTACAACCAAATTTGGATTAAGCCCAAAGACCAGCATAAGACCACATTCATAATGCCATGGGGGATATTTTATTACAATTTTATATCTACCATCAGGTCCAACACTGCTAATCCTTTTATTTTAAGAGCTACTAGAGCAGCTAGAGGTGCTAGAACAGCCTATGAAGATGAGGGGTCTCCCCTCACAGGCCTGAGCGAGTCATATTCTATCATCATAGAATCCAACTGGGACTATACTAGGATGTGCTGCCTTGTAACCCTTTGTATCTCTATATCCATTATGGTGAGTTTAGAATAGAGAGATATATTATCCTCCTCATAGTTGCACCACTAATTATGACCTACTATGAGTCATGACTGTAGGTCTCCAACCCATGCCTGAAAGGTAGCAATGGTGGTATCTTGATGTAGGATCTATGTATGGAGAGTGCCTACATAAGACTATAGGCTGGCTACCTGGGCCTTGAGCTACCCAATATCACTTTTAGGTTCTACTTCAACCTCCTTGAGAGCATCACCCTCCTCTTTAGTCGGAGGTGCCTCCTCTACAACTCCCTCACCCCATCTGCCCTTAGTCCTCTAATGGACTCAGCATCCATATGAATCAAACTCAACTCCCTCAGCACCCTCTACTACTATGTCATATGGCATCCTACTTAAGGGCCCTCCAAGCCCTACCATACCCTGGTCACCTACCAGGATTCATAGTCAGGTGTATTCCCTACGTCTATCAGCCCTGAATGCTGAAAGTCATCATCCTCATCACCCAATGGAGTCACCCTAGACCAAGTCAAGTCCCTCTCTAGAGTTAGGAAATAGTATATGGTAGGAAACTCTAGAATGTCCTACCTGATACCGAACTATATGGTGACATGAGAAAAGTAAAAATTGTGACTATGTGTTAAAATTTATAGAGGCTTCTTGCCCTAAATATTACTAGAAGATTGAGATACTTTCTAAACATTTGATAAGGGTAAATATTTTCTATTTTGAATGAGTGACTTTGAAACACTTCTCACATTGTGTGGTATTCTTCCAATTTTGGAAGAAATGAATACTTTGATTAAAATTGCACAACAAATATTGATTTATATTGTGGATTTCATTAGGGTGAGAACAAAATTGCATGCATATTGATACAGTGTATGCATCTGGTAAAATTTTTATGGATCCCATGCTTGAGAGTTGGAGAGCATTAACAAACATCAATGATCCTTAGAATGTTTTGAAGTTTAACATAAACAATCGTCTATGTATTAATGTCCAAGGAAAGGAAATACCTTTATATTTTTTGGTCAAAAATGGATATAACAATAAATGATGTTGAAAAATACCTGTAACATACAACAAATTTGATGTGGTTGTACACAATGCAAAAATTAAACTAAAAAAACATAATCATTAATACAAGAAATAAGAGACCATTTTCAAAGAGATGAATTGTTGAGGCTATGGGTGTGGTTAACCCAATGTTTTATGATCCTTGTAATGAATACCAGACTATAAATGGTTTATTTCTCAAATACATGGGCACTCTTGCTAACCATTTCACTAAACATGTGGAAGTCAATGGTATTGAAATCAATGGTATTCTCAACAAAGATATTTTGATAAAACAATCAAACTATTTTGGAATGACAATGTCTTCTCAAGTTTCACAATTCACTAACCATCATGAAACAGGTTCTATTTCACGTTTGTAGAAAATATTACATCCCAATAGTATCTTACAACATACTATGAGTGAATATTTTCTTTTATATAAATTATTTCAAATGATGATTTTAGGATCAGTGGAAGATGAACGGGTATTTAATACATTATCATATGTAAAATCTAAAGTTTGAAATAGGTTGGACAAAAATTTGAAAAATTGTTTAAGAGTATATGTGTTGACCTATGAGGTGGAGAAGTATCCTTATGAAAGATCTTTGGCATGTTGAGAATATCTAGTAGAGGAGAGGTGTCATGAATACTCAAGATGATGAGGATAATGGTAACAATGATTAGACTATGGTGATAAATATTTTGGGTATGAGTACAAAAGATTTTGCACAATCTAAAAAGAGTTTGTTCTAGATTCCAAAATTATAATCATTGGATGTTTTCACTTGAATATATTTCACATATTATTTTATCAGTTATGTATAGAATATTGAGATTTGATTATAATTTGATACATATATTTTATTGATATCATAGAATATGAGATTAGATGTACTATTGGATATTCTCTATATCATAGCCATGTTAACCGATTATGTATATTTTCATAAAATTAGATTATTTGATTACATATATGTTGATTATGAAACATTGGATTATTTTTTATATCATAGACGTGTTATTGGATATTTTTTATATCATGTTATTTAAGCCTTGTTATTGGATTATTAGTCTATGATATTCAAATTATTTAATATATATGTATTGTATAAACTATTTATGGCAAAGTAAATATCTGTGTTTCATTTTAGTCATTTTAAATTATTTTATAAAACATAAAATAATATTTATTGCATCCATATAATTCAAAATTATTTATTGCATACACATAACTAATCAAAACATCACAATATTTAAAATAATTTTTCAAAAAGATAATACAATTGTTTTGAAAATTGTCTCTTTTATTGATTTCAAAAATATACCATTCTTTTAAAATTTACAAAAAAACTATACAACATGTTTGATTTATCCTCAATAAAAAAACAACAATTATCTACTTTTCTTTTTGCACGGTGCTTAAAGGTTTAGATGGATCTTGCTCAATATCCTTTGCTTCCAATGCACTAGCTCTTGCTAGACTTAATTATAGTGTTCTTCCCCTCTAGAAATAAACCATATTCCTTCGTAGGATCTTCTCTAAAAGGCACATTCAATTCTTTCTCATTTTTTTTTAATACAACCTCCACATCTAGGCCCTTGTATTTGATAAACTTCTTCAGCCAATGATTTTCTCTGACAGTGTATTGTAATACTTTCTTCACTTTGATAGCATTAATCACACTAGTTCTTGTAGTCTTAATTAACATTTTCATGGCCCTGAATTGCATATTTAAGTGATCAAAATTATACTACAAAATATAAGATAAAAATGTTAATATTTATAAACAAATTTTATTTAATAAAAAAATGATTTTTAGTTATATGTAAAACTTACATTAGGTATAAGTCTTGCAGTTTCTGCAGCTACTACTTTTTTCTTATCTATTGCCCATTCATTGAAATATGCTTGGGCCTCGGCATTGAGGTTTTCTAATCGATTAAGCATAATATCTAGAATTTCATCATTGTATCTAGACTCAGCCTGCACTATGCCAGATTCAACTTTATGTAACAAAGCATCGAGCTTTTGTGGATCATTCTCCACATTTCAAAACAACTAATTTCTATTTGAAAAATTCTTATATCGAGCATTTATTTATTTTATCAAAACCTTGACCTAATACTCCCAATATTTTAAACTTTCAATATCTACAAGTAGACTATCATTAACTGTAGTTTTACATATATTAGCTAATAAAACATGTTTTGAAAAATTAACTTTATTATCATCATTCAGATGATGATGGGTGGAAAATTTCTATGGGGGAGAGGAAACTCTAATAGCATCCACCTCAACATTCTATTCTACTTCATGATGGCTCTATGGACCTTGAAGCACATCGCTTGCCTTGAAAGAAAATGTTTTAAGATTGGTATCCTAATAAAGAAAATCATCATCGAGATTCTTAGAGGGCATTTGAGATGCGCTCTGCATATTTGAAAAATTTCCAAGGGAAAATGTTGAGAACTAAGAAACATTAGGTTGAGATACGATGTGTGTCTGGGAAATACTTTTTCTTACTCCTAGAGGTAGTGATGTGAGGAACTATTTCCTACACATGTGAGATTGGTTCCTCACCATTGGTGGTACCTGTTGTGGATGGACTTGCTATGGAACTTGTTGTGGGTGCATTTGTAGGTGTGCAAATGGTGGAGGTATCTTGTTTTTAATTATTTTGAATGTAAATAGTGCATCTACAAAATTTTACATGAAGATATCAATTAAAACTAGTGTAAAAAATAATACCATAAAAAAGATTAAATTTAACCAAACATACCAAACTCAAACTCTACACCCATTGATGATGTAACCACTTGCCCTTACTCTAAAAAATATATAAAATATTCTCTCAAACTAAATATATTTATAAATCATTAAAATACATCATTTAAAATAGTAGTTTCAAATAATAATGTTACCTTGTGAGCTAGAGGTTACTTCTTCAACGTCGACTATAACAGATCCAAAAATAAAAGGAGTGAAAGGTGTATGTTGATCACTAGGAGACCTTGAATGTTTCATGGTTCTTGAGGTGTTTATTGGTGATGATTGTGACTATGTGTTAAAATTTATAGAGGCTTCTTGCATCCTAAATATGACACCCCTTTTACTAGAAGATTGAGATACTTTTTTCTAATTTCAAAAGAAAATTAGAAAATAAGAAGATTGATTAGAAAGAAAGAAAAATTAGATTTTTCAAAAAACTAATTTTACCTATATCTCATCCTCTATCATACTATTAGCTATCAATATTGGGTGAAATATAGTTAGAGGACCATTTCGAAGATTGAAATATTCTTTTCATTAAAAATAGAAATAATAAAGTTGTTGGTTGGTACTACATAAGAAGATTTTATTTTCTAGGTATTCAGAAGATATTGTTTAATGTGGTTCAAAATGTGCATGGACTGATAAAATATGATGTCAAAAATACATCAAATCAAATAGGCCAATGCCCAAAACAATATTTTTACCTCTACAAAATAAGTCTTGCCTAGAAAAATCCAATGCAAGCATGAAGAGCTTTATCTCCAATGTTGGAATTATTTAAGCCCATTTTTGACATAGAAGAATTAACTAAAAAATAATAATAACATTAAATTACAAAATGGAGAACATTATTAGAAAATGGAAACTACAATACCTCAAAAATCGAGAAAAATAAAAAATAAATTTTAAAAATATACCTTTCAAATTATTGGAATGGACACTGTATTTGGTCACCAAAAATCGTTTATCTTCTTCCATAAAGGTGTATTGGTTGTTCACTAGGTGACCATCCATAAATGGTAGCCTTTTTAGTCACTCCACATCTGAGGGTTGTTATCCACTTTGATGTGAATAGTGGACTCATCATGGTTGTAGGAACTAACTATCCTTTATATCAGGTAGATGTTGGCATTGAACTGTGGCATCTAGATCACTCTTGTGACTCTAGAGCTGTAAACCCATTGTGAATATCTTCCAAGAGTTTTTAAAATGTTATTAATATTTGGGTAAAACTAGTCCTTGGATTACACTTTCATAGGTAGAGGAGAGGAAGAGCTAACCATTTTTACACTAAAAATGCTTTGAAAACCATCTAAAAATGCTCTAAAAATGCTTTGCAAAATCTCTAAAAATTATCTAAAAATACTCTGGAAAAATCTCTAAAAATGCTTTGGAAAACACTTTGAAAATGCTCTAGGAAAGGCTCTAAAAATGCTCGAGAAAATGCTCTAGGAAAAGCTCTAAAAATGCTCGAGAAAATGCTCTAGGAAAATCTCTAAAAAAATTTGCACTGGAAAAGAAAGGCGAAAATGAGCCTGCATTCCTATTTATATAAGTTTTCATGGCTAAATTTTATGGATGCAAAACACGTGGTAAAGGAGAATGCCTATGGTAGAATCTTATTTATGCTCTTTATCGGTTGCTCTTTTCTAGTCACTCTTTGTCAATCGATCATTGCCAATCACCCTTTTTTGGCCACCCTTTGCTAGTCATCATCTAACAGTCACTATCTTCCAGTCACCATCTACTAGTTTCCATCAACCAATCATCATCAACCAGTCACCATCTATCAATCACCATCTACCAATTGCCATCTACCAATCATCATCTACCACTCACCATCTACCATTCACCTTCTACCACTCACCTTCTACTACTCACCTTCTACCACTCGACTTTTGCCACTCACCTTCTACAAGTCACCTTCTTCCACTCGCCTTCTACCACTTTCCATATGTCATTCATCATTTTTAATTATAACATTGATTTAAAAAAAAAAAAATCACCAAATTTTGATAATTTTTCTGAAATTTTTTGAAACATTCACAATCTAGTTCAGACACAATTCACCTTGATTTACATTAAGATTCACCAATTTTTTATAAATACTTTTTCAGTATTACCCCTTATGCATAACCCTAATGTTCTCTTTTTAGAATAATAATATTGTATGTAGATAAAGTTATTTTTTGTGTTACTATTTTATGGGCTATTGATTGAGTATGTTCATTTATTATCTTACTTTTACTCTTAGTTGCAATTCCCTATTGTTGATTGGCCAACATTGTATAATCCTTGAAAAGGAAGTCTTTATCATATTTCAATGTACTAAAATTGATAAACACTACATTATTTGACCTAGTTATAGATAGGACTAATTGTTGTACTACTCTTGATTGGTCCATTGTGAAGTTGATGGTTATTTCATTATGGATGCTTGGATGATCACTAGTTTACCCATCATTACAAATTGTTATGTTTGGCATTCCTGATTATATATCATAATTTAGGCATTTCTTATTTCCATGATACATTCTAGTAGATTGTGGCCTACGTTACATTTAAAATATCATAAGGTATTTATTGCTAAATTTACAATGACCATGAGGATTTCACCTAACTACTAAATTATCAAGGATCTTGATATTTCGTTAGATAATAAGTTCTTCTTTGTTACCAAATACCTATTTTTTGCTAAGCACTATGTTTCCTCTTATCTATGTTGATGTAATTTACCAAATTCTTCAATGCTTCTCTTAATTTATAATTCTAAGTTTGTATTTCACCATTTTGACTTTATAATGGAGTGGTAGTATTTGAGCTATATGATTGAGAGGGGGTTGTTAGCTCTATCAATTATGGTTAAAACATGATAGCACTATGCATGTTTTGAAAAATGAAGGTTTCCATATAATAAGTATTCATTTGCAAATATGCAAGCTCACTAGATGCTAATTGGGTCACTTTGAGGAAAGTGGATTTGAGTAAGGATGGTTTTGAGTATATAGAATAGGTATCATCCATGAAGGAGGACATAATACTTGTGAGGTTTAGGTTTGGGATACATATACAAAATAGGCCATGGGTGGATTACAAGGTAAATATTTTACTTGTATGAGGATATATTTAGTATGGATTACTTCTTCAAATACCTCAAACAAGGTAACATGTTTAGCATTTTATACCATTAAAGCTTAGATATAATTGTAATCCCTTATATAATATGATGAGGCTTTTTCACCTAATGTCAAATGACATGGTGCCTAAGGTATAATATTTATATAAACCTCATGTTCTAATCAAGTATATTCTCTTGAGGATATTTATACATGGCATTTAATTGGAAGAGAACTAAATAAGCATTACTAAAATTGCCAAACATCTTCATGAAAGGTTCAACAATAGAATCCCATTCGATGATTGAATTATTATATAAGCTCATATACCACAATGTGATCTTGTTCTTTAATGAATATATTAGTAAACATATTAAATATCTTCATCCTGAATTTATTATATGGATTTTAATTTTGATAGATCATTAAGATGGTCCATAGTTATTTTATTATTATTTCCATCAAAAGTAGGTAAAATTTTTAATGAAAATTCTAGTATTAGAGAGTAGACCATTAGGTTTAGGGGTCCTTAGCATCTTCAATCAGGTAGCTGGTTTGTGAACTTTCTTATATTTGTATTTGGTAGCATTGAGGCCTTTGCCCATATGGAATTTAGAAGACATGTTACATTTGGCACTGAGGAGGACCCATATATATTTCTTGCTATAAAGCAAATTGAACTATTTATTGGATTTGGACTACTTGGGAATTTTGAGGAGCCATACGCTGTTGAGGAACAATTTTTTAATTTCTACTTTGTATCGATAAATAGGGCCACAAACTCTAAAAGCTTTTGGGCCTTTGGATAATCAAGTGTGGCTAACTTGACTCTCTACTACTACATCCAGGTGGTTGCACCATTACTCTTCTATTGTGTTTCTCTTGGAATTTATCACTTTGTTGACATGATGAAAATGGTCTCCCTAACTTGTGTAGGTGGATAGAGTAGGCTCACATATATGGTGGATAGTGGTTGTGGTTGGTGTATGATTGGATATGATAGACTTAACCACAAAAGTCAAGTTTTATTACCAATGGATGATGTCCTATTTAATACTCCACTTGTTTTTCTTCTCATGAATGTAACATCCACATGGTCTCAAATTTGGTGGAACCTTCTTTGTCCAATGGTAGGCCATTAGACTAAAAATCAATGGTATATGGGTCTTAGTACCCCTGATGCGACTGAATATGGGTAGAAGATGAGTGTTGACATAAATGAAAGATATGATGGTTGATGCCACCTTTGATATTGTCCACCCCTTATTAGATCTTAATTATTTTAATTGAAGGCAAGAAACAAGTTTTGACATCATTACCTTGGTCTATCTTGCTTTTGATTATTCTTACTTGGGTGAAGTGGGGTTGTAGGCAAACATTTTCTACAATTATAATGTAGTAAGACATATCTAGAAGAGTTGTGAATTATTTATATATAGTAGAGGATATATTATTTTTTGTATGTTGCACAAAGGATTTATTACAATGGTTTGGGTGGTAGGACTAGTAGAATTCTAGGTTTGATCAACTTAAATACTATCCAATAAGGTGTAACTACTAGGTTGACTTATTTTGGTTAACAAGGATGGGAAACTAGTGAAGAAGATAAAAAGAAAATATTTTTATTTATATTAGTTATAATTAGATACACCATATATTATTTCCCTTCTAAGGTGGTTGGAGTTGGTTCACCAGATTCTTGTATCCACTTGGTAGTAGTTAGTTTCTTCCCTTAGTACCCTTACTTTGATAAGAAATAAATTCGATGGGTTGAATCATTTTGTTGGACTATTATATTTTTAATATCTCATTCATAAGCATTGGTCTAATTCTAGTTTTATTAAACACACAAAAATTAGCTTAAAAAACCTTCAAAAAAGGTTTTTTGATAAAAAAGAAGAATCATAAATTTTAAATGGAAAATTGTTCTCTCTTAGGAAAAATTGAAATTTTCTTACTTGAGTAAAATTTACGTATATTCAGAAAATTGAGATAACCCACACTTTTTAAGGTGAAATAACATTTTAAAAAACTATGAATCATAATTTTTGTACTTAGGTAATCTTTCTCTTTATTAAAAATAAAATGGAAATACACACATTTCAAATTTCTGAATAACACTTTTTATACATAAAATATTTTAGTTCTAGAGATAAGAAAATTGTAAATGTTCAATGGTGAAACATAATTTTGGGTTTAGAGATGTGCTTAGCTATTTCAAGTGTGAATTATAGTTGAGAAAATTCAAATCATCTTTTCCAACTTTGAAAATATTTTATACTTCTATGGGAGTGAACTGCAATCTATCATATAACAAATTATAATATTAACACTTAGCAAAATTTTAACATACTAGATTGCTTTTTTGAGTTTACAAAATTAAAATGAATCAAAATTTTACTTGGAAATGTCAACCCAATTAAATATTCTTGAAAAACATGATGTATAATTTTGATGTATAATGTTGGACTTGAAGAATTTTACTAGGTTTTATAATGGAGTTATTATTCCATGAAGTACCTATAAATACAAAAATTCAAAATAAATAGATTTGAATCGATGGAAAGTAGGACTAACAAAATAATTTTAGATTTTGTATA
Organism: Wollemia nobilis; assembly: GCA_028583015.1. Taxonomy (NCBI): domain Eukaryota; kingdom Viridiplantae; phylum Streptophyta; class Pinopsida; order Araucariales; family Araucariaceae; genus Wollemia; species Wollemia nobilis. Next base: position 212,261 of record JAQPPZ010015151.1, on the reverse strand, counting down.
AATTAACATAATAAAAAATAATTTAGTTGATCTAATAAAATTCTAAGTGAATTTACATAGACCTACGAAATTAGGTGCAAGGGGAGTAAACTTGATTTCCATAAAAATCAAGCCCTTGGTACATTCGTGAATGCTAGAACCTATTGTATGAGCAAATCATCTAATGAGATGTGTGCTTGTGATCTTGTTTTAACAATTATAAGTAAAGAAATGTATTTTCTCCAACCTCTAGATTTAGGTCAACTTCCCATTAACCATGCTAAACTAAATCATTCTAAGTGTATAAAAAAAAATAATGGAAAATAGGTGCAAGAAATTTAAAATAAGTGCAATAAAATACATATTGTCATGATTGTAACAATATTACCATTGATCAATTAGCACATCTAAAGGGAATTGAAAATCATCAGTATGATCCAACCTATACAAAAATTTACAATAATAGAAAAAAAATCTAGCAAAAAGTGAGAGGGTATCACCATAGTCACTATGCACCCACAAATCAAAAGGGCAATGTCATAATCAATAAGCAAATGTCATGCATAGTATTTATATTATTAACAATGAGATCATAAGTATGAATGTATTATACAAAGTATATATTTGAGTTTGTGAAGTGTTAAAAATATCCTTACCATGGATCCAATAGCTCCTATTTATAACAAATTATTTACCCCCAAGGTATTGGATGCAAATCATTTCTACTCTTAATAAAATCTCTATTTTAGGGGATTTTTTAATAAAAGGATATACCATTAAACCTTACATATCTTTAAATTCCCTATAGACATGCTTAGTATCCTTCTAACTCATAGCTAATACCATATGAAGACAAAATGCCACTTTTTTATGTGGTTTCCTTAGATCTAGTTCTAACCTTGTCCTAGCCATAAATTGTATTCATAAATTTGAGGGTTCACTTTGGGGGCTAGTTGTGCTTTGGGGACATATCCAATTTTTTACAACTCTTTCTAGTCATTATTTTTTGTACTACTACTCTTGGGGCTATGTAACTCTTTTCCTTTATCATTCAAGGCTAATTCCTTTGGTAATTTAAATTTAGTTGCCAAGCTACTATATATCCATCCTAAATGAACTCCACTAGAGCTTTACAAATATATTTAGCCCTCCTTGTTAATTAGTCGATATGGTATTCCAAAAGGTCTATTTTATATTTGAATCCTTTCCAGAGTTTTATTATCCATGAAAAAAATACTCCTTCTATAACCTTAAATGCATGCTATATTTTGAAATTGAGAGGATAATAAGAAAAAAATACTTTGAGAATAAAGTTTATTCATTAATTCAAATTCAATTCCTACTTTTATTTAATTTACTTCTAATGTTAGAGTAATATTCCATTCTTTGGGATATTTACCATTTTACTATCTTAGGTAGAGTTTATTTACCACATGGTTAAAAGTATTTTGTTACTTTTACCATTAGGTATTTACTTTTACTATTTACCAATGTTAGTAAGTTAGTCATCATAGTCAATTTGACTACGTTGCTAATATCGGCATAATTATTACATTGTCATCATTAGTTAGTTGTTAGCATAGTTTATGGGATATTATTCTTAGCACATTGTATATAAACCTTAGCACATCTAATAAAATTTTCAATCGCCTATTTCTCCTTCATGGTATCAGAGCGGGTATTTGGGTGATCAGGGTCAAGGAATAAATCCTACAGGTTCCTCCCCTCCTTTGGCTTTGGGCACACATCTCAAGGCAGAATTGTTTTCATTTGCAGGCAATTTGGATGGAAAGCCTTTGGATTTTCATTTTACATATCTGATAGCACTCTATTGTCAGACCTATTAGGCACATCATGGATAGGTGGCCCACGTGCCCATACCCTCACTTTTTGGAATGTCACCTGCAATAACCTTTGACCAAGCACTGATAGAGTGCTCGTTGCAAGCATCGTGGACAATATGTCTTGCAAGAACATTGGTCCACACTCGAGAAGGAGCATCGACCTCTTACCACGTAACATTCTACAAGCCTACTAGAATTTGAATGTTTATTGCACACCCATTGAAATTTGTTCGTGATCCAAGGAGCACACTAAAACACTAACGTTGCACCGATCTTGAGCTGGTTCACTCTAACATGGTGAATAGTATGAATTATGAGATTATCATAGATGGAAATAGGTGGTATATGGCTCGTCTTTCAAAACCCTTGTAGTTGGTGACAAGTAGCGATGTCTGATTTATCCTTCGAGGTGTGATGTGGTAGGATCTAGATTGCTGGCTAGCATGTGACAAAGTGGATGACATGAATCTCAAGATCTGATGTGGCACATCAAACCCCTGGTGGCTAACGTGGTGAGATATAGTAGTAGTTGATGTGGCAATGATGCTATTTTTGTGGGTGAGAAGTGGTGTTGCATGATTGGTTGAACGCTGATGACGTGTCAAGTTTTGGTTTGCTACATTAGATGGCAAAAGGTGGGTAAAGTATTTTGATTGCCCAAAGGTAATCGATGATAAAAATGCAATCAATATGTTTTAAACTCCTAATTTGCATTTGTATGATGCATGTGGGACAATAAGTCCCTACATTTTTTTTTTCCCGCTCAGAAGCGGATAAAGGCTTCAAGACGACCTACATGAACTTATGTTCATGTCCAGGCTATAGCTGAGCTGGTCAGTGCCTTGCCACTAAGGCGCTAGCCCATAGGAGGTCGCGTGTTCAAACTCCCACGACCATTCTTCAATATATTTTGCTCTTAAAACAAAAGGGCAGCGCAAGGACTTAGGTAATATTTTTTATTTTTGTAAATTTTTTAATTATTTTAATCATTTTATTTAATAATTTAATATATTTTTGTATAAAATATATTTTTTTAATAGATTACATTTATTTTTACAAAATTAATTTTATTATTGATTAAATAATGATTATATTTATTAGAATTTTGCATTGAAATAGAAAATTAAAAGGTTTTTTTTTGCAACTACAAGAATTACATGTTTTCTTGTTTTCTCCACATTTGGGGATAAATAGACAAGAAAGAAGACACAATTTTGTTGCAAATTATGAGACTCCTAACAATTTTTTGAGAGTACAAGTTTTATTTCATGAAGATAAAGCCTTGGATCAAGAAAGCTCTTCGTCGTCAAAGAGTTATAAGAAATAGGAACGAACTTCGATGACAAACATCAAGATATCATTTTCATCATATGCTTCGAGAGCATTGAAGAAGTTTACCTCATTTCAACACTTACACTGATCCTTGGAAGGGCTTGGATCAAATTTATGGTCCTATGAGGATTCAAGAACCTTTCAATCCTAATGCCCCTCTAATTTTTGAGTGTTGAAGCTCAGAGGGTCCACTAAAACCAAGTCGTGTGTCAACTAGTTCTGGAAGCCTTTGAAATATGGGTCGTGTGTTGACTTGTCTTTGAAGGAGTGCTAATTTTTTTAATTTTGCAAATCAAGGGGGGAAGACAAGAAATTGCACTTCTTTGAAAAATTGTAACACAAAAGTGAGGAGCACATAAAAACAAAATAAAACTTGTTAAATTTGAAAAACAAAAATAAAAGGCAATTGTTTCATGCCCAATTCTTTGCAAATTTAGAAAATAAGAGGAGACAAAGTATATCAATTTTTTGCACAACACAAATCCAAATTTTGTTGCAAAAATTAAAATGTGCATTTTTTATTTTACTCGACACCTTCATTGTCAAATTATGTGCATTTTTGGTTGCATCTGACACATATGTGATACGAATTTTGTGGTCATTCTTGTTTGATTATTGCATTATTTTTTTGCAATTATAATTCATAAAATCAAGAACACTCAAACCCTAAAATTTCACAATAATTTGTGTCAACCATTGCATAGGTTTAAAGTCAATTTCACTTGATATTATCTTCTAAAACAAAAAACCCTAATTCACTCTTATTTTTTGGCTTAATTTCCTCAAACTTATTATCCCTCTTCAAGAGGATTTTTAGGCAGGTGCCATTAAATATCTTCTTGAGTAAATTTTCTTTCACTTCTTATTTTTTGGCTTAATTTCCTCAAACTTATTATTCCTCTTCAAGAGGATTTTCAGGTAGGTGCCATTAAATATCACTTAAGAGTGAAATAAATATCTTTCTTAGTACAAATTCTAGGACCTTCATCATGGCAACTATCAACAAATACTTAAATGATACACAATTGCTTAAAGGTCCTAACTATTTAGCATGGAAAACTAAGATGAAATCCATATTGACTATAGAGGAAATATGGTATTTAGTTGATGGCACTGAATCAAGACCTGAATCAATAGGTGTAGATAAAAAAGCATGGGATAAAAAGAACAATCATCTTCTCATGTTGATACTCCTCGCAACTATTGATGAGATCTAGTCTGACATAAGTGTAGCTAAAACTGGTGAAGATACATGGGATGCACTTTATACCATTTTGAAGGAAAGAATCAATCAATTGTTCTAAACCTTCAAACACAACTTCATACACTCCATATGAATTCAGGTGAATCAGTAGAACTCTTCCTCTGCAAATTTTCTGAACTAAAGTCAAAGCTACATGTTGTAGGAGCCAAAGTAGAAGATACTATTATGACTTTAGTAATATTGATGGCTCTTCCTAAATCCTATAAAATGTTGATTATATCCCTAAATGTATCTCAAATATCAGTCACCTTTGTGGAGTTAGTCAATTTGATTCAAACAGAGGAAGCAAATCAACTCCAAAGTGATGAAGTGTCGAACATTGCACTTTACTCAAACAATTAGGGTGAAAAGAATAAAGGAAACTTTCAGAAGGGAGGATCGTATTCAAAAGATAAGGGAAAGAAAACTCTAAAAAAAATTTGCTCACATTGTAAAAAGGATAACCATGAAACCAATCGGTGTTGGTTTAAAAACAAGCAAAATAAGAAAGGCAAAGGTACATCACAGAAGAAAAACAAAGGCAATATTGCTAGTGAAGTGTCTAATTTTGATTATGATTCTGGTTTAGAGAAAGAACACAAAGTGCTCATGGATAAGATAGTATTATAGAGGGAAAACAAATTTGTCACTTTAATCAAGCACCATTTCCTCTCTCTATTTTTTAGGCTTCATAAATAGCATAGGTTTTTGTTTAAAGTACTAGAAATAAAGGGGTTTTTGTACCTCTTTTAGGCTTCATAAATAGCAAAATCTCATTGTTTGAAGTACTTGTAACAAAAGGAGGGAATTTTCTAGTGAAAACTTTGCCTAGGAGGCAATATTTGTACAATCCTTCACAAATATTATTGAGTTGTACATATTTTGCAATTAAGGGGGGATGAATATTTATTTTCTTACTTCACAAAATTTTTTATAAAAAGGTAAGAAGACTTATAAGGGTGCATTTTCGGCAGTGACCGACACCTTAGTCAAACTTCTTTCAAAAATTTCATTACAACATGTTTTGCAACAAGGGGGGAACTTATATGGATGCATTTTTGGCAATGACCGACACCATAGCTACCTTATCAATTTTTTTGTAAACTCATATTGTAATCGAATGAACCTCGTATGAAGTGATCTACTCTACTACACCTAGCGATTGTAGTGGCTAGTTACCCATGCAATTCGGTTGGATGATAATATTACAATAAGAACATTCATTGATGTGAATGCAAAGTGAGGAATGACCTACGTTTTTCTTAGGAGCAGCTAGAGCACTATGATAGATCAAGAACTAGTAGTTCAATATTTTTTTTGCTATATTGGGGCAGTTATATACATTACCCAAATAATGTAATAAGTGGGGATGTTAGAGTAATATTCCATTCTTTGGGATATTTATAATTTTCCTATCTTAGATAGAGTTTATTTACCGCATGGTAAAAAGTAATTTGTTATTTTTACCATTGGGTATTTACTTTTACTATTTACCTAGGTTAGTAAGTTAGTCATCGTAGTCAATTTGACTACGTTGTTAATGTCGACATCATTGTTATGTTACCGTCATTAGTTAGTTGTTAGAATATTTTATGGGATATTATTCTTAGCACATTGTATATAAACCTTAGCACATCTAATAATTTTTTTAATCGCCTATTGCTCCTTCATCGAATATTTTTATTTTTAAATTAGCTAGTATCCATTCAAATTACACATCAATCCTTTGCTTTTAACATCCATTATATCATACTTGATTGTCTTATTCTTGATATTCATTTTTGGTGTATCATTTCACTTGGATAAGAACTACTATACATTATTTCTTCGTTTCATTCTTGATCGAAGAAATATTAATTTCTTTAACAAGTAATCCCTAGTTTTAACTAAGGCTTCTTTAAGTGAAATTTCATTCTTTCTATTCATCATATCCTCGTGATAATCCTCTATTGTTAAATTTCTCTAAATATCTAGAGCAAGAATTTGAGAGTGAGTTACTTGCATTATTTCATGCTAGCCCTCACTTCCTCCTCACACTTGAAAATCCAAGTTCTATTTTGACAAATAATTTTAACCAATAACTCTTTTTACAGATTGGAATGTATTCTTATTAAACTATCATGTTGATCATATAATTCATAATATTTTATTACCTAGCTTTAAACCGAGATCTTTTCTTTCTAGAAATAAAATAACATCTTTTTACATGTGTAAATTGAGCTTTCTATAAAGTTATTAAGGGAAAGAAAAACTACATTCAAAATTATGTATCCTATGCATACTATCTATTTTTGGTCATGGTTATTTTTTCTTACAAAATTATCTCCATTGTTAATATTAATTTTAATTAAATATATTATTTTATAGTGTTATTGAAATAAGTAATAGTGTAAATTTATAAAGATATAACCTTAAAAATTTTATGTGTTTTTATAAGGTGATTTCATTATCCTCATAACCATAAAACTAGTATTAAGGTCGAGAAGTATCATAGTTAATAAATTAAATAATAAAAATATAAACAATTACAATTTATCGTTTAAATAAAAACAAATAAAGGTAAAATATTCATGAAAAAACAAGGAAGAAAGTCCATTGGTTGACATCATATTATTCACTTATATATGACATTAGTAAAGATATTATTTTTATGGCATTCATTAGATTGTTTATTCCTATAAGATCCATTCATGTAAGGTCATATTTTATATGAGATTCAATGTTATACAATACTTCATCATAGAAAAATATATTTATTAGAGATAATTAATTTGTATATATTCATCCTATATAGATAATGGTTTTGAGAATTCCTTCAAGTTCATTTGCATACATTATGAAAAATATAACAAAATATTATGCTCAAAGAATCATAATATTCAGATAAAAAAAACCAAGCTTGTGATTCCCATATTAAAGTATTTTTTTTTAAATTAATGGGAAGTAAAATGGGAGGCACAACTAAGGAGCACACTTCCCAAGGGCATAGAGGGTCACACTCCCTAAGGGCATAGCAACACGAGGCCTTCCTCCTCATAATTTGAACTAAGGTAGCTTAAATGAAACACCAACAACATTTCCCATAGGGATAAAGTGTATTTTTCTTTTAGTCATATTTATTACAATTTACATCCATATTGGTTTCCATTTATAGTTATGATAATTTGGCATGTAAAAGCACGAGATTCCGGGCAAAGGAAACACTAAGTGCAATTGCATTCAAAATCAAGTACGCTTAAGTCCTAGAAATGTAAATTGCATGAAATGGAAAAGAAACACATTGGAAGAGACACAAGCAAATAGAGAAAACACAGCCCTTTCATTAATATCCCTTGATCTATGTTATAATGATGTCTCCTCCCTTTTCAGGGGCTAGGAGCGCAAATAGAGTTTGATTACAATCAGTGAATGATTCCTCTTTTCGCGTGCCCACGATTGCAATGGGCGGGCCAAGATGATGCCGCCGCTGATGTCGATGAGTTCTTCACCTCTGTTGCTTCTCCTGCGAACAAAGAAACAACCAAGATGTCAGTAGCACCTACCGCAAATGAAAAGCGTTTGCTCTCTAAAACACGAAATATGCATGTAAATATTTGCCTGAAACAGTAATTACAGTGAGTCCAAATGGCATCAAAACTTGATAGGAGATAAGAAAAGTTACCAGAAGGCCATTGCCACTGAGACAACTAGCCAATCTACCTTCAACTAGAATTCGTTCTTGGGCAGGACGAATTCTGACTGCAATTCGTCCCTGGGTGGGACGAATTCTTCTGTGTTGAAGAAACCGACCTGCTGCTACTCCAATGTCGGATCCCGAGACCTGCAAAATGCCTACAAACAGGGGGGTTATGTAATTGGGGCCATTTTGGGACGACCCAGATGGTCGGATTCTCCCAATTTTGCCTCCACCCTCGGGAATTTGACCTCGACACCTGCAAGTCAGCGAAACGACAAAGCGACACAAAACATACTAGAATCGACCAAAAGTTACAAAATTGCAGCTATGGATTAATCAAACCTAATAACACAAAATGCAATCTGAAAAGTAATCTAAAATGCTCAAAAACTAAAAATAGGACTTGGGAGGTGCGGGGGTGCCCAAGTGGGCCTCCCACTATTGGCACTTGATTTTGGAGCCAATCCACCAGGGATGGGCCCAAAACCTCTTAGGATTGGGGGGTCGGCGAATTGGTTGGTTCAGGTGTCCATGTGTTGGGTTTGGGTCCGGTTCGAGCTTCCAAAGGCCACCCAACAACCTCCCTTGCAAAAGAGATTGATGGATGTGGGAAGGTGAACCAAAAGGGATGCAAGTGTGTCTTCAACTCAGCAGCACTTCGTTGCTTGAAAACTCCTTCAACTTCGTCTATTTTGGGTGAGAAAAGTCCCACCTTTTATAGACCCATGGGGTCTCTTTTGGGAGGGAAGCACAAATGCCATGTGTTGGCCATAGGCGCCATGTGGCAGTCTTGTCTTCCCATGAGGGAGGGGAGTCCTCCATTGACTTGGGATTTGATAAATGCCTTTTGTGACAGTCTTCTAACGGCCCCTCTGTCCACCTACACACGCGTGCAAGGCAGGAGTCCTTAACTGACTGTTCTGGGCTGCCACTTGGCACCCTTTGCCTTTTTTCCTGTTAAGCTTAGAATTCGTCCCACCCAGGGACGTATTCAGAATTCCTCCTGGGGTGGGACGAATTCTATTTTGAATTCATCTCTGGGTGAGACGAATACTGGGCAAAGTGTCCAAGTGTGCCAAATTGCTTCTTGACCTTACAAAATTGCTATGAAAGTGGTTAAGACCACTGTTTAACCTCTGAGGGCTGCCCTGGGGGTTGTGTTTGTCAAAGCGATCAGTGTTTGCAGTCACATAATCGGATTGGTGTTGTTTTGGTGTCTACAGATGCCCCTTTTTGGGAAGCATTGTGGGTGACGTAGTGCTGAGAAAAAATAGATAACCAAAGCACTAATGATTAGGGTTTCTTGGTAACCTAACCAACTTTTGATGCCCCAAGTATGGAAAGGGCATGCATTCTTGAATCCTTGCTTCTGACGAGCTAAGGAATTTGATTTCAAGTATTAACCTGTTTTGTCGAGGTGTGACTTGAACTTAGACATTTATCAGTCATGAATAGGCAAAGGGTGTTTTTATCCTCAGGGGGAACCTTGTGTTCATGATTCATGAAATTCCAAGTGTTTGATTGATTATGACATTGATCAGTCATGAACAGGCAAAGGGTGTTTTTATCCTCAGGGGGAACCTTGTGTTCATGATTCACGAAATGCCAAGTGTTTGATTGATTTGATTGTTGCTTGTTTACTGCCCCAAGCAGGAGCGTGATTGTCTTTGTCAATGATTCTTTGAATGCATGTCATTTTCCTTAATTGGGTGTGTGATTTTTGGTTGGTGACTAAGTGTGACTACCCCTTCAAGCGACGAATCGATGAGAGAATGACCTTCATGAGAGAAGCGACGAGTCGCTTGCCCCAAGATGACTTGTGCAAGGGTACCTTTAAAGGGTTTACCGTTAAAGGTAAACTGGAATTCATCCCTGGGAAGGACGAATTCTAACTGCAATTCATCCCTGGGTGGGATGAATTCTTCTGTGTTGAGGAAACCGACCTGCTGCTGCTCCAATGTCGGATCCCGAGACCTACAAAATGCCTACAAATAGGGGGGTTATGTAATTGGGGCCATTTTGGGACGACCCAGATGGTCGGATTCTCCCAATTTGGCCTCCACCCTCAAGAATTTGACCTCGACACCTGCAAGTCAGCAAAACAACAAAGCGACACAAAACATACTAGAATCTGACCAAAAGTTACAAAATTGTAGCTATGGATTAATCAAACCTAATAACACAAAATGCAATCTGAAAAGTAATCTAAAATGCTCAAAAACTAAAAATAGGACTTGGGAGGTGCGGGGGTGCCCAAGTGGGCCTCCCACCATTGGCACTTGATTTTGGAGCCAATCCACTAGGGATGGGCCCAAAACCTCTTAGGATTGGGGGGTCGGCGAATTGGTTGGTTCAGGTGTCCATGCGTTGGGTTTGGGTCCGGTTCGAGCTTCCAAAGGCCACCCAACAACCTCCCTTGCAAAAGAGATTGGTGGATGTGGGAAGGTGAACCAAAAGGGATGCAAGTGGGTCTTCAACTCGGTAGCACTTCGTTGCTTGAAAACTCCTTCAACTTCGTCTATTTTGGGTGAGAAAAGTCCCACCTTTTATAGACCCATGGGGTCTCTTTTGGGAGGGAAGCACAAATGCCATGTGTTGGCCATAGGCGCCATGTGGCAGTCTTGTCTTCCCATGAGGGAGAGGAGTCCTCCGTTGACTTGGGCTTTGATAAATGCCTTTTGTGACAGTCTTCTAACGGTCCCTCTGTCCACCTACACACGCATGCAAGGCAGGAGTCCTTAACTGACTATTCTGGGCTACCACTTGGCACCCTTTGCCTTTTTTCCCGTTAAGATTAGAATTCGTCCCACCCAGGGACGGATTCAGAATTCCTCCTGGGGTGGGACGGATTCTATTTTGAATTCGTCTCTGGGTGAGACAAATATTGGGCAAAGTGTCCAAGTGTGCCAAATTGCTTCTTGACCTTACAAAATTGCTATGAAAGTGGTTAAGACCACTGTTTAACCTCTAAGGGCTGCCCTGGGGGCTGTGTTTGTCAAAGCGATCAGTGTTTGCAATCACATAATCGGATTGGTGCTGTTTTGGTGTCTACAGATGCCCCTTTTTGGGAAGCGCTGTGGGTGATGCAGTGTTGAGAAAAAATAGATAACCAAAGCACTAATGATTAGGGTTTCTTGGTAACCTAACCAACTTTTGATGCCCCAAGTATGGAAAGGGCATGCATTCTTGAATCCTTGCTTTCTGACGAGCTAAGGAATTTAATTTCAAGTATTAACCTGTTTTGTCGAGGTGTGACTTGAACTTAGACATTGATCAGTCATGAACAGGCAAAGGGCATTTTTATCCTCAGGGGGAACCTTGTGTTCATGATTCACGAAATGCCAAGTGTTTGATTGATTATGACATTGATCAGTCATGAACAGGCAAAGGGCATTTTTATCCTTAGGGGGAACCTTGTGTTCAAGATTCACGAAATGCCAAGTGTTTGATTGATTTTATTGTTGCTTGTTTACTGCCCCAAGCAGGAGCGTGATTGTCTTTGTCAATGATTCTTTGAATGCATGTCGTTTTCCTTAATTGGGTGTGTGATTGTTGGTTGGTGACTAAGTGTGACTACCCCCTCAAGCGACGAATCGATGAGGGAATGACCTTGATGAGAGAAGCGACGAGTCGCTTGACCCAAGATGACTTGTGCAAGGGTACCTTTAAAGGGTTTACCGTTAAGCGTGTGCAATTTTTCCAACATTTGGACCTGTTTTTGGTGGGTGTTAGCCCTTTTGGTGATGTCGTAATGAGGTGAAATCATCGAAAATCTAACTTCCCGTGGAGCGATCCGGCTATTGTAGCCTTCTTGGGGAAGTAGGAGATCGATAATTTGGACCTCGACATCGATTTTCTTTGCCTAGAGGTTAGGTGCAAGAGCACTTATGTCCGGCAATGCTTATTGCTTTGTTTTTATGTTGCATGTTTTGTTGTTTTGTTGTTTTTGTGACACCATTTGGTGATTAAATTGTTGGCAATCCGTCCTCTCGTGGAGCGGTCCGGCTATGGTAGCCTTCTTCGGGAGTAGGATAGTGACAATGTAAACCCCGACATCAATTTTTCTATGCCAAGAGGTTAAGTGCAAGAGCACTTGTGTCTGGCAATGTTTATTGTTGGTTTTGTGTTGCATTTTTTGTTGTTTTGTTGTTTTTTTTTTTTGTGACACCATTTGGGGATTAAATTTTCAAAAATATGTCATCCCGTGGAGTGGTCCGGCTATGGTAGCCTTCTTAGGGAGTAGGATAGCGACAATGTAGACCCTGACATCAGTTTTTCTATGCCAAGAGGTTAAGTGCAAGAGCACTTGTGTCTGGCAATGTTTATTGTTGTGCTTTTGTGTTACATTTTTGTGATGTTTTGTTGTTTTGATTTTCTTTGATCTTATGCATGATGGTTGATGAATATGGATGTATGCATGTTGATTTATTTTGATGGATGCATATGCTATGGTGAATGCAAATATTTTTTATTTATATGTGATATGCAAAGATGAAATGGATGAATGAGAGTTGTAATTTTTGGCTATGGCACCATAGACTGTTTGGGATTCTTTTTATTTTGTTTTTAGACGATTGCTATGGTAAATGACTTTGTATGTATACATGTGGTTGTTATTTTTTGTATTTTTTGATGGTATTGTAAGGATGAAAAGCAGCGCGGTTGGTTTAGAAATGTAGCTAAGGTTTTCTGAGACTCAGACGGTTTTAACTCACTAGCCATGATTGTACTTTGTCTTACAAGACTTTTGAACAAGGTATGAATCGGACCTATTTTTGACCAAGTTATTTAACATCCTTGTGTGTGCAATTGAGTTCATTTAGTGGTATTTGTTAGGATACCGCCAGTGCCAGGTGGGCTTTCAACCGAACCTGTACTGAGGATCACCTAATTAGCTCCACGAATTCCTTTGTTGTATGTACTAAGATTAATCTGCGGTGTAATCCAGGATTCCATAAGCTAGCTCATCCACATGCAAACATTGATCTGTACGCAAGTTAATGTGACAGATATATCATCATGCGGGAGGTTTACTTCTGTTACCGATAGGCTATCAACCAAATTGGTACTAAAGCTTGCCTTATGACTTATAGAATGCTGAGAGCTCCAGGGATTCAAGGTCAACTCCCTTCTTTTCTTTAATTGTATTGGGATACTTGCTCATTGTAGTGATGAGATCACTGTTTATTTTGATTTGTTTTTTCTTTCGAGCAAGGTATTTGGGTCATGGAGTGACGAAAATCACTGTTGTTTGTGCCTTTTGATGTGTGCACTGTATTTTGTCAAATTTGGAGTTTTGACATTTTGCAACTTTTTTGTTTTTTGCAACTATTGAGAACTTTAGGGATTCTTAGGGAATTGGGTAGGGAGGATGCTTGTCCTTTTGCCAACTCTCAGCATTCTAGGGGTCATTCGCACAGGGGTATGAGCAAGATAACCGTTTTGCTTGTGGTGACCTAGATTATTTTGCAGGTTTCGTCTCGTTCACACAATTTGGGAATTTTTAGTGTTTTGATTTGTGTTGGGATGTTACATAACATGGTGTATTTCAAGTATGACTCTACCTTCATAAAATCTGTTCGACTTGATACACTACATGGCTAAAGAGGAAAATGATGACTGAATCATTGAAATTCTTGGTACATTCCCAGACCACTGACTATAGTGTGGTAAAAGTTATGCTTGGTGTTTTTGTTGTTTTTGTAATATGAGACAATGCAAAACAAGATGGACTATCAGAGCTATTGCAGCCTATGGTATTTGACCCGTATGACTACAACTATGCAATGTATGGATGCAATGCTTAATGCAGCTATGTATTTTTGTAATTTTGATGGATTGTTTTTGGTAAAGTTGAAATGAGGTGCGAGAATATGAATTTTATGATGAATTTGAGTATGCCTAGAATTGAGATGCAAATCTTTGTTGTTTTTTATGATTTTTGTTGTTTTGTTTTTTGAATTTCTTGATTTTTTTGACCAAGCGATTGCGATAATCGTTGGAGGCTTTTGGGTTGACCAAGAGATTGCGATAATCCTTGGAGCTTTTTGGATTGACCAAGAGATTGCGATAATCCTTGGAGCTTTTGGGTGTGACCAAGAGATTGCGATAATCCTTGGAGCTTTTGGGTGTGACCAAGAGATTGCGATAATCCTTGGAGCTTTTTGGTTTTGACCAAGTGATTGCGATAATCCTTGGAGATTTTGGGTGTGACCAAGAGATTGCGATAATCCTTGGAGCTTTTTGGTTTTGACCAAGTGATTGCGATAATCCTTGGAGCTTTTTGGTTTTGACCAAGTGATTGCGATAATCCTTGGAGCTTTTTGGTTTTGACCAAGTGATTGCGATAATCCTTGGAGCTTTTTGGGTGACCAAGAGATTGCGATAATCCTTGGAGATTTTGGGGTGACCAAGTGATTGCGATAATCCTTGGAGCTTTTTTGGGTGACCAAGAGATTGCGATAATCCTTGGATCTTTTTGGATTGACCAAGAGATTGCGATAATCCTTGGAGCTTTTTGGATTGACCAAGAGATTGCGATAATCCTTGGAGATTTTTGGTTACCAAGAGATTGCGATAATCCTTGGAGCTTTTTGGTGACCAAGAGATTGCGATAATCCTTGGAGCTTTTTGGTGACCAAGAGATTGCGATAATCCTTGGAGCTTTTTGTTTTTGACCAAGTGATTGCGATAATCCTTGGAGCTTTTGGGTGTGACCAAGAGATTGCGATAATCCTTGGAGCTTTTGGGTGTGACCAAGAGATTGCGATAATCCTTGGAGCTTTTTGGTTTTGACCAAGTGATTGCGATAATCCTTGGAGCTTTTGGAGTGACCAAGAGATTGCGATAATCCTTGGAGCTTTTGGTTTTGACCAAGTGATTGTGATAATCCTTGGAGCTTTTTGGGGTGACCAAGAGATTGCGATAATCCTTGGAGATTTTTGGGTGACCAAGGGATTGCGATAATCCTTGGAGCTTTTGGAGTGACCAAGAGATTGCAATAATCCTTGGAGCTTTTTGGTTTTGACCAAGTGATTGCGATAATCCTTGGAGCTTTTGGGTGTGACCAAGAGATTGCGATAATCCTTGGAGATTTTTGGTTTGGATTATGGTTCTTCAGGGGATAGAGGTACCCCCAGCTTGATGGTCTTTGCACTTCGGATCTGGCTCTAGAGGTATGGGCATGAATGGATCGACCCTATGCACAGAGATGAGGACAGGGTCCGCCTATGACATTGATGTTGCTATGATGTCAATTGGTGGAAGTTGCTCTTTATGTGCCCAACGTGGTGGATGTAATGCTTGGTCCCACTACTGTGAGTTAATGCGCCACTCATGCCCTAGTATTATGTTTATCTTTTGACATGCTTCCTCAATTTTTATGGGATGCCGATGTTGTCGCATGTGATTGTTGTGGGCTATCTCTGTTTCATCTTTACTTTCAACTAGTGAGTATGGCTCATCAGAATCTGGAGATTCTGATACATGGAGGATTGTGTCATCACGTAGACCTATGGTTAAAGGTTGATCTTCTTTGAAATGAGCTTCATGTAAGTTGGGCCTTGGGAGCTCCAAAATCTTGGTCTCTACCGACTCTAAGTGCTCTAGTGCTTTGCATGTATTGGGAGATTTGAACTCCTCATCTTTGGTTGGTCCTTGTTGAGGAACTTGGGGCTTATGGAGGGGTGGCCAGATGGCACCCCCCATGCCTTGGTAGGGAAGTTAATCTCGCTCTTCTTCGCGCTCTGATTCCTTAGAGGCTTCTTGATGAATTTCTAAGGGTGGCTCATAAGCCTGGGTGGATGTCTAAGGAAGGCATCCGTCATTGGTTATAGGAGTGGCCTCCCATTCATGTCTGGGAGGCGTCGGGGGTGGTGCTTCAGGAATCGGGAGAGTAGCTTCCCACTCCTGTCTAGGAGGTGTTGGGGGTAGCTTTTGATGAGGTCACAATGACCTATCTTCCCCCCATGGGTTGTGCCACTCAAAATATTTTGTCTTATGCATGTGAGGGGTTGGAGTCCTTTCTTGCATAGTGTTTTGGAACAGCTCATCCTTCTGGCGCTGAAGGTGCTCTTCGTTAATATGGTACGGTTCCTCTAACGGTAGTCGTTCGAGCTCAATTTGCATGAGTTGCTTGAGATGTGTGATATATTCGGTAGATTCTATGATAGTTGGTCCCACCGCCTCATGTCTAGAAGGCCTAGATGCCTCTCTTAGATAAAAATCTTGGTCATAGTGATCCAATATCTCTATAGGACACATCCCTCTGTTAGGGGTAGCAGCATTCTCTCGGGGCTTTGGCCTTAGTGAGTGGTCCTGATAGATAGCAGGTGCGAAGGCGTATTGCTCCCGCACGGTATATTGCTCTCGAGGAAGGTATATGTCTTCCTCATGCTCTCTTTCATAAGTGATAAAGGGATGGATGGAGCTAGCTCGCCCTACCTAAAGTGCCTTGTGCTCTAGATTTGTCCTTGTAGTCCTGACAACTAGAGGGGGTGAAGGAAGGATAGTGTAATCAATTGGTTCCTCCCGTCGAACCCTACATTGACCTAGCACTTCATCGTGCAGTGACCGCTCATAGCGAGCATCTAAGGTATCTCTCCTATGACTGTACCCCTCATGGAAGGGTATGTGCTGAGTGCTTTGCTGAACAGGAGTGCCCTTAGAAGAAGTGCCCCTATAGTCCCTTTCCTTTAAGGTGTGGAGGGTACTGCCTTGTGTGTTATGTCTCCAAGGTGGTATGACCAAATCCTTGGGATTGTAATGGAGATGACTTGTTATTCCTTGGATATTCCCCATAGCATCCGCCCGTGATTGGGCTTGGCTATGGGTGAGCACCATGATGATGTCTCTCTAAAAACCCTAAAAATTGAAATGAGTCAGATGGGGCCCAAAATCGGTGTGTGTGCATCCCTATTATAGTAGATAAGACAAAAATGAAGTTTCAAGCCCTATATTTGAATACATTAGGAGATATTGACATCCAAACAGCTCAAAAAGTGTAAAAAATTGGGCACGCAATTTTAAAACCTAATTTCGGGGCACTAGATGATGGAATTTGGCCCCAAAAACTGAATTTTCTGGGAAAATAAGATTCAAAGGAATCATATTTGTTTAAAATTATCCCAAATAACTCCATGTAAAATTTCAAGTCAATCAGAAATACGGTTGAGAAGTTATGGCCCCGGCAAGATGCACTAAAATTTAGGGAAAAATGTAAGATTTCCCATATTTTGTTGGATGGTCCTGCATCACTTATGGGCACATTTGGGGTGATTTTGGGTTGACCAAAGGGTTCATAGACACCTTTGGTGCATTTTGGAGTGACCAAGCGATTATGGGAATCCTTGGAGCTTTTTGGAGAAAATGACAAAACGCGTAGATTTTTTTATCTTGGTTTTTAATGATTTTTTTTTTTTGGTCTACACTAAACAGAATTAAACACACACATTCACAAAACCGTGATTATCTCTTTTAAGGATTCTTGGTGTGCCCTAGACTGGTTTAGTGCATTTTGGTGTTTTGTTTTTGTTTTTGTAGGTTTTGTAGAACGTTTAAATGCATTATGTAGGCTCTTATAACTCCCAAAAGGTCACCCCTTCAATATACCAACCAGGTCGATATACCAACCTCTCTATATACCCGCCCTTACGAGAGGGAGACTATAGGTACGTGAGAGCAGAAGGTACGTGGTACATAGGGGGTACGAAAGGGGGATTGTCCTGTTAATGGCACCTACCATAGAAGACTTATCCTCACATGCATGGGAATCACCCCAGCGACACTCGGTCTATCTTTATCAGGATTTACGCCTAACAACAGTTGACAATCAGGAAATGGATGCAAATCAAGCCAAGGTGGTGATGAAATCCACCAATGGTCTTGATCAAGGGCTGGGGTCTTACGACCAGCTCCTTGGTTTAAAGTTGTTTTGTGATGTGTGTGGGATTCGTTTTAATCAAAAAAAATGAAACAAGCATACATGACTTTTCTTATGCAATGCAGGACAAGATGAAAACAATCAAAGGAACAGAAACAAAAACAAAACTTTGCTTCTGAATTTCTACTCTAAAAATCCGTAGACAGGAATTCGTCCCTCTAGGAGACGAATTGCAGAACAAAATTCGTCCCTCCCAGAGACGAATTTGAATTCGTCCCAGGGTCAGACGAATTGCAGAAAATAATTCGTCCCTGTTAGAGACGAATAGCGATCCGCAACAAAAAAATGTACCGTCAGCACAAACACAAAACTTTGATCAGTTTCTATGATTTTAAAAACCAGGGAACAGGTTCCACCGTGATCGCCACTGAAATCACGAGATTCCGGGCAAAGGAAACACTAAGTGCAATTGCATTCAAAATCAAGTATGCTTAAGTCCTAGAAATGTAAATTGCATGAAATGGAAAAGAAACACATTGGAAGAGACACAAGCAAATAGAGAAAACATAGCCCTTTCATTAATATCCCTTGTTCTCTATTACAATGATGTCTCCTCCCTTTTCGAGGGATAGGAGCGCAAATAGAGTTTGATTACAATCACTGAATGATTCCTCTTTTCACGTGCCCACGATTGCAATGGGTGTGCCAAGATGATGCCGTCGCTGATGTCAATGAGTTCTTAACCTCTGCTGCTTCTCCTGCGAACAAAGAAACAACCAAGATGTCAGTAGCACCTGCCACAAATGAAAAGCGTTTGCTCTCTAAAACATGAAATATGCATGTAAATATTTGCCTGAAACGATAATTACAGTGAGTCCAAATGGCTTCAAAACTTGACGAGAGATAAGAAAAGTTACCAGAAGGCCACTTCCACTGAGACAGCTGGCCAATCTACCTTCAACTAGAATTCATCCCTGGGTAGGACAAATTCTGACTGCAATTCGTCCCTGGGTGGGACGAATTCTTCTGTGTTGAAGAAACCGACCTGCTGCTGCTCCAATGTCGAATCCCGAGACCTGCAAAACACCTACAAACAGGGGGGTTATGTAATTGGGGCCATTTTGGGATGACCCAGATGGTCGGATTCTCCTAATTTGGCCTCCACCCTCAGGAATTTGACCTCGACACCTGCAAGTCAACGAAACGACAAAGCGACACAAAACATACTAGAATCTGACCAAAAGTTACAAAATTGTAGCTATGGATTAATCAAACCTAATAACACAAAATGCAATCTGAAAAGTAATCTAAAATGCTCAAAAACTAAAAATAGGACTTGGGAGGTGCGTGGGTTCCCAAGTGGGCCTCCCACCATTGGCACTTGATTTTGGAGCCAATCCACCAGGGATGGGCCCAAAACCTCTTAGGATTGGTGGGTTGGCGAATTGGTTGGTTCAGGTGTCCATGCGTTGGGTTTGGGTCCGGTTCGAGCTTCCAAAGGCCACCCAACAACCTCCCTTGCAAAAGAGATTGGTGGATGTGGGAAGGTGAACCAAAAGGGATGCAAGTGGGTCTTCAACTCGGTAGCACTTCGTTGCTTGAAAACTCCTTCAACCTCGTCTATTTTGGGTGAGAAAAGTCCCACCTTTTATAGACCCATGGGGTCTCTTTTGGGAGGGAAGCACAAATGCCATGTGTTGGCCATAGGCGCCATGTGGTAGTCTTGTCTTCCCATGAGGGAGGGGAGTCCTCCGTTGACTTGGGCTTTGATAAATGCCTTTTGTGACAGTCTTCTAACGGCCCCTCTGTCCACCTACACACGCGTGCAAGGCAGGAGTCCTTAACTGACTGTTCTGGGCTGCCACTTGGCACCCTTTGCATTTTTGCTCGTTAAGCTTAGAATTCGTCCCACCCAGGGACGAATTTAGAATTCGTCCTGGGGTGGGATGGATTCTATTTTGAATTCGTCTCTAGGTGAGACGAATACTGGGCAAAGTGTCCAAGTGTGCCAAATTTCTTCTTGACCTTACAAAATTGCTATGAAAGTGGTTAAGACCACTGTTTAACCTCTGAGGGCTGCCCTGGGGGCTGTGTTTGTCAAAGCGATCAGTTTTTGCAGTCACATAATCGGATTGGTGCTGTTTTGGTGTCTACAACATGTAAAACTTGTATCTTTATTTTTCTTATAACTAGTTTTATAATGCATTTATTAGCAAGTTATACTATTTATAATTTTCATATTCTTAACATTATTACAAGTATGGAGAAAAACACATATACATCCATTTAGAAGAATGAGATGGATAAGAAAATAGATATATCCAATAAGAAAAAATATGCATAAGAAATAAGATATATAAACATTAAGAGAAACAAGATGAATAAGAAATAAAATTTATGTAATTTTAAGAGAGAATTTCCCCTTGGTAGTTACCTTTTGAAATTTAATTTTTTTTCTAATGAGAAGATAACTCTATGATTGGTTAAATTGTCTATCACCATAGTTCCTTCCTTATATATGTTATCATTCTAAAATATTAAATCCACTAATAATTTATGGACATCTAGAATAATGTTATATTGTGTAAGGAGGAATTTAATACATTATGTAATATAGTTAAGGTATATATTTGGTAGTTGCACCCAAATAGGTGGTTGATAGTTAATTATCCAAACCAACCACCTCACCCTCACTTTATATATTTACATTTTATTAATAAAATTTTGTCTAGCTCCCTAATTATCCAACATGTAGTATCAAAGCTCTCATTGTTGTTGGATCATGCAAAAAAAAAATCAACTTTGTGAGATGCTACCAAGAAGAAGAACATATCATTTAGGAATATGTTGCTTCACCAACACAAAATATTTGTATTTAAAATCTTTGTTGAAGGTCTAAAAAAATATCTCTTTCAAATATTAAATGCATTGAGAATCCAAAAAGGAGCAAACACAAGTTTGAGTTAGGATAAGGCCTTGTAAATGGAAAAAATATTCATATTTATGTTTGCAAGTTTTGTAAGCATTTGTTTAATCTTGTAGGAGTTGTAGGGACAACTAAGAATAATTTATTTTATGTTAGAAGAGTTACCATCATGAAATTGATTATTGCTATCCAACCAAAAAATATGTTATTGTTTGATACAAGAAATGCATCACCTAAAAAAAAAGAATCATGGAGATCATTACCATAGAGTTTGAATGTATTGAAAATCCTCCTAATCATCCTCTTTGTATATTTCTAGCTTTGAAACTATTTAGACAATATTTTTATAAACTCTTGTAAAGTCTATGAAATAATCCAATATATTCTCATGTCTTTTAAAAAGTATCCCCAAATTATGAAAGCAAAGGAACATTGAAGAAATAGATGATTTAAAGTTTATAGATCCTCTTTATGTAAGTCATTCCTAAAGGGTTTATGATATCCCTTTATTTGTGAATTATAACCTTTAAAAATTTTATTTAGACTTCTAATCAAATAATGTTGAGGTATTAAGGAGATATTGAAATTAGCAAATGTACTTCAAACAAAAATCCTTGAAAGTAGGAAATTATGATCATTATAAATTCTTATTTCCAAACTTGATAGACCATCCATCATATTTCAATAGATTCCAAACCATCTCATAATTTCATGTAAAAATGGTTAAATAAAAATATTGAAACATCATTTAGATTTTATTTTTTGCTTATTTGAGGTCCTCTACCTAAATAAATTACTCAAAAAAGAATAAGATATACTTTTTTTGTTCAAGTGAATATTATTTTTTACTTTTGGACCTCTAAAATCCAAGAAAACTTAGGATAATTGTTATAATTTTTGAACTATAAATAATATTAAGCCTTACCATACCATAACTCTATTAACAAGAATAATAAAAAAAAGAAAAAAATGGATCAACATGGTGAAGACAATAAATATTCAATGTATACAACAAAGATATATTCATTAAAAAATACTATTTTGGAGTATTATAACAACATTAAATTCATTCACATCAACCTTGATCAAAATATCTTTTTGTATATATATTATAATATTAAAATACATATCATATGCTTTATCCATATCTAATTTTATAAGTATACTTATCTTTTCCATAGATTCAAGAGAGTGTGTGGTTTATTATATAATTATTATATTACCAAGTATTACTTTCCATGAAAAAAACCTCCTTTAAAATAATTTTCTAATCTATTTTTCATATTTTTTTGAAATTATCTTATAGATCATTTTATAGGCTTATGAGATGAAAATAACAAGATATTTTGGATTACTATTCTTGGTAATAAATGTAATAAAGGTTGATATTAAATTTATTTTTTATATAATTCTATGTCCTAGCTTCTTCAATTCCATCCAACATCCCATTATTCACCATATATTAAAAATTATAAAAAAATAATTTAAAGAAATTCATTAAGAACAAATGTCTTATAAAAATGAAAAGAGTAAATATTCTCTTATAAATTTTTAGTAAAACATTTTAAAATCCATATTTTTATTTAGATAAATAATTTTATAAAAATAAAACAAAATAAAAAATCTAAGAGATTGGAATACATCCATATTAAGTTTTTTTTTCTTTGTTCATAATATTTATATACCTATGATGTGTACTTTTTAACATCATCTACCTATTTATAATAATTGATAATATTTCATTTATTTATTTTTATCATTATATTAAAATTTAATAAAAATATTATAATTTTAAATATTTCAAATAATTTATTTAATATATTAAAAAAATAAGTTAAATAATTGATCAATTATAATTTTATAATATAATAAAATATTATTAATTTATTATTAAACATAGATTAATTAAAATTATTTATAATATTAATAGAAGATTTAAAGATTTTTTTTTGTTTGTTTGGTTAATGTGAAAAACCTCTACGACCAGGCTAGGCAGGCTCCCCCAACCATGACTCTAAAGCTAAAAACTATACTTATCAATAGGGAATTTAATACATATCCACCACACACCCATCCCCTAAACCTTATACATCTCAAAGAAGAGTCAAAGCCCAAACCTTTGCTCTGTCATCTGAAACAAAACTTTTAAAAACTTAAATTCTAATAATAATACACATTTTATTTTTTTAAATAACTTAAAATTTATATTTAATTTTTTAAATTAAAAATGTTAAACATATATGATAACTCTAAATGAACATAATAAATGGTAGTTAAAATCATTCTTACTAAGAATTTATGGCATCAACGTTGTGACCTTCTTTATCCCTCGCCAAATAAAAAATATCCAATTGGTTCTCTTAATAATAGAATGATCGAAACAACACATATCCACCTTCTTTTATCTTCTTTCTTTATTCGTTCTTCTTAACCTAACCATTTCTAGGCCTAGTTGTTGTCCAACTTTAAACCGAGATAATAACTTCCTTCATCTTATATTTAAATATAATCGAATTTTCTTATATCTAAAAAAGAATAATTTAATTTTAATAATTAAAACAATTGATAACTAAAATATTAAAATATTAAAATATATATATATATATATATATATATATATATATATATATATATATATAAAAGATAAATTCCACTCGCATGAAGCCATCATAGAGAAAAGTATGGGAAGCTTGTACATAATTGTCCCCTTCTTATCATTAAAAAAATAAGCACAAAACAAATAATCCAAAATTTTGAAAAACAATAATTCCAAGCCTCCATCCTATATTATAATAGGAAAATGTTATTGTTAATAAATACAAAATTTACATACACAAACTAAAGGTTTACACTTTCAAATAAAGAAAAGTATTGGAGGCTTTGTATATAGTTGCAAATTGTACATTGAAAAACATATAAGGCTTTGTACATAGTTGTCCCACCCTAATACACATCAAGATGAAAGATTTGAACTATGTTCCTTATTTCTTAATAGCATAATCTATCCATATTAGCAAATTTCCACTCACAATCATAATTCATTACAACTTCATTGTACCTCTAAACATGACTAGCTAATAGAAGGTAGGCGTAGTGTAAATAATGCAGTCAGCATATCCCAGGGGATCCTTTACTACTCCAAAATATTAGTGTCGCTCCACCATTTCTTACAATTATAGACAGAGCAGAAGGCCTCGAAACAAGTCAGAAGTAAAAGTATGATTACAGCCAACAGGGACAGGAACTGCCACGACCCGAATATATATTTTTTCACATACTTCATCACGGCAACGTTCCATTTTCTCTTGTAGTAGTTATTGACATCTGTTATAACTTGATCCAATTTTTGAACTTTTGTCAATTTAAGGCATTTACCCATGTCGTTCCAGAGGCTTGCGACCTTGCCATCGCTTTCAAGGTGATTGTAAATGATCCCACTTTTCCTCAGCAGGCGAACGTCTTCTTCTTCATCGATGATGCCATTCATGAAGTCTGTGTAGCGCGTGAAGATAAACGCACCAGGCGCCGCCGACGCTTCATACGCCACCAGATTTCTCAAGATCACTTCCGTGTTTGCATCCAATTTTACTTTGGGAAGATGAAGTGTGGCAGTCGACTGATCAAACCGTATTTTGGTGAGATCTTCGTGAGTGGGACAGAAATTGATCCCAGCAGAATGTAACTCGGCCACGGACGGGATGTCCAACTCGTTCCGTGTAGGAGGAATCTCCACAGTAGAATGACCGTCCAGGTCCTCCTCATCAGCTGCGTGGGTGGCTGTCGAGGACCCAAAAATGAAAGTCAAGGGTCCCTTGATCTTCATCAAAAGCTGACCCAACGACGTGAGAATCCGAATGGGGCCAATGTTCGAGGATGAGAGACACTTGAACAGTGACCCCAACGCTTGCCTGACGTATGTTCTGTCAGGCGACGACTCTTCACGTTCATCGTACTCTGGACTGCCATCCTCCGGGTCTGCAGGGGGAACAATAGAGTAATAAAGGGCCTCCAGGATGTGGCCTCTCTTTGTTATGCGGTGCCTCCACGTTTGATCAGGCAACCTGAACTTAAAAGGAGATAAAACTTTACATGCAAGTCTTACCAGCTTGCACAGCCTCTCCTCCGCCTCCTCTTCAGAACCCAACTGCATCTTCAACAGCTTTTGCAAAAGGAATAATGGGATCTGATTTTCCAGCATCATCAGATCTTTGAAGACAGCGTTGTGGGCAGCGCTTCTGCCGGTGGGATCCAGAACCTTTCCCAGTTGCTGAACTTGGAACGGAAACTCTGAAGAAGTTTCGTCGGCTTGTTGGATGTAGAATTGCAAGCACTCCAGAACGAATACAGAATCTAAACTCATCAGCCATGCCAAGGTTGCTTCCTTGTAGTCCAGGTATTTGTGATAGCAGCTCCGGATTTGCAACTCGTACTTCGTGATCTCCTCCACCACGCATTCGAACTTCTGGCCGGTGATCCTTCTCTGAAATCTACGAGCGGCAGCCAGTTTGTATCTTTCCATCTCGTAAAGCTCAGGTCTCCAATGGTGATATGGGCCGATTGAAACACACTGCGGGATGTATGCTTCAGGCCTGGCTAACAGTAATGTCTTCGGCACATTGAACACACACATGCAAAATTCCTTTTCTACTTCCTCTTCTATACGGAGGCATTTACTAACATGAATAACCCACAGATCCTGATCGATGCTTACTTGTACTGAATTTTTTGTTTCCATGTTTAAGACAATCAAACACAAAAACAGACTTCCTTCTTATCTTGCTGTTACTCTGCTACTCTGGTCCTATTGGAAACAGACATACAGAAAACCAACCCTGTTCATTACTCTCTGTTTCTCTTCTCTTGCTGTTACTCTGCTACTCTCGTCCTGCATAGCGTTTTGTTCCTTACTCTCTTTTGTTTTTATTGCTCTGCTTTGCTTTGCTTTCTGTGTATAGCATTTTGTTCATTATTCTGTTCTATCCTTGCTGATAACAGGGTTCATTTCCATACAAATACAAAACAGGGAATGATAAGATTTCCATTCAGGCATATGTTTATACATAAAAAACAAAGAATAATATGATGTCTATTTAACTTGTCAAAATTTTCGATTCAATATGATGAAGAATGCTTTAGCAGGTTCAAAGAAAGGGGATACTGTGTATGTGTAAATTCTCACAAGACTATGATCTTACTTTTAAGAAAGATAGTCACATGCCACACGATCGTACATTTATTAAATATAGTCACCACGATGGAAGGAGATGCTGAAGATTCTCTTCAGACGATGATCTTACAGTTAATAAACATAGTCACATGCCAACCGATAGCTCTTTTAATAAATATAGCTGATTCTCGTGAATAGCTTTAAGATAAGGTTCCGTTAATATCGTCAAAGGAGGAAAAAAAAAGTGAATAGAATAAATAAGAAGGTAATCTTTCTTAAATATTTGAACATATAATTAAAAAATAGTTTAAAAAAATAGGTTAGTTGGTGTGTTTGATGGTGGTTTATTTCGGATTGATTTTGGGGTAAAAGTTTTAAATGGGCTACAGATTATGAGAGATAATGCCACAGTTTTGGGGCATGTGTATGGGTTGTGTTAATTCTTTGTTGATAAGCTTAGCTCTTGGCCTTACAAAGGGTCATGGGAATACTCAGCCCTAAGAGTGGTAGTAAGAATTTCTCACACTAACCAAATCAAATATATAATATAATATAAAGTAATGTAGTATCTTTTATAAAATAAAATCATTTAATTTATTATAAAAATTTATATAAACAATTTTATATTTATTTATAATTTTTATTTATTTATTTGTATAAGGTTATATTTTGAACTTGATTTTAAACGAAAAATTATTTTTAAAATTGGATCACAATTATAAATAATTTTTATTTCATACGCCTAATTTATTTTTTTCCAAACATATTATTTATCTTAAAAAAAAATTAAATAAATAAAAAAATAGAACCACTTAATTTATTATAGAAATTTATATAAAATAATAGTTTCATATTTATTTATTTATTATATATTACTTATAGACATGTCATGGAAGTTGAACCCAAGTCTCATCACCTATAATGCAATGCAAGTGTTGTCTTTACTGGTAGACAACACATAGATTTTATTTATAATTTTTATTTGTTTAAAGATTAGAATGTATGATAAATGAAGTCTCATTAAACATAAATAATTTTAAATAAAAAATTGTTTATCAAACTAAATCATGATTATAAATAATGTTTATTGTCTTTTCATATACTTTATCAAATTTATATAGTTTTTTTTGCACAAACTCACTCACACACATATACACCATATCTTGTGGTGGTTTGAACTTGATTCTCCGAAAATAAAGTCAAAACCCCTTACTACTATAATGTTTCAAAGGGAACTTATCCACTATGTTTGTTAAAAGATGTTGCAATGCATATAAACATGTATATTTAGATAGGGGATCCACTAGAATGTCATTGTTTTCTTTATGATTCATATAAAATAATAGTCTTGTATTTATTAATAACTTTATTTTAACTTACAATAAATGAGGTTGCATTAATTATATATTATTATTATTTTAAAATTGTATATGAAAATGGATCATGATTACTCCACCCTACAAAAAAGCAAAATTGGGTATCCAAAATCCAATTAATAATTTTGGTGCAGGCAGGTTTGGGTGCGACTTCCAGGTGAATTTGATGGTGTAGAACCCCATGTTCGTGGTCTCTCAGACCAAGGCATCCCCACAAGGGGTTTTTCGCTTTAAAAAAAAAAAAAAAATGGATCATGATTATAAATAATTTTATTATAAACTCACCTAAAAACACCTTATCCACTATGTTTGTTAAAATAAGATGTTACAACCCATATAGATAATTATATTTGCAAAAGGGATCCACCATAAAAAAGTCATTGTTTTCCATTTGAATTTAGAAAGACCTCCAATAAAATACACATAATTTTTTTCCATGATTTTTTAAATTAGTGTTGATTGCAACAATTCTATAACCTTATAATTTATCTTTATTTTATTGGCATATTTTATATTTTTTCTTAAACTACTTTACATTTTATTTCAATCTATTCTAAGAAAAATACTTCTTCAACCATGATAATTCTTACGAAAACATGAATGACCAATTAAAGGAGATGCATGCAACTCATGAACGATTCTATCTTTGATCTTGAATAATCTGACTAAAAACATTTGACCCTTCAATTTTTACAATACCACTTAACGTAAGGTCTTAGTTTAATGGAAGACTCTAACAAGGAATAATGAAGAGGTAGTGATGGAGGAAGAGCAACGGGTTCATCCATAATATATCAATGCTTCAAACCCTTACCACAAGTGAGTCGAATATTGTTTCAAGAAAATTATCAATGCTAAAAAACACTATGATCATAAAGGAGACACATGAGGAGCAGGAAATGCGGTAGTGTCACAACCCATATTAGCAAGACTTGCTACTCAAGTTAAACTATGTATTAGAAAATAATATTTAATAATTATATTTATGTTTTTGATGGAGATATACCCCTAATATTGCATATATTCTTATGTAAGAATATGGTATTGTTGATGCTCTACTTGGTTGCAGGATCAGGTACTCTCATGGGTGGATAAAAGAGTTGGCCACAAGGAACAAGAGACCACATTGAAGGGGAAATTATGATGATGACCTAGTGATCAAACAACCCAGTTTAACATGAATGGATACTTTAGAAACTAAAATCATGTAAATCATATAATATTGTTATGCGTCACTCTTATTGGTATCATATGGCCCCATTGGGAAATCCTTAGGGGTTATTTAGGGTTTCCATACATTTTTGGGAAGGTTTCCCATACTTTTGAAAAGTTTTAGGCCCTGTACCCATGATCATCCCACCTAGGTATGGCCACAAGCAACCATCTCTAGGTGGGATGGCCATGAACCAGACCCTCCAAAAGTCAAAGGGGTGGAGAAATGGTAATTAATTCCTATTATATTCCCTACCCAAGCATCCAAAATTGATTTGGAGGCTATGATGATCATCAAAACTTGCAAATTAGATGCCCCAAATAGGTAACCTCTTCTCTCCTATGCATGGAAAGGGAATGGATAAGTGGTAACACTTTCCCTGCATGCTAGAACTTACCCCTTTTGCACATTTACCTTAATTGGGCTATAAATTGAGGAGCTCTCACCTAATTTCAAATGAGACGAATTGAAGCATTTCTCATGAAGCGGTAATCATATTTGCCCTCACCTTTGCCCTCACATTTTCCCAAGTATTTTCCTTGGAATCCACTTCATTCAAAGATGCTTTTAGGGGCATCCCAAATAATGCCAAATACATTCCAAAACCTATCAAATTGGAGAATAATTTGACAAAATTTGTTGACACAACATTTAGGAGGGTTATAAACTACATCCCCTTAAAATTGGTGGTAAAAACCAGCCAATTTTGTGACTATCCCATCCAGGTATGGCCAACAGTCCTAGTTGTACCTGATAGGGATGGCAATGAAATGGATTGCAATTTTGGTGAAATTCCAGCACAAAAAAATTCTAAATTATTATAATAGCCTTGAATTCACTTTTGCTTAAGTTTTGAGTAGTTTTGATAGGTCAATTTAGAGTTTTGTAATTGCAAGTTTAGTTGTCCCTGTTAGGGATTACCACATTTTATGATTACAATTTCCTTATAATTTATCATCATATATTTACAAAATCATCTTAATAACATCATAGCATATTTGCAATTAATTTGGAGTTATTTTTATTTGTCACAAATAAGTTTTATTCTTTCTAGATACACATTTTCTATGGTTTTCCTAGTTTTTAATCACTAAACGCATATGTTGTTAACTATTTTTAATATATGGTGTGTAGGTGTAGGTATTCTAGGCATGAGGGTGGAGCTAAAAGGTAGATTACAAGAATCCCAAGATTAGCTCTTAAGTGTGGGTTGCGAGAAGAACATTGAAACACGCCATTAAGCTCTCATAGGGATTTGATCCCTTGATAAATTGTAATTTGAAATGTATCAAGATATGAATCCCTCAAAGGGGATTTATTGTAACCTTATTTAGTGATGGATTTGTAAATACAAGGAGAAACACCCCCCTCTTTACTTGAAATAATCCATATTTTGTAATATTTACATAGTTACATCTTTTGCACACTTTCCTTATGAATGCTTGCTTAGATATTTAATTGCATTTCAATACAAACACCTAAGGCATACCATTTTTTGTGCTTCTTCAAATATCCTTTTCATGTAGGTAGATTATGGTTTGCTTATACTTATGTTTATTCCAACAGATCGGGAAAGTTGCATACAATGAGTCTCCTTAACATGAGTTGGTGATAGCCTAAGTCTATATTAAATTAAGGAGCCACTGATTTAGGGATAAAATGATGCTAAAAAATATTTAAAGAGTGCATTTGTTCTTGCATATGATATGATGATATTATTTACCTCCTTGTGTATTTTTCTTGAAACATTTGTTGGTTGTTAACAATAATGTATTTGACTATGGTTTGGTAGCTCTTCATTAGTAAGACGAGCTCTTAATTTTTTGTACATGCTTCTTGCTTCTCATGGCTAAGTGTTTATCTACCTTTAACCTTGGAAGCAGTGGTACTTTTATTGATTTTAATGATTAGTGGAGCTTCCTTAAGTTATGGAAAGATGCTTTGTTTGGTTTCTCTTCCTTTCATTCTATATGAGTGATGCATATCTAAGGTTATAGTTGATGTTGGATAACACTTTCAATGTTAAATTACCATCTTATTAGAAATGCCTTGTCTTATGTCCCTTTTATAGAGGACATAGATTGGAAAAAAGGTGGGTACTTTGAAAGGATTTGGAGCATAGGGAGAGAACAACTATGGATAGAATGTAGAGGTAAGCAAAGTGTGGCTTCGAGGGGGGTGAATGACGTCAAATAATTCCTTCTTGTTAAGTATTTTTGACCATGACTTTGGTGTTTATTTTTCATGGTTATTTTTGTTAGCTAGCCTACACCTCTCCTTGCTAACTTTTTATTAGTATGAGATACTATGTTGTCTAAGTTCTCTTTTTCTTTCTTTTATGTTGTGATATTTTTTATCCCATTCTTAGTTTTTTTGAGTTTGGAACCATGTCTATGCACTCAAATTTGTTAGCCTAGAATCGATCTTCTTGCATGGTGAGAGTGCAAGGGATAGCTAGCATGATTTATGAAAAATATCGTTGGTTATCTTTGTCATGGATCATGAATTCATTGCACGTATGCTAGAAATATAATCTAAAAACCACTATCTTTTCATATATTAGCCTAAGTCAAGTGGCTAAAAGTATGCACATAGGTTTACAACATGTGCAACAACTTGGATCACTTTAATATCATGTTTAGCTAGAAGGTTTACCTCTATAGTGTGTACATGCAAGCTTAGATTTTTATATTTTAACCTTTTTTTCATCAAAGCTTAGTTGGTATTATTTTTCTTCTAAATTTGTGTTTGTTTATGGCTTAGTTTAAGTGTTCTTTCGAGATTGGTTAGTGCTTAAAGAAGAATGGTTTATCTCCTTATAACATTGTCTAGTTTTAGGTTAAATGGGCTTGACATTTAATCAGTATAATGTTATATCATTGGTTTAAACCTTAGTTGATGGTTATATTGCTTTTTAAAAACTTTGTTTTTACATTTTCAATCAAAGGAAATATTAATGCAATATAATCCTTGGTTTTATAACAATCAAAATAAAATATTATTGCAATAGTTGTTATTAATAGATTAATGTAATATCTAACCTTTAGTTTGCATTTAATCAAATGGTAGATTAGTGTAAGTTGGGTTCTATTTTTTAATCTAAGGATATATTAATTATAGTGTAGTCCTTAGATTAATTTACTTTCAATATTTGGAACTAAAATTAATCAATAGATGGATTAATATAATGAGACCCAAAGGTTGAAAAATATTTTGGAAATAATATAAGGATAGATTAATTTAATGTTTTAGAATTACTCGAAGGATAAATCAATTCAATATTTTGTTAATTTTTTGTTAATCTAAGGATAGATCAATTCAATGTTTTGCTTTGTAATTAATCTAAGGAATATATTAATTTAATCTTGTCTTTGAAGAAGTTAACATTTTTTATATTTGATACCTTACTAATGTTAGATTTCATAGTTAAAATCGTCAACGTTTCTTTCATTAGATTGTTGGTTAAATATTATGAAGGTTGAGTAATATTTCATTAGTGATAGATAATATTAAATGGATTTCTTACCCTTGGAACTAAAGTGTGTGGAAAATATTTTTGAAAATAATTACGGGTTTATTTTTGTGTTGTTCTATTGAAATGATTCAATAGAAATGAATGGCTTTGGGTATTGGGATGTAAAATATTTATTAAAAATATTTTTGAAAAGAAGTATGGACTTTTTTATGTGTTATTCTATTGAAATGATTCATATAGAAATGAATGGTTTGGGTATTGGATTGAATGCAAAACATTTGGGAGAAATATTTTTGGAAAGAAGTATGAGCTTCTTTGTTTGTTATTTTATGCAATGAATCATATAGAAATGTAGTCAAACCTATATATGAGATATTGTGATCCCCTTCAACCAATAAATATTCTATAGAGGTTGAGGAAAGAAGATGTTAGATCATGCTAGTTAATTATTTATCTATTATTGAAATTCAAAGAAGGATTTATCTTGGAAAGCACTCTTGGTGAAAGAGGGTTTATTATAATAGAAGCAAATACTATTCTTTTGTAAAATTTAGACCTTTAATAGAATGTTTGTATGGTGCATGTTGATGTATGTATATATATATATATATATATATATATATATATATATATATATATATATATATATATATATATATATATATATATATATATATGGTTCTTATCCATGATTATGATTTGATCTAAAGGTTTTGTTATATTTAATTTGCAATCTTAAGATAATTAGTTTTTCTTTCATTTTAGAAGATGCTTATGTTTTAATGCTTATAGAGAAAGAGAGAGAGTTATATTTGGGTTTAGGGGTTTATTTTGAGGTGGGATCTAAAGGTAACCTTGTATAAAACATTCCCTTTTAACTTGGGTTGTTGTGGAGTAGCAACACCTAGTTCTTGTAACAATGAGAAGACAATCATGCGGAGTGATTGATGCTTAGACACCCATCATAGAGATGAGAGAAACAAGCATAAATTTTAATGAAGATCACATAGGTGCAATTAATCTACACTAAGATATTATGCCAAAGGACCTAGCATAGACTGAATTATGGTTGGTGAAAGGAACTGGTATCCCCCCTATCGAAAGAAAGATATGGGATAATACTAATGCTAAGGTCAAGATGTCAACATTTATGGATAATATTAAAAAAATAGGGAGATATTTTGAGGAGCATCCTTTATACCATGGAGGTATATGAGGTAAACCCTAGCTACATATGGGAGCTTGGCCTCTCCTGTCCACTCGGGTGATGTTTGGAACATCCTAGACATAAAATGTGGTTATGTCTAGTTATGGTAAGTATTACTTGAATACTCTTATGAACCTTAGGGACTTTAAAAAACTCTCTTGGTTTTGTTATCTTTTCGGGTTGTTACAAGTGGCATCAAAACTCTAGGTCGTAGGGCTACAATTTTCTCTAAAGAAGGACATAGAGATGTTTTGACTTGATGGATGACGTCCACATAGATGACATTCTATTTGGAGTTAAAATATCCATCAATACTATTAGTGGATGATAGTATTTAGTTGTTAGTACATTGGGAGGATGTGACTAACTAACATGTAGGGGGTATGAGAATAAGAATTGCAACCTAACCTAAATACTTTTATGTGACTAGAAAACTATGACACCAAATTTAGGAGAGGAAGTAGAGGGGGATCTTTCATAACACAAAGATAGGCTAGGTAAGATAGTGTCGAGGCTAGACCCTTAAGTGAAAAATTATGAAATTCTATAAGGTAGGTGGATAACCTCACTACTAATGTCTCACTATTGAAAGAGCAATTAGAGAAGAGAACATATGGATTTGTAGATACAGATGTTGGAAATATTTGTGAGTTAGAATAGAAATGTAGACACCAAAACAACACCAATCCGATTATGTGGCTACAAACACTGATCGCTTTGACACACATAGCCCCTAGGGCAGCCCTCAGAGGTCAAACAGTGGTCCTAACCACTCACACTGCAATTTTGGAAGGTCAAAAAACAATTTGGCACCTTTAGGAACTCTGCTCCTAATCTATCCCACCCCGGGATGAATTCAGAATGGGATTCGCCCCACCCAGGGATGAATTATAAATTCGCTCCGTGGTAGGATGAATTCCAGGTTTAACGGGCAAAAAGAAAAATTGCACCAAATGGCAGTCAAGGATAGTCCATTAATGCCTCCTGCCTTGCATGCGCATGTAGGTGGGCAAATTGGATGTTAGAGGACTGTCACAAGGGCAGTCATGGAAGCCTAAGTTAGGGAGGACTTTCCTCCCTCATGGGAAGGCATGAATACCACATGGCGCTCATGCATGCCCCTCCAAAGGGACCCCTTGGGTCTATAAAATGGTGAACTTTCTCACCCAAAAGGAGGACAAGTTGGAGGCATTTTCAAGCAACGAAGTGCCGCCAAATTGAATACCACATTTTACCCTTTTGATTCACCTCTTCCACATCCTTGATCTCTTTCACAAGAGAGGTTATTGGGTGGCTATTGGAATTGTGAATCCGAATCTAAAACCTGACATTTGACCACATTGATCTACCAATTCATCGACAACCCATTATAAGAGATTTTGGGCCCATCCCAAGTGGATTGGTGCCGAAATCAGGTTCCAACGGTGGGCGTCCCACCTGGGCACCCCGCATTGATGCAAGCCTAATCTTCTTTTTAGAATGATTAGGAATTTGTGGCAGATTTTTCCTTTTTGTCACTTGTTTATCTTGCATTTCATTTTATGTTGTTTCAATAGTTTGCAATTCCAATTTTATAATGTTGTGATCAAATCTTATCATGTTTTGTC
The DNA here is from genome assembly GCA_028583015.1 of Wollemia nobilis. Classification (NCBI taxonomy): domain Eukaryota; kingdom Viridiplantae; phylum Streptophyta; class Pinopsida; order Araucariales; family Araucariaceae; genus Wollemia; species Wollemia nobilis. The sequence continues at coordinate 177,336 of JAQPPZ010015151.1, read as the reverse complement.
ACTTTTGTTGTCCCCACTAACTTGCAGGTAGTGACATCAAATTCCCATTGATGGAGGTCAAATTGGGGAAATCTTACCATCTGGGTCTTCCCAAAATGCCCCCAATTAGCTAACCCCTAAGTTTGCAGGTATTTTGGAGCTCCCGAGACGTGACATTTTGGCAGCATCACTTTGGCATTTTGTCGTAGGTGAATTTGTACCACCCCGGGATGAATTACAGTCGAATTCATCCCACCTAGGAGCGAATTCGAATTGACGGAAAATTGTCCAACTATTTTGATGGCAGTGGCCCTCTGGTAATGTTCCCTAGTTCCTGTCAAATTTGCAGGTTGTTTAGAATTGGTTTATTTATCATTGTAATCAATATTTTGCATGCATCTTCCATTGTTTTAAGAGAACAAATGTTTCATTTTTGCAATAGGTGCTACTAACAATTTTTTTGTTTCTTTGAATGTAGGAGGAGCAGCAAAGATCAAGGATTCATTCACACCAGCGACGACAACACTTTGGCACACCCATTTTGCATGTGGGCACGCGAAAGAGAGATGACTTTCCATTGATGTGACAAAGAGACAAGTTTGATGCTCCTCTCCCCTAAAAAGGGAGGAAGCTAATTGTAACCGAATTTGAAATACATCAATAAAAGAAGAGGGTTGTTTCATTCCATTTGGGTTCCAATTTGTCTATGCTTTCTCCATTTTATGCATTTCTAATTTGGAGCATCAAGTTTAGTTTTGTTCTTGCATCGTGTTTGGAGTTTTCCCTTTTTGTTTTCTATAATTTCGTGCTTTTAGTGGTGATCACGGTGGGAGTCAAGCGACTCGTCATCTTGGGTGAAGAGACTATTTTTAGTGCTTTAAGTCATCTTGGGTCAAGCGACTCGTCACTTTTCTCATGGAAGTCATTCCCTCATCAATTCATTGCTTGAGGGGGTAGTCACACTTAGTCACCAATCAATAAACACACACCCAATCAGGGCAATGGCATGCATTCAAAGAATCATTGACAAAGACAATCACGCTCCTGCTTGGGGCAGTAAACAAGCAATAATCACAAACTGATCAAACAATCGGCATTCCTGAAGCATGAACACAAGGTTCCCCCATGGACAAAAGGTTGCACCCTTTGCCTATTCATGACTGATCAATGACCAAGCTCAAGTCACACCTCACCAAAATAGGTTAATACTTGAAATCAAATTCCTTAGCTTGTCAGAAGCAAAGATTCAAGAATGCATCCCCTTTCCATGATTGGGGCATCAAAAGTTGGTTAGGTTACCAAGAAACCCTAATCATTAGTGCTTTGGTTATCTATTTTTGCTTGGCGCTATGCCATGCACAACGTATCCCAAAAAGGGGCATCTGTAGACACCAAAACAACACAAATCTAATTATGTGGCTGCAAACACTGATCGCTTTGACACACATAGCCCCTAGGGCAGCCCTCAGAGGTCAAACAGTGGTCCTAACCACTTTTACAGCAATTTTGGAAGGTGAGAAAGCAATTTGGCCCCTTCAGACACCCTGCTCCAAATTCGTCCCACCCTGGGATGAATTCAAAATGGGATCCGCCCCACCCAGAGAGGAATTCAAAATTCGCTCTAGGGTAGGACGAATTCCAGGTTTAATGGGCAAAAAGAAAAATTGCACCAAATGGCATCCGAGGATAGTCCATTAATGCCTCCTGCCTTGCATGTGCGTGTAGGTGGGCAGATTAGATGTTAGAGGACTGTCACAAGGGCATTCATGGAAGCCCAAGTTAGGGAGGACTTTCCTCCCTCATGGGAAGGCATGACTGCCACATGGTGCTCATGCATGCCCCTCCAAAGAGACCCTCTGGGTCTATAAAATGGTGAACTTTCTTTCCCAAAAGGAGGACAAGTTGGAGGCATTTTCAAGCAATGAAGTGCTACCAAATTGAATACCACATTTTACCCTTTTGATTCACCTCTGAGAGGTTATTGGGTGGCTATTGGAAGTATGAATCCGGATCTAAAACCCGACATTTGACCACATTGATCTACCAATTCGCCTACAACCCATTACAAGATATTTTGGGCCCATCCCAAGTGGATTGGTGCCAAAATCAGGTTCCAACAGTAGGTGGCCCACCTGGGTGCCCCGCATTGATGTGAGCCTAATATTCTTTTTAGAACGATTAGGAATTTGTGGCATATTGTTCCTTTTTGTCACTTGTTTATCTTGCATTTCATTTTATGTTGTTTCAATAGTTTGTAATTCCAATTTTATAATGATGTGATCAAATCTTATCATGTTTTCTCACTTTTGTTGTCCCCACTAACTTGCGAGGTAGTGACATCAAATTCCCATTGATGGAGGTCAAATTGGGGAAATATTACCATCCGGGTCTTCCCAAAATGCCCCCAATTAGCTAACCCCTAAGTTTGCAGGTAGTTTGGAGCTCCCGAGACATGACATTTTGGCAGCATGACTTCGGCATTTTTTCACAGGCGAATTCATCCTACCCTGGGATGAATTACAGTTGAATTCATCCCACCTAGGAGTGAATTCGAATCAGCGACAAATTGTCTGACTATTTTGATGGCAGTGGCCCTCTGGTAATGTTCCCTGGTTCCTGTCAAATTTGTAGGTTGTTTAGAATTGGTTTATTTATCGTTGTAATCAATCTTTTGCATGCATCTTCCATTGTTTTTAGAGAACAAACGTTTCATATTTGCAACAGGTGCTACTAACGATTTTGTTGTTTCTTTGAATGCAAGAGGAGAAGCAAAGATCAAGGATTCATTCACACTAGTGGTGGCAACACTTTGGCCCACCCATTTTGCATGTGGGCACGTGAAAGAGATGAATTTCCATTGATGTGACCAAGAGACAAGTTTGATGCTCCTCTCCCCTAAAAAGGGAGGAAGCTAATTGTAACCAAATTTGAAATACATCAATAAAAAAAGAGGTTTTTTTCATTCCATTTGGGTTCCAATTTGTCTACGCTTTCTCCATTTTATGCATTTCTAATTTGTAGCATCAAGTTTAATTTCGTTCTTGCATCGTGTTTGGAGTTTTCCCTTTTTGTCTAGGCTTCAAGACGACCTACATGAACTTATGTTCATGTCCAGGCTATAGCTGAGCTGGTCAGTGCCTCGCCACTAAGGCACTAGCCTACTGGAGGTCACGTGTTCAAACTCCCACGACCATTCTTCAATATATTTTTCTCTTAAAACAAAATGGCAGTGCAAGGACTTAGGTAATATTTTTTATTTGTGTAAATTTTTTAATTATTTTAATCATTTTATTTAATAATTTAATATATTTTTGTATAAAATATATATATTTAATAGATTACATTTATTTTTACAAAATTAATTTTATTATTGATTAAATAATGATTATATTTATTAGAATTTTGCATTGAAATAGAAAATTAAAAGGTTTTTTTTGCAACTACAAGAATTACATGTTTTCTTGTTTTCTCCACATTTGGGGATAAATAGACAAGAAAGAAGACACAATTTTGTTGCAAATTATGAGACTCCTAACAACTTTTTAAGAGTACAAGTTTTATTTCATGAAGATAAAGCCTTGGATCAAGAAAGCTCTTCGTCGTCAAAGAGTTATAAGAAATAGGAACGAACTTCGATGACAAACATCAATATATCATTTTCATCATATGCTTTTAGAGATTGAAGAAGTTTACCTCATTTCAACACTTACACTGATCCTTGGAAGGGCTTGGATCAAATTTATGGTCCTATGAGGATTCGAGAACCTTTCAATCCTAATGCCCCTCTAATTTTTGAGTGTTGAAGCTCAGAGGGTCCACTAAAACCAAGTCGTGTGTCAACTAGTTCTGGAAGCCTTTGAAATATGGGTCGTGTGTTGACTTGTCTTTGAAGGAGTGCTAATTTTTTTAATTTTGCAAATTAAGGGGGGAAGACAATAAATTGCACTTCTTTGAAAAATTGTAACACAAAAGTGAGGAGCACATAAAAACAAAATAAAACTTGTTAAATTTGAAAAACAAAAATAAAAGGCAATTGTTTCATGCCCAATTCTTTGCAAATTTAGAAAATAGGAGGAGACAAAGTATATCAATTTTTTGCACAACACAAATCCAAATTTTGTTGCAAAAATTAAAATGTGCATTTTTTATTTTACTCAACACCTTTATTGTCAAATTATGTGCATTTTTGGTTGCATCTGACACATATGTGATACGAATTTTGTGGTCATTCTTGTTTGATTATTGCATTATTTTTTTGCAATTATAATTCATAAAATCAAGAACACTCAAACCCTAAAATTTCACAATAATTTGTGTCAACCATTGCATAGGTTTAAAGTCAATTTCACTTGATATTATCTTCTAAAACGAAAAACCCTAATTGAATCTTATTTTTTGGCTTAATTTCCTCAAATTTATTATCCCTCTTCAAGAGGATTTTTAGGCAGGTGCCATTAAATATCTTCTTGAGTAAATTTTCTTTCACTTCTTATTTTTTGTCTTAATTTCCTCAAACTTATTATTCCTCTTCAAGAGGATTTTCAGGTAGGTGCCATTAAATATCACTTGAGAGTGAAATAAATATCTTTCTTAGTACAAATTGCAGGACCTTCATCATGGCAACTATCAACAAATACTTAAATGATACACAATTTCTTAAAGGTCCTAACTATTCAGCATGGAAAACTAAGATGAAATCCATATTGACTGTAGAGGAAATATGGTATTTAGTTGATGGAACTGAATCAAGACCTAAATCAATAGGTGTAGATAAAAAAACATGGGATAAAAAGAATAATCATCTTCTCATGTTGATACTCCTCGCAACTACTGATGAGATCTAGTCTGACATAAGTGTAGCTAAAACTGGTGAAGATACATGGGATGCACTTTATACCATTTTGAAGGAAAGAATCAATCAATTGTTCTAAACCTTCAAACACAACTTCATACACTCCATATGAATTCAGGTGAATCAGTAGAACTCTTCCTCTGCAAATTTTTTGAACTAAAGTAAAAGCTACATGTTGTAGGAGCCAAAGTAGAAGATACTATTATGACTTTAGTAATATTTATGGCTCTTCCTAAATCCTATAAAATGTTGATTATATCCCTAAATGTATCTCAAATATCAGTCACCTTTGTGGAGTTAGTCAATTTGCTTCAAACAGAGGAAGCAAATCAAATCCAAAGTGATGAAGTGTCGAACATTGCACTTTACTCAAACAATTAGGGTGAAAATAATAAAGGAAACTTTCAGAAGGGAGGATCATCTTCAAAAGATAAGGGAAAGAAAACTCTAAAAAAAAATTGCTCACATTGTAAAAAGGATAACCATGAAACCAATCGGTGTTGGTTTAAAAACAAGCAAATTAAGAAAGGCAAAGGTACATCACAAAAGCAAAACAAAGGCAATATTGCTAGTGAAGTGTCTAATTTTGATTATGATTCTAGTTTAGAGAAAGAACACAAAGTGCTCATGGATAAGATAGTATTATAGAGGGAAAACAAATTTGTCACTTTAATCAAGCACCATTTCCTCTCTCTATTTTTTAGGCTTCATAAATAGCATAGGTTTTTGTTTAAAGTACTAGAAATAAAGGGGTTTTTGTACCTCTTTTAGGCTTCATAAATAGCAAAATCTCATTGTTTGAAGTATTTGTAACAAAAGGACGGAATTTTCTAGTGAAAACTTTGCCTAGGAGCCAATATTTGTACAATCCTTCACAAATATTATTGAGTTGTACATATTTTGCAATTAAGGGGGGATGAATATTTATTTTCTTACTTCACAAAATTTTTTATAAAAAGGTAAGAAGACTTATAAGGGTGCATTTTCGGCAGTGACCGACACCTTAGTCAAACTTCTTTCAAAAATTTCATTACAACATGTTTTGCAACAAGCGCAGGAACTTATATGGATGCATTTTTGGCAATGACCGACACCATAACTACCTTATCAATTTTTTTGTAAACTCATATTGTAACTGAATGAACCTCGTATGAAGTGATCTACTCTACTACACCTAGCGATTGTAGTGGCTAGTTACCCATGCAATTCGGTTGGATGATAATATTACAATAAGAACATTCATTGATGTGAATGCAAAGTGAGGAATGACCTACGTTTTTCTTATGAGCAGCTAGAGCACTATGATAGATCAAGAACTAGTAGTTCAATATTTTTTTTGCTATATTGGGGCAGTTATATACATTACCCAAATAATATAATAAGTGGGGATGTTAGAGTAATATTCCATTCTTTGGGATATTTATAATTTTCCTATCTTAGATAGAGTTTATTTATCACATGGTAAAAAGTAATTTGTTATTTTTACCATTGGGTATTTACTTTTACTATTTACCTAGGTTAGTAAGTTAGTCATCGTAGTCAATTTGACTACGTTGTTAATGTCGACATCATTGTTATGTTACCGTCATTAGTTAGTTGTTAGAATATTTTATGGGATATTATTCTTAGCACATTGTATATAAACCTTAGCACATCTAATAATTTTTTTAATCGCCTATTGCTCCTTCATCGAATATTTTTATTTTCAAATTAGCTAGTATCCATTCAAATTACACATCAATCCTTTGCTTTTAACATCCATTATATCATACTTGATTGTATTATTCTTGATATTCATTTTTGGTGTATCATTTCACTTGGATAAGAACTACTATACATTATTTCTTCGTTTCATTCTTGATCAAAGAAATATTAATTTCTTTAACAAGTAATCCCTAGTTTTAACTAAGGCTTCTTTAAGTGAAATTTCATTCTTTCTATTCATCATATCCTCGTGATAATCCTCTATTGTTAAATTTCTCTAAATATCTAGAGCAAGAATTTGAGAGTGAGTTACTTGCATTATTTCATGCTAGCCCTCACTTCCTCCTCACACTTGAAAATCCAAGTTCTATTTTGACAAATAATTTTAACCAATAACTCTTTTTATAGATTGGAATGTATTCTTATTAAACTATCATGCTGATCATATAATTCATAATATTTTATTACCTAGCTTTAAACCGAGATCTTTTCTTTCTAGAAATAAAATAACATCTTTTTACATGTGTAAATTGAGCTTTCTATAAAGTTATTAAGGGAAAGAAAAACTACATTCAAAATTATGTATCCTATCCATACTATCTATTTTTGGTCATGGTTATTTTTTCTTACAAAATTATCTCCATTGTTAATATTAATTTTAATTAAATATATTATTTTATAGTGTTATTGAAATAAGTAATAGTGTAAATTTATAAAGATATAACCTTAAAAATTTTATGTGTTTTTATAAGGTGATTTCATTATCCTCATAACCATAAAACTAGTATTAAGGTCGAGAAGTATCATAGTTAATAAATTAAATAATAAAAATATAAACAATTACAATTTATCGTTTAAATAAAAACAAATAAAGGTAAAATATTCATGAAAAAACAAGGAAGAAAGTCCATTGGTTGACATCATATTATTCACTTATATATGACATTAGTAAAGATATTATTTTTATGGCATTCATTAGATTGTTTATTCCTATAAGATCCATTCGTGTAAGGTCATATTTTATATGAGATTCAATGTTATACAATACTTCATCATAGAAAAATATATTTATTAGAGATAATTAATTTGTATATATTAGCAAATTTCCACTCACAATCATAATTCATTACAACTTCATTGTACCTCTAAACATGACTAGCTAATAGAAGGTAGGCGTAGTGTAAATAATGCAGTCAGCATATCCCAGGGGATCCTTTACTACTCCAAAATATTAGTGTCGCTCCACCATTTCTTACAATTATAGACAGAGCAGAAGGCCTCGAAACAAGTCAGAAGTAAAAGTATGATTACAGCCAACAGGGACAGGAACTGCCACGACCCGAATATATATTTTTTCACATACTTCATCACGGCAACGTTCCATTTTCTCTTGTAGTAGTTATTGACATCTGCTATAACTTGATCCAATTTTTGAACTTTTGTCAATTTAAGGCATTTACCCATGTCGTTCCAGAGGCTTGCGACCTTGCCATCGCTTTCAAGGTGATTGTAAATGATCCCACTTTTCCTCAGCAGGCGAACGTCTTCTTCTGCATCGATGATGCCATTCATGAAGTCCGTGTAGCGCGTGAAGATAAACGCACCAGGCGCCGCCGACGCTTCATACGCCACCAGATTTCTCAAGATCACTTCCGTGTTTGCATCCAATTTTACTTTGGGAAGATGAAGTGTGGCAGTCGACTGATCAAACCGTATTTTGGTGAGATCTTCGTGAGTGGGACAGAAATTGATCCCAGCAGAATGTAACTCGGCCACGGACGGGATGTCCAACTCGTTCCGTGTAGGAGGAATCTCCACAGTAGAATGACCGTCCAGGTCCTCCTCATCAGCTGCGTGGGTTGCTGTCGAGGACCCAAAAATGAAAGTCAAGGGTCCCTTGATCTTCATCAAAAGCTGACCCAACGACGTGAGAATCCGAATGGGGCCAATGTTCGAGGATGAGAGACACTTGAACAGTGACCCCAACGCTTGCCTGACGTATGTTCTGTCAGGCGACGACTCTTCACGTTCATCGTACTCTGGATTGCCATCCTCCGGGTCTGCAGGGGGAACAATAGAGTAATAAAGGGCCTCCAGGATGTGGCCTCTCTTTGTTATGCGGTGCCTCCACGTTTGATCAGGCAACCTGAACTTAAAAGGAGATAAAACTTTACATGCAAGTCTTACCAGCTTGCACAGCCTCTCCTCCGCCTCCTCTTCAGAACCCAACTGCATCTTCAACAGCTTTTGCAAAAGGAATCCAGCATCATCAGATCTTTGAAGACAGCGTTGTGGGCAGCGCTTCTGCCGGTGGGATCCAGAACCTTTCCCAGTTGCTGAACTTGGAACGGAAACTCTGAAGAAGTTTCGTCGGCTTGTTGGATGTAGAATTGCAAGCACTCCAGAACGAATACAGAATCTAAACTCATCATCCATGCCAAGGTTGCTTCCTTGTAGTCCAGGTATTTGTGATAGCAGCTCCGGATTTGCAACTCGTACTTCGTGATCTCCTCCACCACGCATTCGAACTTCTGGCCGGTGATCCTTCTCTGAAATCTACGAGCGGCAGCCAGTTTGTATCTTTCCATCTCGTAAAGCTCAGGTCTCCAATGGTGATATGGGCCGATTGAAACACACTGCGGGATGTATGCTTCAGGCCTGGCTAACAGTAATGTCTTCGGCACATTGAACACACACATGCAAAATTCCTTTTCTACTTCCTCTTCTATACGGAGGCATTTACTAACATGAATAACCCACAGATCCTGATCGATGCTTACTTGTACTGAATTTTTTGTTTCCATGTTTAAGACAATCAAACACAAAAACAGACTTCCCTCTTATCTTGCTGTTACTCTGCTACTCTGGTCCTATTGGAAACAGACATACAGAAAACCAACCCTGTTCATTACTCTCTGTTACTCTTCTCTTGCTGTTACTCTGCTACTCTCGTCCTGCATAGCGTTTTGTTCCTTACTCTCTTTTGTTTTTATTGCTCTGCTTTGCTTTGCTTTCTGTGTATAGCATTTTGTTCATTATTCTGTTCTATCCTTGCTGATAACAGGGTTCATTTCCATACAAATACAAAACAGGGAATGATAAGATTTCCATTGCGGCGTATGTTTATAAATAAAAAGCAAAGAATAATATGATGTCTATTTAACGTGTCAAAATTTTCGATTCAATATGATGAAGAATGCTTTAGCAGGTTCGAAGAAAGGGGATACTGTGTATGTGTAAATTCTCACAAGACTATGATCTTACTTTTAAGAAAGATAGTCACATGCCACACGATCGTACTTTTATTAAATATAGTCACCACGATGGAAGGAGATGCTGAAGATTCTCTTCAGACGATGATCTTACTCTTAATAAACACATGCCAGCCCATAGCTCTTTTAATAAATATAGCTGATTCTCGTGAATAGCTTTAAGATAAGGTTCTGTTAATATCGTCAAAGGAGAAAAAAAAGTGAATAGAATAACTAAGAAGGTAATCTTTCTTAAATATGTGAAGATCTAATTAAAAAAGGTTAAAAAATAGGTTAGTTGGTGTGTTTGATGGTGGTTTATTTTGGTTTGATTTTGGGGTTAAAAGTTTTAAATGGGCAACAGATTATGAGAGATAGTGTCACAGTGGGGATGTGTGTATGGGGTTGTGTTAATTCTTTATTGATAAGCTTAGCTCTTGGGCTTACAAAAGGTCACGGAAATACTCAGCCCTAAAAGTGGTAGTAAGAATTTCTCACACTAACCAAATCAAATATATAACATAATATAAAGTAATGTAGTATCATTTATCAAATAAAATCATTTAATTTATTATAAAATTTCATATAAACAATTTTATATTTATTTATAATGTTTATTGGCATTTCATAAACCTTATTCATTTTTTTTTAAAACATATCATTTATCAAATAGAACCACTTAATTTATTATAGAAATTCATATAAAATAATAGTTTCATATTTATTTATTATATATACTTCTTATAGACATGCCATGGAAGTTGAACCCAAGTCTCATCACCTATAATGCAAGTGGCCTCTTTAATGCTAGACAACACATTTATTTATAATTTTATTTATTTAAATATTAGAACTTATGATAAATGAGGTCACATTAAACATAAATCATTTTAAATAAAAAATTGTTTATGAAATTGGATGATGATTATAAATAATGTTTATTGCCATTTCATATACCTTATCAATTTTATATGTCACCGATGTTGAACCCAAGTCTCATCACCTATAATGCAAGTGGCCTCTTTATTGGTAGACAACACACATATTTTATTTATAATTTTTATTTATTTAACGATTAGAACTTATGATAAATGAGGTCTTATTAAACATAAATTATTTTAAATAAAAAATTGATTATGAAATTAGATCATGATTATAAATAATGTTTATTTCGATTTCATATACCTTATCAATTTTATATATCTTTTTTGCACAAGCTCACTCACACACATACACACCATATTGTGTAGTGGTTTAAATTTGAGTCACCTGAAAGAAAGTCAAAAGCTTTAACCACTATAATGTTCCAAAGGAACCTTATCCACTTTGTTTGTTAAAAGATGTTGCAATGCATATAAATATCTATATTTAAATAGGGGATCCAATAGAATGTCATTTTTTTCTATTTGATTCATATAAAATAATAGTCTTGTATTTATTAATAATTTTATTTGTTAATTTGTTTGAAGATTTTTGTAACTGCATTAAATATAAATTATTATTATTTTTAAATTGTATATAAAATTGGATCATTATTATAAAAAAAATTATTATAAACTTACCTAAAAACACCTCATCCACTATGTTTGTTAAAAGAAGATGTTGCGACCCATATAGATAGTTATATTTATATAAAAAGAGCACAAAACATATAAAAGATACATTCCACTCGCATGAAGCCATCATAAAGAAAAGTATGGGAGGCTTGTACATAATTGTCCCCTTCTTATCATTAAAAAAAAATAAGCACAAAACAAATAATCCAAAATTTTGAAAAACAATAATTCCAAGCCTCCATCCTATATTATAATAGGAAAATGTTATTGTTAATAAATACAAAATTTACATACACAAACTAAAGGTTTACACTTTTAAATAAAGAAAATTATTGGAGGCTTTGTATATAGTTGCAAATTGTACATTGAAAAACATAGAAGGCTTTGTACATAGTTGTCCCACCGTAATACACATCAAGATGAAAGATTTGAACTATGTTCCTTATTTCTTAATAGCATAATCTATCCATACTTGCAAATTTCCACTCACAATAATAATTCATTACAACTTCATTGTACCTCTAAACATGACTAGCTAATAGAAGGTAGGCGTAGTGTAAATAATGCAGTCAGCACCCAGGGGATCCTTTACTACTACAAAAAAATTAGTGTCGCTCCACCATTTCTTACCATTATAGACAGAGCAGAAGGCCTGCAAACAAGTGAGAAGTATAAGTATGATTACAGCCAACACGGACAGGAACTGCCACGACCCGAATATATATTTTTTCACATACTTCATCACGGCAACGTTCCATTTTCTCTTGTAGTAGTTATTGACATCTTCTATAACTTGATCCAATTTATTAAATAGAGTCACCACGATGGAAGGAGATGCTAAAGATTCTCCTCAGACGATGATCTTACTCTTAATAAACATAGTCACATGCCAGCCGATAGCTCTTTTAATAATTATAGCTGATTCTCGTGAATAGCTTTAAGATAAGGTTCCGTTAATATCGTCAAAGGAGGAAAAAAAAGTGAATAGAATAACTAAGAAGGTAATCTTTCTTAAATATGTGAACATATAATTAAAAGATATTTAAAAAAAATAGGTTAGTTGGTGTGTTTGATGGTAGTTTATTTTGTTTTGATTTTGGGGTAAAAGTTTTAAATAGGCTACAGATTATGAGAGATAATGCCACAGTTTGGAGGCTTTGTGTTAATTCTTTGTTGATAAGCTTAGTTCTTGGTCTTACAAAGGATCATGGGAATACTCAACCCTAAGAGTGGTAGTAAGAATTTCTCACACTAACCAAATTAAATATATAATATAATATAATATAATATAAAGTAATGTAGTATCATTTATCAAATAAAATCATTTAATTTATTATAAATATTCATATAAACAATTTTATATTTATTTATAATTTTTATTTGTTTATTTGTATAAGGTTATATTTTGAACTTATAATAATTGAGGTTTCATTAAATATAAATAATTTTAAATGAAAAATTATTTATAAAATTGGATCACAATTATAAATAATGTTTATTGGCATTTCATATACTTTATTTATTTATTTTTTAACATATCATTTATCAAATAGAACCACTTAATTTATTATAGAAATTCGTATAAAATAATAGTTTCATATTTATTTATTTATTATATATACTTCTTATAGACATGAACCTTCTTGTGTGTTTTTCTTGAAACATTTGTTGGTTGTTAACAATAATTTATTTTCCTATGGTTTGGTAGCTCTTCATTAGTAATACGAGCTCTTAATTTTTTGTACATGCTTCTTGCTTCTCGTAGCTAAGTGGTGATATACCTTTAACCTTGGAAGCATTGATACTTTTATTGATGTTAATGATTAGTGGAGCTACCTTAAGTTATGGCAAGATGCTTTGTGAAAGCACGAGATTCCAAAAGTTTTGAAAGAAAAACTATTTGCGATACATTCAAAATACAAATAAACGTCTAAGTCCTAAAGAGTGCAAAGCATGAAATGAAAGAAGCCAATCGAACGGAGACAAAAGAAATTAGAGAAATCATAACCTTTTTTATTGAATTATTTTAACCTCGGTTACAAAGATGCCTCCTTCCTTTTTAGGGGTTAGGAGCGTTTAAATGAGTTTTTGGATTACAATCATGACTTAGTCTTCCCTCTTCCGCATGTTGACATTTAAAATGGGTGGGCCAAAGTGTTGCCGCCGCTTGCGATAATGAATCTTTGATGTTTGCTGCTTCTCCTGTGATCAAAGAAACACAAATGCGTTAGTAGCACCTATAACAAAAGGATAAAGCGTTTAACTTTAGAAATCAATGAGAAATGCATGCAAAATATTGATTAAACTAGTGAATAAAATAACTCTAATCAACCTACAACTCTGACAGAGACCAAAAAACATCATCGAAAGGCTGTTGCCAGCAAAACAGTCGGTGAAAGTAGGCCAATTTGAGTTTGACTATAATTCATCCCTAGTCAGGATGAATTTTGTTGTAATTCGTCCCCAGGTGAGATGACTTCACTTGTGATGAAAAGCCGAAATGTTGTTGCTCAAATGTCACACCTCCATCAGCGAGAATTTGGCATCAATACCTGCAAGTCAGTGGGACGACAAAAAGCAACAAAAAAGACAAACATATGATGAAATCTGATTAAAATATTATGAAATTGAATACATGACTATCTGGTCAGCATAGAATGGAATGAGGAATGAATAAATGACAGAAAACAAATTAGAATGAAATTTAAAAGGTGCAAGTTGCCCGAGTGGGCCACCCACCGTTGGAATGTGATTTTGAAGCCAATCCACTAGGGATAGGCCCAAAAACTCTTAGGTTGAATCGTCGACAAATTGATGGATTAATGTGGTCGAATGTCGGGTTCTAAGGTCCGAATTCACCCTTCCAATATACACCCAATAACCTCTCTTGCAAAAGAGATTAAGGATGTAAAAGAGATGAATCAAAAAGAGGTGCAATAGGGTGTTCAATTTGGCAGCACTTCGTTGCTTGAAAATGTCTACCCACTTGTTCTTTTTTGGGTGGGAAAATTCCACCATTTTATAGACCCATGGGGTCTCTTTGGAGGGGCATGCAGGGATGCCATGTGGTAGCCATGCCTTCCCAAGAGGGAGGAGACTCCTCCCTGACTTGGGCTTACATGACTGCCTTTGTGACAGTCCTCTAACTGCAAATCTGCCCACCTACGTGCGCATGCACGACAGGAGGCAATAATTGACTGTATTTAGCTGCCACTTGTTTAATGTACATTTTCATATTTTTTTAATGTCTGCTTTTATTGGTTTAAAGTCTGCCTTCGATTGGTTTAAAGTCTACCTTTATTGATTAAAGTCCGCCTTTATTGGTTTAAAGTCCGCCTTTATTGGTTAATGTCTACCCAGGCATAAATACGGGAGTTTGTCGTGATATCGCGACACCTAAGCCTTAGCTTTCCTTTTGGCCTTTACTGTAGTGATTTCATGACATCACGAAATTATGACATCGCAATTTCATGACACTTCTAGCAAAGGCTCTCTTTTGGCCTTTGGTGTCGCGATTTTGTGACACTTCTGGCAAAGGCTCTCTTTTGGCCTTTGGTGTCACGATTTCACGACATCGCAAAATCACGATGTCGTGATTTAGTGACACTTCTGGAAAAGGCTCTCTTTTGGCCTTTGGTGTCACGATTTCACGACGTCACGAAATCGTGACGTTGCGATTTCGTGACACTTCTAGCAAAGGCTCTCTTTTGGCCTTTGGTGTCGCGATTTCGCGACATCGTGAAATCATGATGTCGTGATTTCGTGACACTTCTACCAAAGGATTTCTTTTTATTTTTTCCTTGTTTAAAATGACCAAATTCTGTTAAGAAATAAAACAATATTGCGACACCAAGAAGAAGCCAGGGCGTAAAGGCGAATTTGAAGCAAAATGTCTGGAGGTGCCAAATTACTTTTCAACCTTCTAAAACTACTATGAAAGTGGCTATGACCACTGTTTGACCTATGAGGGCTGCCCTGAATGCTGTGTGTGTCAATGCGATCAGTGTTTGTAGTCACATAATCGGATTGGTGCTGTTTTGGTGTCTACACTTTGATTGGTTTTTCTTACTTTCATTCTATGTGAGCGATGCATATCTAAGGTTATAGTGGATGTTGGGTAACACCTTCAATGTTACATACCATATTACTACAAATACCTTGCCTTGGGTCCCTTTTATAGAGGACATAGATTAGAAAAAAGGTGGGTACTTTGAAAGGATTTGGAGCATAGGGAGAGAACAACTATGGATAGAATGTAGAGGTAAGCAAAGTTTGGCTTCGAGGGGGTGAATTACATCAAGCAATTCCTTGTTGTTAAGTATTTTTGACCATGGATTTGGTGTTTATTTTTCTTGGTTGTTTTTGTAATCTAGAATATGCCTCTTCTTGCTAACTTTTTATTAGTTTGAGATACTATGTTGCCTAAGTTCTCTTTTCCTTTCTTTTGTGTTGTGAGATGTCTGATCTCATTCTTAGTTTTTTTGAGTTTGGAACCATGTCTATGTGCTCAAATTTGATAGCCTAGAATCGATCTTCTTGCATGGTGAGAGTGCAGGGGATAGGTAGCATGATTTTAAAAAATATTGTTGGTTATCTTTGTCATGGATTATGACTTCATTGCTCATATGCTAGACATCTAACCTAAAAACCACTATATTTCTATATATTATCCTAAGTCAAGTTGCTAAAAGTATGCACCTAGGTTTACAACATGTGCAACAACTTGGATCACTTTAATACCATGTTCAACTAGAAGTTTTACCTATGTAGTGTGTGCATGCAAGATTAGATTTTTGTATTTTAACCATTATTTCATCAAATCTTGGTTGGTATTAATTTTCTTCTAAATTTGTATTTGTTTGTGGCTTGGTTTAAGTGTTCTTTCAAGATTGGTTAGTGCTTAAAGAATAATGGTTTATCTCCTTCTAATTCTATCTAGTTTTAGGTTAAATGGGATCGACCTTTAATCAATATAATGTTATATCATTGGTTTAAACCTTATTTTATGGTTATATTGCTTTCTAAAAACTCTGTTTTTAACTTTTCAATAAAAGGAAAAATTTGTCAAAATAATCCTTGGTTTTATAATAATCAAAAGAAAATATTATTGCAATAGTTGCTATTAATAGATTAATGTAATCTCTAACCTTTAGTTTACATTTAATCAAATGGTAGATTAGTGTAATCTGGGTTCTACTTTTTAATCTAAGGAAATATTAATTATAGTGTAGTCCTTAGATTAATTTACTTTCAATCTTTGGAACTAAAATTATTCAATAGATGGATTAGTATAATGGGACCCCAAGGTTGGAAAATATTTTGGAAATAATATAAGGATAGATTATTTTAATGTTTTAGAATTACTCGAAGGATAGATAAATTTAATATTTTGGAATTAATCTATGGTCAGATTAATTTAATGATTGGTTTTGGAATTATTCTAAGGAAAAATTAACTTTAATGTTTTGTTAATCTAAGGATAGATCAATTCAATGTTTTGCTTTGTAACTAATCTAAGGAATAGATTAATTTAATTTCATCTTTGATGAAGTTAACTTTTTTTATATTTTATACCTTACTAATGTTAGATTTCATGGTTAAAATCATCAATGTTTCTCTCATTAGATTATTGGTTAAATATTCTGAAGATTAAGTAATATTGCATTAGTGATAGAAAATATTAAATGGATTGCTTACCATTGGAACTAAAGTGTGTGGAATACATTTTTGTAAAGAATTATGGATTTCTTTTTGTGTTTTTATATTGAAATGATTCAATAGAAATGAATGGCTTTGGGTATTGGAATGTAAAATATTTATGGAAAATATTTTTGAAAATATGTACTTTTTTTTGTGTTATTCTATTGAAATGATTCATATAGAAATGAATGGCTTTGGGTATTGGATTGTGTAGACACCAAAACAACACCATCCGATTACATGACAACAAGCACTGATCGCATTGACACAAACATCCCCAAGGGCAGCCCCTAGAGGTTAAACAATGGTCTTAACCACTTCCAAAAGCAGTTTTAGAGGTTAATTTGGCACCTTTTTGGCACCTTACTCTTTACTCGTCCCACCCCGAGACGAATATAAACTGGCACTCGTCCCACCCAGGGATGAATAGTAGCATTCACCCTAGGGTGAGGCGAATAGCAAGTTTGTCTAGCAAAAAGTCAAACCTCAGTAACTCCACCAGTTAACTGAGGCTTCAAGCCATGCAATTATGAGGAATAGCTTTTATTCAAGAAGAGAGACTTCAGTGATGAGTGTCTTTATTCTAGAAACCTCATGCAAGAAGCTTTTTTATCAGGGAGTTAGATTTTCTCTAAAAATAGGACAGTTAACTCAAGTGGCACCCTCGCATGCACAATTCAAACAAGGAGACCCTAAGGTCTATAAATTGGGGAGTTTTCCCACAAAAAATATAGATAGAGAATGAGAATTTGAGCAACGAAGTTCTACCAATTTCATACCTAACTACAATTTGTGCTTTTACATCCTTAATATCTCATTCGAAAGGGAGGTTATTGGGTGACTATTGGAGGCGCAAATTCGTACCCAAAACCCAATTTTTGACCACAACTATCCACAAAATTTGTCGAAAACACCCCATAACAAGTTTTGGACCCATCCCAAGTGTATTGGTGCTGAAACAGTGCCTCAATCGGTGGGCGTCCTGCCCCCGGGTGCTCCCCAAACTATCATAGTGCTAATCGCCCCACCCCAGGATGATTAGAAATATATGATATATTTATTGTTTTTTTATTTTGCATCTGATTCTAGATATGTTAATTAGGTTACAGTTAAAATTTCATGTCATTCTGATCATTTTTGAGTAGGTTATTGCTATTTTCCGCTTTCACTAACTTGCAAATGCCATATTCAAAATATGGGTTCTAGAGGAAAATTTGGAAAAATATGAGAATCTGGGTCTTCCCAAAACACCCCCAATTAGCTAACCCCAAGTTTTTAGGTCTTTTTGAGCTTCCTAAGTAGGAAATTGAACAGGGTTCTTTCTGGCCAATTCTCATAGTCCTATTTGTCCCACCCTGGAGTGAGTACAGATCTATGAGGAATTTTCAGAATGTTCTTTTTGTAATGGTATTTTGATGATATTTTTATGCTTCTATCAAATTTTTAGGTCAATAAGAGGTCATTTGATAGTCATTTTATTATTTTTATGCATACACTGACAATAGGTTTTGGGAAATACATGTTTCATTTTGTCTGCAGGTATTACTAATATTTTCTGTTTCTTTGAATGCATGTTTCTGACAGTAGAAGAGCAGGAAAGAGCAAAGAATCACATACAATAGCGGCGATGACGTTTTGGTCCGCCCATCTTACATGTGGGCATGCGGAAGAAGGATTATTATCCACGGATCTTGTGACAAGAAACATATTTGACTCTCCTATCCCCTAAAAAGTAAGGAGACGTATTGTAACACAATTTGTAAAGCGTATCAATAAATATATTACCATATTGCGTACTTATTTTATCTTGTGTCGATTTGCATATGTTATTTCTTGTTCTTTTCTTGTGGCATATTCCTTTTTGTTTCTGTATCCTCATGCTTTCAGATTGAATGCAAAATATTTGGGGGAAATATTTTTGGAAAGAAGTATGAACTTATTTGTTTGTAATTTTATGCAATGAATCATATAGAAATGCAGTCAAACCTATAGTTGAGATGTTCCAATCCCATTAAACCAAACAATCTTATAATCATATAGAAATGTAGTCAAACCTATAGTTGAGATGTTTACAACATCCTAGACTCAAAATGTGGTTATGTCTAGTTATGAAATGTATTACTTGGATACTCTTATGAACCTTAGGGACTTTGAAAAAAACTCTCTTGGGTTTGTTATATTTTGGGGTTGTTATAATTGGTATCAAAGCTCTAGGTCATAGGGCTATAAGTTTCCCTAAAAAAGGACTTAGAGATGTTTTGAATTGATGGATGAATTCTACGTAGATGGCATTCTATTTGGAGTTAGAATGTCCATAAATACTATTAGTGGATGGTATTATTTAGTTGTTAGTACATTGGGAGGATGTGACTAACTAATAGGTAGGGGGTATGATAATAAGAATTTCAACCTAACCTAAAGACTTTTGTGTGACTAGAAAACTATGGCACTAAATTTAGGAGAGGAAGTAGAGAATCTTCCATACCACAAAGATAGGCTAGGTAAGATAGTGTTGAGGCTAGAACCCTAAGTGAAAATTTAGAAAATTCTAGAAGGTAGGTGGATAACCTCACTGCTAATGTCTCACTTCTAAAAGAGCAATTAGGGAAGAGAGCATATGGATTTTTAGATACAGATGTTGGAAATATTTGTTAGTTAGAATAGAAATATTGAGGGTAGATAGGAAGGAAACTTTTCTTCAAATGAACAAGAGGCTAGGGATCTAATAAAGGAAAAATTATCCAAATATTTGAAGAATGTTAAGAAATTCACATATTAAAATTCCACTGAGGACTGTTTGACTATGCTAACCATAGATTCTACCCCTTTGGTAGATTTTATTATGGATTCACCATATAGAAATTGACACCATCTTGGAAACTCATTCACATTTTCCATATTTCATTATGTTCCTTTGAATCTCACTAGGGATTTTTGATTAGCTTGACTACATAATTTGTACCTTAGTGGAACTTTATACTGCCCTTAAGACTCTTCCTCATTTTGGCCAAAATTTTAAAGAAATTTCTAAGTATGTGGCCCTTTTGGACCTATATTTTGGTGCCTATCAGGGAACTTTGCTTGCAAAGATAAGGAAATTAGAGCCTTATCCATTTGATTTGAGGTAAGAAAGGATGAAACTAGGAATAAGGGAAGGGTCAGACAAGAATGCATGAAAAACATGGTGAATCTAGCATTTAATAAGAAAAAAATATAATGGAAATTTAATGCTTATATTGATGGCCAACCGAGTGAGGTAAAACAAATATCATAATACACATGAAATGGTGGTGATTGGACAAAGCTAGGGATAAAAAAAAATGCAACAACCACCTTATTATAAAAAAGGAAAACCTGAAAGAAATGGGGATATAGTATTTTTATAGGCAGATAAGAGGAATTAGCACTAGAATTCTATGAGGATAAAGAAAATGGGAATCAAACAAAGGGAATTGGAGTTACATAAAAATAGGGAGACATGCAACACAAATATACATGTATGTGTACTCCATCATGGTGTAAACTCCATATGCATAATCCATTGAGGTGAAGGACTTCTTCCAAGGTAGAGAGATCACCAAGAATGATAATATTTTTTTCCTCTTTCTTCAATTATGGTGTCTAGTAAGGATGAACAATACCTCCTTCATCTGGTTGAGGTTTCTTCTACCATCTCTAGCCTATCGATTGTGACACATATTAGACTTTGGATAATTTTTAGACTAGTATTCTTCCTTTTATAGACCTGAGAAGAAATAACGTCAATCGATGATATGGATATTATGATTTTAAATTTATGAGGTACTTAGCTCACTTCGTTTGATAATTTTGCTCTCACTATGATTTTAAATTTACGAGGACTTTTTTCATCATCCAGAACAGTTTTGTGATCAATTTTTTTTGGGATAGGTTTGAATGGTTTGACCATGAAATAGGAGATCAAGAGAAAACAATTTCATCCTTCAAAATCTACTACTTCATTTTTTTATGGATTGAGTTTGACAAATTTGATCACAAAATGATAGTTTAGAGGCAAACCATGCCCATATTCTTACTCTGCTACTTCATTTTCCACTCAATCAGGTTTGATTAGTTTGAATATAGAATTCTTATTTTGTGTCAACTTTAGGTATATTTTGACATTGCTTTACCTCCTAACATCTAGAATCTGTAACTTTTGTTTTCTACTAAGCCCTATTTGAATGCATTGACAGTATTTTTTACCCTTTGATGAATGTCAACCTTGCCAACTTAGTAGATATTGCTTCCAACACTTAGTCTTCTTTTGCCAAAATTGATATGCTTTAAGTCTTCCATTGCCAAAAATAACTTGGTGCTAATGTTGCCCCTCTGAAATTCACATATTAAAATTCCACTGAGGACTGTTTGACTATACTGACCATATATTATGCCCCTTTGGTACATTTTATTATGGATTCACCATATAGAAATTGACACCATCTTGGAAACTCATTCACATTTTCCATATTTCATTATGTTCCTTTGAATCTCACTAGGGATTTTTGATTAGCTTGACTACATAATTTGTACCTTAGTGGAAATTTATACTACCCTTAAGACTCTTTCTCATTTTGGACATAATTTTAAAGAAATTGCTAAGTATGTGGCCCTTTTGGACCTATATTTTGGTGCCTATCAGGGAACTTTGCTTGCACAGGTAAGGAAATTAGAGCCTTATCCATTTGATTTGAGGTAAGAATGGATGAAACTAGGAAGAAGGGAAGGGTCAGACAAGAATGCATGAAAAACATGGTGAATCTATAATTTAAGAAGAAAAAAATATAATGGAAATTTAATGCTTATATTGATGGCCAACTGAGTGAGGTAAAACATATATCATAATACACATGAAATGGTGGTGATTGGACAAGGCTAGGGATAAAAAAAAATGCAACAACCACCTTATTATAAGAAAAGGAAAACCTGAAAGAAATGGGGATACGGTATTTTTATAGGCAGATAAGAGGAATTAGCACTAGAATGCTAGGAGGATAAAGAAAAGGGGAATCAAACAAAGGGAATTGGAGTTACATATTGTAGACACCAAAATAGCACCAATTCGATTATGTGACAACAAGCGCTGATCGCATTGACACAAACAGCCCCAAGGGCAGCCCCCAGAGGTTAAACAGTGGTCTTAACCACTTCCAAAAGCAGTTTTAGAGGTCACAAGTCAATTTGGCACCTTGTTAGCACCTTGCTCTCTACTCGTCCCACCCAAGGACGAATAGCAGCATTCTCCCCAGGGTGAGGCGAATAGCAAGTTTGACTGGAAAAAAATCAAACCTCGATAACTTCACCAGTTAACTGAGGCTTCAGGCCATCCAATTGTGAGGAATAGCTTTTATTCAAGAAGAGAGACTTCAGTGATAAGTGTCTTTATTTTAGAAATCTCATGCAAGGAGCTTTTTTATCAAGGAGTTAGCTTTTCTCTGAAAATAGGGCAGTTAACTCAAGAGGCACCCTTGCATGCTCAATTCAAACAAGGATACCCTAAGGTCTATAAATTGGGGAGTTTTCCCACACAAAATATATACAGAGAAGGAGAATTTGATCAATGAAGTGCTGCCAATTTCATACCTAACTACAATTTGTGCTTTTACATCCTTAATCTCTCATTCGAAAGGGAGGTTATTGGGTGACTATTGGAGGCACAAATCCATACCCAAAACCTGATTTTTGACCACAAATATCCACAAAATTTGTCAAAAACACCCCATAACCAGTTTTGGACCCATCCCAAGTGGATTTGTGCCGAAAAAGTGCCTCAATCGGTGGGCGTCCTGCCCCCGGGCGCTCCCCAAACTATCATAGTGCTAATCACCCCACCCCAGGACGATTAGAAATATGTGATATATTTCTTGTTTTTTTATTTTGCATATGATTCTAGATAGGTTAAATAGGTTACAGTTAAAATTTCATGTCATTCTGATCATTTTTTACCAGGTTATTGCTATTTCCTGCTTTCACTAACTTGCAAATGCCATCTTTAAAATATGGGTTCTAGAAGAAAAATTGGAAAAATATGAGCATCTGGGTCTTCCCAAAATTCCCCCAATTAGCTAACCCCAATTTTTCAGGTCTTTTGGAGCTTCCTAAGTAGGACATTGAATAGGGTGCTTTCTGGCCAATTCTCACAGTCCTATTCGTCCCACCTTGGAGCGAGTACATATTTGTGATTAATTTTCAGAATATTCTTTTTGCAATGGTCTTATGATGATATTTTTATGCTTTTGTAAAACTTTTAGGTCAATCAGAGGTCATCTGATAGTCGTTTTATTATTTTTATGCATGCACTGACAATAGGTTTTGGGAAATACATGTTTCATTTTGTTTGCAGGTATTACTAATATTTTTTATTTCTTTGAATGTAGGTTTCCAATAGTAGAGGAGCAAGAAATAGTAAAGAATCACATACAACAGCGGCAATGACGTTTTGGTCCCCCCATATTACATGTGGCCACGCGGAAGAAGGATTATTATCCACGGATCTTGTGACAAGAAACACATTTGACTCTCCTATCCCCTAAAAAGGAAGGAGATGTATTGTAACACAATTTGTAAAGTGTATCAATAAAGAGATTACCATATTTTGTATTGCTTTTATCTTGTGTCGATTTGCATATGTTATTTCTTGTTCTTTTCTTGTGGCATATTCCTTTTTGTTTCCGTATCCTCGTGCTTTCACATAAAAATAGGGAGACATGCAACACAAATATGCATGTATGTGTACTCCATCATGGTGTAAACTCCATATGCATAATCCATTGAGGTGAAAGACTTCTTCCAAGGTAGATAGATCATCAAGAATGATAATATATTTTTCCTCTTTCTTCACTTATGGTGTCTAGTAGGGATGAATAATACCTCCTTCATCTGGTTGAGGTTTCTTCTACCATCTCTAGCCTATCGATTGTGACCCATATTAGACTTTGGATAATTTTTAGACTAGTATTCTTCCTTTTATAGACCTAAGAAGACATAACGTCAATCGATGATGTGGATATTATGATTTTAAATTTATGAGGTACTTAGCTCACTTCGTTTGACAATTTTGCTCTCACTATGTTCCTTACACTAGTCAAGTTGTGCAATTTCACACAAGGTGTTGTTCAGGGTGTTCTCATCAACCCTCTTATTTAACTCTCAAGTATCCATTTCTATAGAGTTAGAATACCTCATCATGAATTAAACTATCAAAACATCAAAATATTAATGCTAGACCTTCTACCATAGATGTTATCCTTTGACCTCAATTTCGAATTCTTATTTACTATTTTTGGAAAATATATATAAAAATAATGGCAAGGGCTAGGATTTATACATGAACCTACCTCTACTTTATTATATTAGTTGTAGTCAACCATTTTTTTTGTCTTTTATCTATGTAGACAAAATATGGTATGTGTTCCCAAACCTAGATTCAAATATTTCTCATGCTTCTACCTTGTGAATTTGTAATGAACAAACCAAATTGCTTTAAATTTGTACTTCTTAAAATTTTTGCCATGTGACTTATAGATCTCACTTGCTCGATCACATGATGGTATGGTCTTTCATATCCTATGTCATAGGGACCAATTATTACTTTTGTGAGCTCTAGCTTTTGGAAATATCTCTTCCATTGGTGGGTCATGGCTATGAGGTTCATCTCGAAATACTCATGCCTATCCTAATATAGACCCTTCACTTCTTCATATCTGGCCTTCTTCTGGGTATAGTAATTGAAAAAAAAACTACTCATTAATACCTCTTGAGATAATGAAAGGGTCTTCATAGCCTAAATTTCATCACCCTGACATCTTTCTAGCTAATACTTCTAAAGGAGAGCTTATGTTCTTGCACATCTGTGCATAGTGGGTGGTAGACTGGTGTGTGGTCACTTATAGTCCTCAGTTATCAAGGGGTGAAGATCTTTTTTGCTAACCTTAAGACTACTCCATTTTTCAAATATTCCAATGTTGTTAGTCTCCTCCTTGAAACAAAACCCAAAAGGTTCAATTGAAGTCACAAAAAATCAAATACCAAATAATAGGGGTATGTTAATGACCATGATGTCTAGTACCATTAGTAATTCAAACAAACCCCACAACATCATTACAAAGTTATTTAATATAGCCAAAACCTTAAAGGTTTTGCCTCTAAACCAAGAACATTTTAGTCCCACCTTTTCAATCATCATCTTCAATTCCTTACATACTTGAAAGTAGATTACCAACACTTTCACTCCTAGGCTTACTAGATAATTGTGCATTATTCTCTTTTTGACAATAACTGATGCATAACATGGATCACACTATCTCTCATAGAAATCCAAAGCATTACTCTTAGGGATATTTCTACTTCCACTAGATAAAATATTTAAAGAAATATTAGCCAAATTGACTCATAGATGTATTAAAAAATCTGGCATCAAGCCCTGTTTTGTGATCGCTCATCAAATCGGTCTTAGAATTTATGCAACTTTTCCATTCATTGTTACAATGTTATCAAAGAAAAATATAAGTCCCTTAGGGCTTCAGATCTTCTTTCCTTTAGGGATTTCCTTGATAATATATGTTCCTGCATTAGTATTTTTCCTTCTTTGTCTTGGGTGGGGCTTGGCACTACGGTGTATAAATTGCCAGTATTGTTCTACAAAGAACTTTTTTATATGTTGTATATAATTTCACTACTTAGATGAATATAAACCAAATATACTCTTTGCTAAGGAATGAATGAAGAAACTATGTAGGAGTGTACTGGCACTATTATCCACTTCTTTAGGTTCTAAACATTGTCTTTCTTTATCTTCTTCCTTGGCCCAACCTTCAATGCACCTTGGAATAAAATAGAGGTAGAGGTTAGGGTTCAGTGATATCATTTTATTAGAGGGTTGTTCATTCCCTCTCCCATATTCCTAGGAGTACTGCACAATTTCTCTTGAATCTTGGTTGGAAATCATCGGGCTAATCCATTGACTTGATAACAACCACTTATTGGTCCTTTGCTTGACCCATAAATATGCTTCTTTAATATTTCTGCTGCCTAATTGGGAAGCAAAGGACTAGAGAAAGAGGGATTCACATTTCTAGGAGGAAATATGCATACAGTGATTAACATGTTTTCTACTCTCATGGCTCTTGAAATACTTACAAAAATCCCTTTGGAATATTAAGCATAAAAATAAGGTCCTAGCTCGTGTACAGGGTTTTTCAGCTCGTAAATGGGTTCAAAAGGGAATTCTTTCTTTTAATCATATTTTGTGTGCTGCTGGGTTAAAGTCTTGGGATTATTTGAAGCAAGAATTTAGTATTCTGGACTCTCAATATAGGACTTTTTCATCATCCAGAACAATTTTAGAAGGCTGGTTAATCCCATTTTTGTTGATAATGAACAACAGGTTATTGATTATATTTGCTGTAAAGATGGCTCCAAATTTTTGTAGGCCAAGCTTAAAAAAATTTATATTATGCTTACTATTATGGATATTATTTTTGACCATATTAATCATAAATGGAGTATGGATTCATCTCCTAATTAATATGCTCATACCCTACAATGTATTTGGTTCAGACATCTTGAGCCTAAAATGTGTTTTTTCAGATGGCTATTGTTACTTCACACGTTGCCCATTGTGGTTGATTCTAGTATGGTTGTTATATGTTCTTTATGCCATGTTCCAGATACCATTTCTCATATTTTCTTTGAATGTGTTTATGCTAAGGAGATTTGACTTATGTTTTGTTCCAATATTCATGGCTGGGACTATAGTTCTGCTTTGGGTAAAATGGAAATATTATGTGGTCATATTAAGCAATTGCATAAGTCTGATAATATGTTCTAGTTATTTCTTTCCACTGAGATTTTATGGACGATTTGGAAAGCTCGTAATGATAAACTCTTTTAGTAGCATCACAAGTTCCTTACTGGGTCTCATTTGAGACTCATATGATTTAAAATAATTTTGCATGTTAACAAGTTGATATGTGGACTTGAAGATCGGTTAAAGAAGATGCATAAAAATATGATTCAGATGAAGGACAATATTTGGACTGCTAGTTCTTTATTTGAGGACATTAAGGAGACTGATTTCTTCCTTTGGTTTTGTAATTTTGTCACTATATGTAATGACGGTGAGTCTTTGTAATAGTTTCTCAATTTTTTTTTATGGTGACTCTTTGTAATAGTTGCTGAATTTTTTTTTTGTATTCCAACCTTATAATACTCTTCTATATGTGACTTATTGTATTATGTTTCTGGTTTTTTATTTATAATATAAGTATGAGATGTTCAATTCAAAAATTACTAAATATTAGATTATAAGGTCCGAGGTGTAGACCAATTGTAAATGTGCGAACTAGCTATTGTATTATTCATCAGAGTTTAAATAATATGTTACAGTGTCGGGAATAGAACATCCGGCGTAACTAAACTGTTACGTTGTAACAGTGTAGCAACAATAGCATTTGTTACAACAGGAATAACAAATGCGTGCAATAAAACAAAATAGGAAACAGTACGCTAACATCCCCCTTTATTACATTATTTGGGTAATGTAATAACTAATAGCTATACTAACATCCCCTTACATTATTTTGCAATACAAAGTGAGCTGCGAAACAATTCAAATTTGACACGTCCAAGTGCCTTAGTGAAAATGTCTGCAACTTGAGCATCGGTGGGAATGTGCGAAGCTGAATTCGGTGCTTTGGAACTTCCTCTCGAATGAAATGACATTGTGTGTCAATGTGCTTTGTTTTTTCATGATGGACTGGATTCTTGACGAGGTTCGTAACACCCCGATTGTCGCAAAACAAGTGTATTGGAGATTTTGATGGATGGCCCATACTTGTCCGAATGCGACGTAACCATATCACTTCGCACACACCTTCACGTGCGGCGCGATATTCTGCCTCTCGTTGAAGAAATAGCAACCACCCGTTGCTTCTTGTCGTGCCAAGAGACAGGACCGGATCCCGGATGAAAAATGTATCCGTAAGTTGACTTGCGATCATCAAATGATCCGGCATAGTCGGAGTCCGTGTATCCTTGCAAGAAGAATTTGTTGTTCCTCTTGTATTCTAGGCCATATTCTATAGTACCACGGACATAGTGAAGAACACGTTTTGTCGCTTTCCAATGAGTAGTCTTAGGCTCCCGCATGAACCTCGAAAGATAGTTTACAAAGAAATACGAGATCCGGCCTAGTATTGGTCGGATATATGAGACTCCCAATCAACTCGTCGATAGAGAGTGCCATCTACCCGAGGTGAGTCATCATATCGCGATAACCGAAGTCCATTCTCCATAGGAGTTGCCATTGGCTTGCAATCACCATGCGATATTTATCGAGCAATGTCTTGGCATACTTTTTCTCGAGACACTTTGATGGTGTGCTCCTTCCGGCTGAATTCCGCACCAAGACAAGAATGGAGAAGTCCGAGATCCGTCATCTCAAAAGATTTGCACAAGTTTCTTTTGACAAGAGAGATCATATCTTCTCGAACTCCCCGTAATGAGCAGATCATCCACATAGAGTACAAGCAACACTATCTCGTAACCCCGTTTCTTGAAATAGAGGTTTGCATCCGACTGGACATCTCTTAAATCCATGCCGCATAAGGTGATTGTCCATTTTTATATACCAAGCTCGAGGAGCTTGTTTCAGACCATACAAGGATTTGACCAATTTGCAAACTTTCTGCTGTTGGCCTTCCACTTCAAATCCTTCAGGCCGAGTCATATAGACTTCTTCTTGGAGATCACCATTAAGAAAGGCACTTTTGACATCCATTTGGTGAACTTTCCACCCATATTGTGCTGCCATAGCACACATAACCCGAATTGTGGTCATCCGAGAAGTAGGTGCAAAAGTTTCTTCATAGTCGATGCCTTCCTTTTGAGCATAGCCCTTTGCAACAAGACGGGCCTTATGCTTATCAATTGTTCCATCCGCCTTGTACTTGACTTTGTATACCCATTTGCAGCCAATAGGTTTCTTTCCATGCGGCAGATCAACAAGCTTCCAAGTTTTATTCTTCATCGTAGACTCATACTCGTATCCATAGCGGCCTTCCACCGAGGCTCACTAAGAGCATCTTGCACCGATGCAGGTTCAAGACTATCTATGGTAGACATGAATGCCCCGTCATCATCAATATCCATATCCTCAACTTCTCTACTTGGAGTCACGTAAAGTTCCTCAAAAGATTGACAAAGATCATCAACCTCACCAGCTTCTCGGCTTCTCTTTCCTTTTGAGCCATACCGCGTGTACGAGGTCTATCCAAATTCAAATTG
Source organism: Wollemia nobilis (assembly GCA_028583015.1). Taxonomy (NCBI): domain Eukaryota; kingdom Viridiplantae; phylum Streptophyta; class Pinopsida; order Araucariales; family Araucariaceae; genus Wollemia; species Wollemia nobilis. The sequence continues at coordinate 147,991 of JAQPPZ010015151.1, read as the reverse complement.
GGAGGAGTGGATAAATTTGCATCTCTCGATTGTATTTGTACACCATTTAGGATTCCGCTTCGGTGGTGGTGAAGAAGATGTAGAAGGACCTCCCGTCTCGTGTTGACGAAGGAATCTCCTCTTCCTTTGGTTCCACAATATCCCGGTGTACTCGTAGATGTGCTCTCGTGATGTGAAAGCTTCATCAAAGACAACATCTCCGCTGATATGAATTTTCTTGGTCAAAGGATCTATCAACCGATATCCTTTAGAGTGCTCTGTAATATCCAAGAAAAATACATCTCAGTGTTTTCTCATCTAGCTTCTTCCTTTTTTCTTTCGGTATGTGCATGAAAGCTTGACACCCGAAAATACGTAGATGAGATATGGAGGGTTTTCGACCACTCCATGCTTCCTGTGGAGTCATTCCTTTTAGGGCCTTTGTGGGTGCCCTATTCAAAAGATACACTCGCAGTGGTGACAGCTTCTGCCCAATATTTTTGCCCAAGAGTTGCACCCGTGAGCATACAACGAACCATTTCCATGATAGAACGGTTCCTTCTCTCAAGCAACTCCATTCTCGCCGAGGAGTATAGGCAGTTGTTACCTGTCTCTTGATCCCATGCTTATCTAGGAATGCAGAAAATTCATTAGAGGTAAACTCTCCCCCTCGATCCGAGCGGAGGGTTTTGATAGAAGCCCCCGACTCCTTCTCAACGGATTTCTTGAACCGCTGGAAGAATGCAAAAGCTTCGGATTTCAGCTTGAGAAAGAAAACCCACATCTTTCGTGAGTAGTCATCTACGAATAACCGAAAGTACCTCTTCCCTCCAACACCGTTGGGTGTGAAAGGACCGCATAGATCGGTGTGAATTAGCTCCGGAGGTTTTCTTGCTCTTGTAGAGCTCTTCTCAAATGGTACTCTATGCCGCTTTCCCGCCAGCGACCGAGCACACTCGGCAATGTGGCGTAAAGGGAAGGAAGACCCTTTACCATCTCATACTTGCCGAGCTCAAGTAAGTAGCCGTAACTAAGATGCCCATATCTCTTGTGCCATAGGGAAGTTGCCTCCTTGGTAGAGACAATCATGGCAACATGTGGAGTAGAGATAGCATCTAGTGCAAATAAGCCATGCTTATATGAAGTCATTGCAACCGCTTACCCTTCCTGGTAATTGTACAACACTTCTTTCCATTCTCAACACGAAAGTTGACAACCATATTTCTGTCCAGGATTTGTGTCACTGACAACAAATTGTTGGCCAATCCCGAAACATAGAGGACCTTGTCAATCTGACACTTGCCATCGTGAAGAGTGACTGAAACTGTACTCTCTCCCCGAACCCCGTAGGTTTTATCATCGACAATGGTGACAGGTTTGCCCTCCTTGGCCACAAATGATTCAAACCACGATCCGTCGCCACCATATGTTTACTAGCTCCGTAATCGACATACCAAATAGGATCCCTCCGAGTGGAATCTGTGGTAGTCATGAGCACCTTGTGTGCCCATTCGTAATCTGAGTCGATTCTTCAACAAGCAACATTCACTCGGGGTTGCTTGTTCTTATTTTGTGGTTTGTTTTGGCCTTTTTGCTTGTTCTTATGCCAACACCTGTTGGTGTCATGGTTGTCTTTCTCACACATCTTGCACCACCTCTTCTTCTCGTTGAGGTTGCTTGCCTTTTCCTTTCGTATCCCGTTGAGAATTTCCTCCTTTCCGAAAGTTGCCTCCTTTTTGCCCATTACCTTTCTTCCTAGAACCCCGCCTCGTTGGTGTATAGGGCCGTATTGGAAGAATCATCCTTGTGAAGTTGGCGTGCCTCCCGTTGTTGAAGCAGATTGACCAACTCGATGTAGGTAATTTGTCGTTGGGACACCCGGATGGAGGTTATCAACATATCAAATGAAGAAGGTAAAGCTCTCATCACAAGTGAAATGAGAAGCTTTTCATCCACAAGATCTCCTAGAGAACTCAATTTCTCTTTCAACTCGTACACTCGCACGTAAAGAGTTCAACTGCTTTCACCCCGCCTCAAACTCGTGTTATGAAGTTGTTGTTGAAGATGAAGAATGGTGGATTCATTCTTCCCCTCATAGATGGTTCTAAGGGCATCCCATGCCTCTTTACCACTTGCTTTATCAGCTATATGAGGTTGCACTTCATCCGAAACAACGAAACAAAATGAGCACCTTTGCTCTACCGTCTTTCTTGTCAAAAGCAATCTGATCTCGCCGAAGGACCCGTGGATCCCGCCGTTGGTGAAGGCCTTGTTGCTACTCCAAAGAATAATATCCCACAAATCTTCCATTTGGAGAATAGCCTTCATCTTATGTTTCCATGGTGTATAATTTGGACCTTTCAATAACTGATGCGGATCAGTCATCAACTTTGCAACAACGGCCATAGTGAAGGTTCCTTATATCACCAAATTGGTCCCCCTTTCGATATACCTTTTGCTAGGCCAATATACCGTACAAAATACCCGCCCTTACGTGAGGGAAACTATAGGTATTTAGAAAGATCAACAAAAATCACCCGCCCTTACGTGAGGGAGACTATAGGTGAAATTTAGAGATCATACGATACGTGGAACATAAGCGGTACTGAAAGGGAATCGCCTTGTTGATGGCACCTACCATAGAAGATTCTTCTCATGCGTGGGGCGTAACTTCCCCTAAACACTATGAAGAATACTTCGTCAGATTTACGCCTAAACACAAGTGCGATAAAGGGTAGTGGATGGAGTAAAAAATGCAAAAATGGCGTACTTATTCCTCCCCGACGATTTATAGAGAACAAGCTCGTACGTCGTTATAGCAGACTATATTAGGCGGCGGATACAAAGAGCCAAATCACGACAGCCTTTACCTGTAAGTGCCGGCGTAGGTATCGCAAATACCGAACGCCGCAAAGGCAAATAAATTGCACAGATGGGTTTTATATTCCGGGACTTAGGGAGTGTTTTGATTTTAATTTTTAATGTTATAGTGCAAAAATGAAATATGCAACATACAACAAAAAAAATGCCCACAAGAATAACCCACAAGGTGTCGGTCACAAATCGAAAATGCACCTTTTACAATGCCAAATTGCTATTTTTCATAAAAATTACTCTCTATCCCCCTTTGATTTTTTGAAAAAAATCCCCCTTAAAAGGCTTTCTTTAACAAAGCATTTTTATAATTATTATCAATTTTAAAATTAAAATAAATAATTTTAATTTATATAGTTTTAAAACTTTAGAAAAAATAAATTAAAATTAAATTTTAATTTATTAAAGTTTAAAAACTATATTAAAAAAAATTAAAATTAAAAATTTTAATTAAAAATAATAATAATAAAAAAATTACTTTGACAAAAAAAATTATACCTTGGGGGAGTCGGCGGGATTCGAACCCCCGACCTGTAGGCTCCCTGAGCCTTACCGCACGGCTCACGACCACGTGAGCCAGCGGGCTGATCCGAAAAGATCAGCAAGTCACCTCCCTTTTCAACACCCTCTGCAGCAGCCTCCGGCTCGGCTTCCTCTCTGCAAGTCGCAGCGAGAAATTTTTTTTTTTTTTTTCCGGCCCGGGGGGCTTACGTCTAACCGCCCTTTTCCGCTCTCTGCCCGTTGTTTTTTTTTTTTTTTTTTTTAAATCAGGGCCAGCCCCGCGCGCAGGGATTCGGGCTAGAGGGCCCTCGGCCCTTCTGCGCAATGACTGCGTCTCACGGACGCAGCTCCGCGGGGGTTTATACCCCCTCCGATTTCCCGCGCGGGCGGGAATTTGAATCCCGCTCCGCGGGCGGGGAGTGGGGGTGGGGACGGGGGGCCCCTCGGGAGCGCGCGCGCGCAGATTGCGCGTCGCGCGTGGGTGGGGAGGGGGGGGGGGGGGGCCACCTCGGGGAGCGCGCGCGCGTAGATCGCGCGTCGCGCGTGGGTGGGGAGGGGGGGGGGGGCGGGGCCACCTCGGGGAGCGCGCGCGCGCGTCCGTTGACGCGTGACGCGTCCTCCCTCCAACGCGCAACGTTTGCGCTGCGCGGGGGTATTGGGGGGGGGTTCTCCCCTCCTCGACTGCCGCGCGCGGGTCCGGCCCGGCAGGCCTGCTCGCGCGCTCTGTCGCACGGCCCTGCGCGCACTGTCGCGTAATGCGACAGTTGCTGTCGCGCGGGCCTGTAGCGTCCTCTTCGGGCGGGGGGGAGCGATTGCCGCGCCTCCTACGCGGACGTCCCCTTCCTGCGCTTCTGCGGCCACGGACCGCCAAGGAGCTTCCAGCGACCTGCGCGTCCGCGGGTGTTTTTTTTTTTTTTTTTAAATCACGCAATGGCGTGAAGAAAAAAAATAATCCCGTCGCAACACAGCCACCTTTCACCGCTCCCTGCAATCTTCTCGCCCAGAATTTCCGAGTGGCTCTGATGCCATGTAAATGTGCGAACTAGCTATTGTATTATTCATCAGAGTTTAAATAATATGTTACAGTGCCGGGAATAGAACATCCGGCGTAACTGAACTGTTACGTTGTAACAGTGTAGCAACAATAGCATTTGTTACAACAGGAATAACAAATGCGTGCAATAAAACAAAATAGGAAATAGTACGCTAACAATTGGTTCATCCAAACCCCATAAGGGGGGCGGAGGTCCAAGATTCAAATCTCGGGCCTCGTCGGACTGAACGCTTATCCCTTTCTTGGTGCTTTTAGTGGCGTAAAAGGTTTAAAATTATTGTGGCATAGTGGTTATAGGGGCGGACTGCGCGAAGATCTGTGTGGCGGCTTCCAGGGCAGACAACGCAGAATACTATGGCAGCCATAAAAGCTGGACAGCCTACCCGGATTCGTGGCGGCTACCGATTCTACCATGTAAATACAAAAAACAAAAAAACAAAAACAAAAAAATAATGAGTATGGACTATACCGGTATAGTGGAAGGCTTCAATTCATTTACCGAGGAAATAGTTTAACATACATACACGCTGCTCCAGCAAAGTTAAAGGGTAACACTGAACACAATTAAATTTTAGAAATGGTTGGAGAACCACTTCGGTTAGGTCCAACACGCGCTTTCTAGAAGCTAATGCTTTAAAACCTTTTATTGCAATGCAGGATTAGAGCTCTTTAAGAAGAAATAAAAACACTTTCTAGAAGCTAATGCTTTAAAACCTTTTATTGCAATGCATGATTAGAGCTCTTTAAGAAGAAATAAAAACAAATTTAATAAATAGATAACACAATTAAATTTTAGAAATTGTTGGAGAACCACTTCGGTTAGGTCCAACGCGTTCTTTCTAGAAGCTAATGCTTTAAAACCTTTTATTGCAATGCAGGATTAGAGCTCTTTAAGAAGAAATAAAAACAAATTTAATAAATAGATAACACCAAATGAAATTATCCTCTAGCTAATGATAAGATGGTTGAATTATACAAATTTGATGTTCTTCCGAAAATTAATTTAGGTCTCCATAATTATGTTGACCAATCATATTTCTAGTGTGCCGTATCCACTACGGCGGTAATGATGAAACAACACCTTTAATTTGTCGTGCTCGACATAGTTGGCATACGACATAGTTGGCATAAGAGAATGGGCCAAGGAAAGGTATCAATTGAATAAATATCCACATGGGCTGATGAGGAGTGCTAGCGTGTTAGTTCTCCTTAACCTCTGTTGGCCATCATAATCATGACGATTCCAACTTAACTTGATCCCAACATAATTAAATAGAACTCATTATTTCAGATAACCACATCCACAATCGGCACATAATTAAATAGAACTCATTATTTCAGATAGTCACATCCACAATCGGCTTCAGTTAAATATAGAAATTAGAGCATGTACGTGAGTGGTGATGGACTGAACCGCCTTCCACATCTTCTTCCTTATCACTCTCATTGAAAATAATAAAGTTCAATACTTTATCCTTCCAGTTCCAAGGTAAAAGACGTCCAAATACCCACATGGCCATGAAGAGCAGTGGTAGCGTGTTAGTTCTACTCTAACCTCTTTTGTTCATGATAATCATGGTCCATGGTCCACAACCAATTTATTATCCTGTCTATCAAGAATACGTATATAGAAATATTGAATGTCCCAAGGGCAAGTTTTGGATCGCTTAAGTAGCATTTACAGCTGCCATCACGCTGACACCGTCGTTGGCTGACGGAACTTTTGACCATCTTTCTGTTTATATCTGGCTCTTACACAGATCGGCAGATCTGCAGGGTAGAGCACGCTGGGGTTCCTGGAGCTTCTGCAATAGCCAAAGCGAAGTTTTATTGTAGGTCAGAGTTCCCGTATTTTTGTATTCGCAGGAAGAAATAGGCATTTGTTGTGATCATAGATTAGCACTGTATCTTCTGTTGCTCATCCTTTATATTCTGATTGGAGATTTTCCTTGTTGAATGATGTTCAATGAGTGTTCTCTTAGTTAAATTCATTATGCATCGGGTGCTTGTTTGTTATCTTAGTTATTTATTCCAAATTTAGCTAGTAATCAAAACCAGCTGCGAACTGAAACGATGGTGCGCTCTATTTCTTAAGATAAAATTCTTTCTAATATTTGTGACGCAATACGTTAATATGTGCCCTGCATAATTAAAGATAAAATAATTTCTAATACTCCAAAATGATTTTAGGTACTTGTCACATTCATTTCCAATTTCTATTTCCACCTCATTTCGTACGTTGTAGATATTGCTCGCATTAAACTTCTTCTACTCCAAACTTGATTGGAGATATTTCTCACAATCAATTTCTTATAGTTTTGATAGGTCAAATTAGTGTTTTGTGATTGCAGGTTTAGTTGTCCCTACTAGGTATGGCCACACATTTTTATCACAATTTCCTTTCAATTTATGCTCATATATTTCCAAAATAATATTAATAACATAATAGCATATTTTCAAGTAATGTGGAGTTGATTTTATTTGTTGCAAAAAAAATTATTCTTTCTAGATGCACATTTTCTATTGTTTTCCTAGTTTTTAATCACTAAACACATATGTTGTTAACTATTTTCAATATCTGGTGTTTAGGTGCAGGTATTCTAAGCATGAGAGAGGATGTAAGAGGTATATTACAAGAATCCCAAGATTAGCTCTCAAGTGTGGGTTGCAAGAAGAACATTGAAACACGCCATTAAGCTCTTGGAGGGATTTGATCCCTTTATAAATTGTAATTTGAAATGTATCAATATATGAAGCCCTCAAAGGGGATGTATTGTAACATTATTCATTGATGTATTTATAAATACAAGTAGAAACACACCTCTCTTTACTTCAAATAATCCCTCTTTTACAATATTTACATAGTTACATCTTTTGCACATTTTCATTTTGAATGCTTGCTTAGATATTTAATTGCATTTCAATACAAACACCTAAGACATACAATTTTTTGTGCTTCTTAAAATACCCTTTTCATCTAGGTGCATTATGGTTTGATTATTCTCATGTTTATGCAAAAATACCATGAAAGTTGCATACAACGAGTCTCCTTAACATAAGTTGGTGATAGCCTAAGTCTATATTAAATTAAGGAGCCACTGATTTAGGGATAAAATAATGGTAAAAAATATCAAGAGAGTGCATTTGTTCTTCCATATGGTATGATGATATTATTTACCTCTTTGTGTGTTTTTCTTGAAATATTTTTTGGTTGATAACAATAATCTATTTGCCTATGGTTTGGTAGCTCTTCATTAGTAAGACGAGCTCTTAATTTTTTGTACACACTTCTTGCTTCTCATGGTTAAGTGTTGATCTACCTTTATCCTTGGAAGTAGTGGTACTTTTATTGATGTTAATGATTAGTGGATCAGCCTTAAGTTATGGCAATATCCTTTGTTTGGTTTCTCTTCCTTTCATTCTATATGAGCGATGCATATCTAAGGTTATAGTGGACGTTGGGTAACACCTTCAATGTTACATTACCATATTATTAAAAATACCTTGCCTTGGGTACCTTTTATAGAGGATAAATATTGTAAAAAATGGGGGTATTTTGAGAGGATTTGGAGCATAGGGAGAGAACAACTATGGATAGAATGTAGAGGCAAGCAAAGTGTGGCTTTGAGGGAGCAAACAACATCAAGCAATTCCTTGTTGTTAAGTATTTTTGACCATGGCTTTGGTGTTTATTTTTCTTGGTTGTTTTTGTATGCTAGCCTATGCCTCTCCTTGCTAAAGTTTTGTTAGTTTGAGATACTGTGTTGCCAAATTTCTCTTTTCCTTTATTTTGTGTTGCGAGATGTTTGTTATCATTCTTATTTTTTTTTAGTTTGGAACCCTATTTTGATATGCGTTCAAATTTGTTAGTTTAGAATCAATTTTCTTGCATGGTGAGAGTGCAGGGGATAGCTAGAATGATTTACAAAAAATATTGTTGGTTATATTTATCATGGATCATGACTTCATTGCTCGTATGCTAGACATATAACCTAAAAACTACTATCTTTCCATCTATTATTCTAATTCAAGTTGCTAAAAGTATGCACCTAGGTTTACAACATGTGGAACAACTTGGATAACTTTAATACCATGTTTAGTTAGAAGGTTTACCTCTGTAGTGTGTGCATGCAAGCTCAGGTTTTTGGATTTTAACCTTTGTTTCATCAAATATTGGTTAGTATTATTTTTCTTTTAAAGTTGTTTTTTTTGTGTTTTGATTTAAGTGTTCTTTCGGGATTGGTTAGTGCTTAAAGAAGAATGGTTTATCTGCTTCTAACATTGTCTAGTTTTAGGTTAAATGGGCTTGACCTTTAATCAGTATAATGTTATATCATTATTTTAAACCTTAGTTGATGGTTGTTAAGATCCTACTATAAAATGTACTAAACAACACACTCTCAACTCAAATAAACACACTCTCACACATTTGCTTGGAAATAAACTCACAAAAACATTATAACAGTATTCATAATTAAATGCATATGATAACGTAAATTACTTAAAAGGAAAAATCTCACAATAGATAGAATTGTAGGCCTCTTCGAGGGGGCAACCTCCTTCAGCACTTCATTAATTTGCAAAAAGATGATTACATTGGTGCCTTTTCGGGTATTTAAAGAGTTTCCTTCCAAGGTTTTCTTACATGCAAAATGCCACCTGGATTACATGCATAATGCCACCCGAATTACATGCATAGTGCCACTTTTAATTACATGCACAATGCCACTTGAATTGCATGCATAATGCCACATGAATTACATGCACAATGCTACCTTACCTAACATATTTACCATGTGTTAGATAGAAAAGGGTGTCATTTGTAATAAGCACAACCTAAGCTAAAACTTAGAACATTAAAAAGTATTAATCATGGGTACTACCCACATTCACTAGGAATTATTACATCAAGGAAGTTATTACATTAAGGGTTAGGATGAGATCCTAACATGCCCTTCTCCTTGAAGAAGCTTTGTCCTCAAAGCTGAAAATGAGGAAACTGTTGCTAGAGTTGATGGAGAGACTCCCATGTAGCATCCTCAGGTTGAAGCCCATGCCACTGAATAAGGACCTTTGTAATGGTATGGTTGCACATATTGCGAGTTCAATGATCCAGAAACTACTCAGGTGTGAGAAATATGGAGCCTTCTTCATCAAATTCAGGAAGTGTGGATTGAACCTGTACCTTTGTTCCCACAACTTTCTTAAGAAGGGAAACATAAAAAACATGGTGGAGCTTGGAAGTGGGGGGAAGAGCTAATTTGTAAGCTGTAGGGCCAATCCATTGTAGAACCTAATAAGGACCATAGAATTTTGAAGCGAGCTTCTAACACCTACGAAGTTGTAGGGATGATTGTTTGTATGGTCATAAGCAAAGGAAGAACATATCACCCACATCAAAACTGCACTCAGAATGATGTTGATCAGCTTGTTGGCGCATCTGATTCTAGTCCATGTTCAAATTTTGCTTGAGTTTGTGGAGGACCTCGATGTGTTGATTCAAAGCATTGTCAACGGGATGGAACTTGGGACTACCTAAAATGTAGGAGGAAGGCATGAGTGGAGGGCGCCCGTAAACTACCTCAAACGGTGTGAGTTTTGTGGCGGTATGATAGGAAGTGTTGTACCACCATTCGGCCAAGGAAAGCCATTTTGCCCAATGAGTAGGATGATCGGAGGTAAAGCAGTGAAGGTAGGTTTCCAAGCATTTATTAACAACCTCTTTTTCACCATTCGTTTGCGGATGGTAGGCTAAAATAATTTTGAGCTGAGTCTCCTGCAACTTAAACAACTCTTGCCAAAAATTGCTACTAAAGGTGGGATCACAATCACTGGAAGCTCAAAAGCAAGAAGAAATGGAACAAGAATAGCACTAGGAAACAATAGGCCAAACCGACCCATGTTAATCAGGTTGTGTTAAACCTTAAAAAAGGGGATAAGGGGCAACAACAATGAAATTATCAAGCCCTACCTCCTCCTGTGCAATATGAGTAGTGCAATAACAATTAGAGGGGTAAGGACAAAGAAATACACCCTCCTCATATATTCACTCAATTATCGAAATCATTGACATCAATTTTCCATCAGTTATGCGAGGTAAAGATCATAAACTTACCCAAGGTCAAATTATTAGACTATAATCAACTCAAGCCTAAGGGATATAAGGATGATCAAATATTTCATCAAATAAAATGCCATGACATAGAGGTATGTTGGTATTTCAAACATTTAGTGCAAAATATGATCAAAATAGATATGCTTATTATAGATAATCCACAAGCACCATATAATCATAATATGGGGATTTAAAAAAATCCTCTACCCAACCATGAGGTGCCAAGGAATAATTTTGGCTAGGTCAATCAAGTACACATCGAACCACCAACTCATAGGTTCATCAAAATGGTCAACGCCATTACAAGACATGCAAGATATGAAAGACCAAATCAATCTCCAACTCCTATTAGAGTCCAAGTTGTGCCTCCTCTAAGGCCATCCCAAAGTGCACTAGGTCCACCAACTAGACCAATGGTGACAATCAAGAGTAGGTTAGTTCAAAACCTACAGATGACTCCAATGAAGTTATCAATTTATGAGCTGATTTAGCAGTCCCCCAAGAATAGGGAGACACTTATGGATATTTTATGGTCCATAGAAGTGCAGTCATAGAATCCTGAAGCATTCACACACTTCAAGTGACATGTGCAACAATGTCAAGAACTAGTCATAGAATTTTATGATCATCAAACCAATATGGTTTCCACTGTCACAATGTACCTACTACTTCATATAATTGCATGTATAAATTACATACTGTTCAAGTAGGTTTTGATTGATATATGATCATCAAATAATATTATCATGACCAAGGAAATAACATAGCTGAAGTTTCTAAAGACTCATATCATACCTTCCACCTTCATGTTGAGAGATTTTAACGATGCATTATGCTCAAATATCGACACTATAGTCTTACCTATTCAGGTGGGACTGAAGACCATGTCGATGATGTGTCATGTGATTGAAGGTGCTATGCAGTAAAATATTCTTCTAGGGAGGCCTTGGATAAGAGAAATGCATTGTGTCCCTTCCATTCTCCATTAATGTATCAAATACATTCATGAGGTATAGGTTTATGTGGTATATTCAGATGAAGAACCATTCAAATACGTCAATCTAGGAAAATTGCTAGGGGATTTTGTGCTCCTCTCAATGCACCTAGATATACGACCAACATCGTCGATCAAAGAGCTAGGAGGCAAAGTGAAATAAGTGTGTTCTAAACTTACAACATTCACATATCAATGATTGAAGCACACAATAGTTGTTTCTACTAGATCATCTGCATCTATAATGCATTAGGATGATAGGAAGCTAAAATCAAATATGGGCAAAAAAGAGACAAAGCAAGCACTCAAACCAGTTGTCATTCAGGTCCCTACTCCCATGGAAGTAGAGGAAGCTCAATAAGAAGTTGAAGAGGCACCTCAACATGCTTCACCTACATCTTCAACAGGGTCATCTACACCATAGGTGACCATTCATTTGGTTAATCCTGGATTAGGGGAATACATTGTATAGAATGTGATGTTCACACCAATCATAGAGACTGCATAGGATATGGGTCGATCATAATCCTATATTCTTCCTATAGGGATGGTGGTACCACTAGGGGTTCCACCTAACCAAACTAATTTCATCTATGGAGGGCTCGACCAGCTTGAATCTTGCACTCCCATGGATGAGGATGATGATGAACCATTCGCTATGAATGTTAATTATCTCTCTAACATGGAATACACCATACAATATTTTTAGTGTTACCATTTGCATGGTTATGGTCTCATATTATTTGAGCAAGGGTATAGTAGGCCATACAAACCATAGTATTAGTTGTCAACTGACAAGTTTGGGTTAGGGTACTATATTAGAGGATAAGATGAACTCCTCATGGTATATTTAGACTGCATGTACCTCAATCTAGGGGTAAAGCCAAATTTGATCCTTATCACCCTAATCCCTCCACATTTTTAAGGGATAATCGGTTAGTGTCTTATGTCACTATAGAACCACCTAAGGGATATTACGAAAATTTCTTAATGGAGATCAATCTAGAGCACATTCCAAGAGCTAGATTGGGAAATCAAAATCATGAAGCTACCAACAATACAGGTATGCAGATCCAAAATATAGATATAGCAAGAGACACTAAATTAGATGTTGCTTCTGAGGATGTGTGTGCAGTGTCCATTGTTGAAACTGATGGACTCAACTATGATTATGTAACAGATGATACTAAGCTATGCTCAAACAATGAACAATATGAGGATGAAACTGATTTGGACTACTTAGGCCCTCTAAACCTACATTATTTGTTATCCATGGAAAAAATGGGTAATACTAAAGAGTGCTTCATAGTTGAGAGTGACTATGAGTATGAGACAGAGCGAGCCTACCTTAGGCCTCATATTTATGATCGGCCGATTCCATTAGGCAATAGCGATAGGGATGTTTATTACGACAATGATGATTAAGATGAAAAATAGAGAGCCTATTTGGGACCTCCCTACTTGCATAATTGTAATACACCATACACTATAGAGGAGATGTACAGAGACATCAATATCCACCCTCACCTCAAAGGAAGACCATTGAATCTTGATATCCAATATCCAACATACATGGAGCTTCTAGATCCCAATGATTCTACTTTCTAGACTATCCATAGATTGGATTCAGAGATCCCCATACCCCCAAAATCACATCTTTAGGATGGAAGTTCTATCAATTTAGTGTCACACACATGTAGTCCTAGAAATATAATCCATTCTATAAATATGATCTCCATTGATTTCACCACTCCACTTCACAACCCATTCGATCCTTCTAAACCATTATGTCTTAATGTATATGCTATTGATTGGGAGCACACTAATTCACCCCTAGAGCCTGAATATTTCTTCTCTAATGAAGAAATATTACAACCTTTCCATTTTGCACTAGGATGTGCACATGATTTCTATCATGCTAAGGACGCTTCCAATGAGGAACCCATAAATCCATCAAATGAAATCCACTTAATCCCTATGCCTCATTAGATTGAGGAGGGATCCCATATGTCAATAGAGGAAACATTTGAAGTGTATATCAATAGTGATTCCACCAAACCTATGAAGGTTAAATTTGGAGAGAGTCTAACTCCTAATGAGCATGCTAACCTCATCCCTCTACTAAAAGAGATACCTGATCTCTTTGCTTGGAATTATAAGGACTTATCGGGTCTAGATCTAAAATTGGTTACTCATAACCTTTTGCTAGATCTCTTTAAAAGTTAGTCAAGCAAAAACTTAGGAAGATGCATCCAACAGTAGCCTTGATGGTTAAATATGAATTGCAAAAACTACTGGATGTGGAGTTGTCATTTCTATAAAATATCTGGAATGGGTATCAAACATGGTGTCTATAGGAAAACCTGATGGAAGGATATGTATTTGTACAAATTTTAGAGACCTCAATGGCTCAACACCAAAACATTAATTTATGTTTCCAAAAATAGATTCTATCATAGACACAACTACGGGGTCATGATATGATCTCCTTAATGGATGACTTTTTTAGTTACAACCAAATTTGGATTAAGCCCAAAGACCAGCATAAGACCACATTCATAATGCCATGGGGGATATTTTATTACAATTTTACATCTACCATCGGGTCCAACACTGCTAATCCTTTTATTTTAAGAGCTACTAGAGTAGCTAGAGGTGCTAGAACAGCCTATGAAGATGAGGGGTCTCCCCTCACAGACCTGAGCGAGTCATATTCTACCATCATAGAATCCAACTGGGACTATAATAGGATGTGCTGCCTTGTAACCCTTTGTATCTCTATATCCATTGTGGTGAGTTTAGAATAGAGAGATATATTATCCTCCTCATAGTTGCACCACTAATTCTGAACTACTATGATTCATGACTGTAGGTCTCCAAACTATGCCTGAAAGGTAGCAATGGTGGTATCTCGATGCAGGATCTGTGTATGGAGAGTGCCTACATAAGACTATAGGTTTGCTACCTGGTCCTTGAGCTACCCAATATCACTTTTAGGTTCTACTTCAACCTCCTTGAGAGCATCACCCTCCTATTTAGTCGGAGGTGCCTCCTCTACAACTCCCTCACCCCATCTGCCCTTAGTCCTCTAATGGACTCAGCTTCCATATGAATCAAACTCAACTCCCTCAACACCCTCTACTACTATGTCATGTGGAATCCTACTTAAGGGACCCTCCAAGCCCTACCATACCCTGGTCATCCACCAGGATTCATAGTCAGGTGTATTCCCTATGTCTATCAGCCCTGAATGCTGAAAGTCATCATCCTCATCACCCAATGGAGTCACCCTAGACCAAGTCAAGTCCCTCTCTAGAGTTAGGAAATAGTATATGGTAGGAAACTCTAGAATGTCCTACCTGATACCGAACTATATGGTGACATGAGAAAAGTAAAAAACTCCTATACCTTGAACTTGCGTCTGAGGAGCCATCTATATCTGTGTGTCTGACACAACAAGTCATTAACCTCCATCCATGGAGGGAAGTCTAGGTATGGGCATCGGTCAACTTGGCCCATATGTAATCATGCGAACTATCCAATATAGTATTTTAGGTCCTCTACATGATACCTTCTCCTAAATACCTCCTACTCATGGGGCCAACATATCGCATAGCACTGACGCACTGTCTCAATGATGCCAATCTTAAGGGGTAGGCCAGTAGGGTGCTCAATCTTGATATGCTGCCACCCCTATATCTAAAGTAGTAGGCTATAATCAATACCCACTCTACTCCTTTATGTAATTTGGTATAGCTCATTATAGAGTTGTGCTAGTAGGGTACTACCTTAGGAAAAGATCAAAGTATGGTCAGTGGGGCTCGCTAGGACCTCCATAGTCCTAGCCAAGAGGTTCCAAGGGAACCTCACTCCAAAAGTGTTAGGTAGGACAATTTGCATAATCAGGTGCATGAATACGACTGCTCATCGAAATAAGACCTACTACGTGTACCAATGCTCAATGTAGACCCCTAACTGGTTTGAGTGACACTATGCTACATCGGTCTGGTAATTTAAGATATGATCAAAGACTACCTTCTTTGCCTCAGTAAATGAAGATGTGATGGCATCGCCATTCAAATGGAGTCAAAATATGCGCTAGACATCTTCTAGGGTCACAGTCATCTCACATGTTGGTAGGTGAAAGATATTGGTCCACACATCCCAGCATCGGGCCAATACAATCATGTAGACCTGACTAGCTTGGATGGTGGGGAGGTGCAAGACATAGCCAAATCCCATAGCCCCGAACCATCTCATCTCAGCCAGTGTTAAAGCACCATATAGGTTACGAAGGATCTCAGATTCCCTCACCCTCGTAGTCAAATTTAGGTAGAAAGCATAATACTAAGGTAAAACAATTAAAAATAAACCAAAAACATTAAAAAAAAAAAAAACTTAAAAATGATAAAAAAAATCACAAAATTTCAAAAACACTAAAAAAATAGAAAAAAACACTTGAAAAATAAAAAAATCAATTTAATCTTCTAAAAAATAAAAAAAAAACTTAAATTTAAATTTTCCCTAATGTTATCAAACCCAAAATTGGTAATTGGGAGTCGTGCCTACCAGTCGTAGCTAGGAGAAATGACCTTTTTAGGGTCATTTCCCATCATGAGACACCCAAAAATTAAAAATCCTAACCCTCTAAGCTAACCTAAGCTAAAACTAACTAGGGTGAGGCTCATTATCGGTAGTTTAGTGATGTTAATTTAGCCCATTACTTATTGAGGTTCAATTTTATCCGATAATTGAAAACCAAGGTTTGCGTAGTTCTACCTTAGTAGCACTGGCTCCTCTAGGTTGGTCTACTATCGGTATGGGTGATAGTGAGGTCGAGTTACAATAGAATTCTATATCAAATTTGTCTTCTCACCTCTCAGAGCTCTCAGATTCACTATTTCAATAGGAAATAATGAAATTTTAAAATTGCACAAAATGATTAAATATTTCCTATTTCATCCCTGACCACGCATGACAACTATGGTCCCCGAATTAGGATTTTTTGCTTGCGGGTCTGATCCATGGTCAAGCAATTTAAAATTTTTAGCTGCTGCTGACAAGTGTGGCTAGTAAACTAAAATATATGCTCTAAAATCCCACCATATGGAGTTCCAAAATGCTAAATTAAAAATACCAACCTGATTAGAATTTCAAAAAAATTGAAAAATAACAAAATAATCAGATAAATCAAAAGCTAAATGTGCCTTGTTCCATGCAATATAGCAAGATGAGTAAATCACCATAAGGATATCTGGGGCAAATTAGTCATCACTGAATTGATATGCTTCATTTCAATCCCTAAGAAGTCCTAGACAATTGGACTGCTCCATGGGAATGAGGTATTTATCTCAATTTTGCTATGACATTTTTAGTAGATCATCAAAAAATATGATACAACTGAAAGCACGAGATTCCGGAAAACAAAAAGGGAAAACTCCAAACACGATGCAAGAACGAAACTAAACTTGATGCTACAAATTAGAAATGCGTAAAATGGAGAAAGCATAGACAAATTGGAACCCAAATGGAACGAAACAACCCTCTTCTTTTATTGATGTATTTCAAATTTGGTTACAATTAGCTTCCTCCCTTTTTAGGGGAAAGGAGCATCAAACTTGTCTCTTGGTCACATCAATGGAAAGTCATCTCTCTTCCGCGTGCCCACATGCAAAATGGGCGGGCCAAAGTGTTGCCACCGCTGGTGTGAATGAATCCTTGATCCTTGCTGCTCCTCCTGCATTCAAAGAAACAACAAAATCGTTAGTAGCACTTGTTGCAAATATGAAATATTTGTTCTCTAAAAAACAATGAAGGATGCATGCAAAAGATTGATTAAAATGATAAATAAACTGATTCTAAACAACTTGCAAATTTGACAGGAACCAGGGAACATTACCAGAGGGCCACTACCATCAAAACAGTCGAAAAATTTGCTGCTAATTCGAATTTGCTCCTGGGCGGGATGAATTCGACTGTAATTCGTCCCCGGGTAGGACGAATTCTCCTGCGACAAAGCGCCGAAGTGATGCTGCCCAAATGTCACGTCTCGGGATCTCCAAAAGACCTACAAACTTAGGGGTTAGCTAATTGGGGGCATTTTGGGAAGACCCAGATGGTCGGATTTCCCCAATTTGACCTCCATCAATGGGAATTTGACGTTGCTACCTGCAAGTTAGTGAGGACAACAAAAGCGACAAAACATGATAAGATTTGATCAAAACATTATGAAATTGGAATTACAAACTATTTAAACAACATAAAATGGAATGCAAGATAAACAAGTGACAAAAGAACAATCTACCATGAATTCCCAATCGTTCTTAAAAAAGAAGATTAGGCTCGCATCAATGCGGGGCGCCCGAGTGGGCCGCCCACCGTTGGAACCTGATTTCGGCACCAATCCACTTGGGATGGGCCCAAAATCTCTTGTAATGGGTTGTCGACGAATTGGTAGATCAATGTGGTCAAATGTCGGGTTTTGGATCCGGATTCACACTTCCAATAACCACCCAATGACCTCCCTTGCGAAAGAGATCAAGGATGTGGAAGAGGTGAATCAAAAGGGTAAAATGTGGTATCAATTTGGCAGCACTTCGTTGCTTGAAAATGCTTCCAACTTGTCCTCTTTTGGGTGAGAAAGTTCACCATTTTATAGACCTAGGGGGTCTCTTTGGAGGGGCATGCATAAGCGCCATGTGGCAGTCATGCCTTCCCATGAGGGAGGAAAGTCCTCCATGACTTGGGCTTCCATGACTGCCCTTGTGACAGTCCTCTAACGTCCAATCTGCCCACCTACACGCGCATGCAAGGCGGGAGGCATTAATTGACTGTCCTCGGCTGCCACTTGGCACAATTTTTCTTTTTCCCGTTGAACCTGGAATTCGTCCCACCCAGAGCGAATTCAGAATTTGTACCTGGGTGATATGGATCCCAATTTGAATTCGTCCCATGGTTGGACAGATACTGAACAAAGTGCTTGAATGTGCCAACTTGCCTTTCGACCTTCCAAAATTGCTACAAAAGTGGTTAGGACCACTTGTTTAACCTCTGAGGGGCTGCCACTGGGTGCTGTGTGTGTCAGCATCGGTGTTGTAGTCACATAATCGGATTGGTGCTATTTTGGTGTCTACAGATGCCCCTTTTTGGGATGCGCTGTGCATGGCGCAGCGTCGAGCAAAAATAGATAACCAAAGCACTAATGATTAGGGTTTCTTGGTAACCTAACCAACTTTTGATGCCCCAAGTATGGAAAGGGCATGCATTCTTGAATCCTTGCTTCGACGAGCGAAGGCACTCAATTCAAGTGTTAACCTTTTTCGGTGAGGTGTTACTTGACCTTGGACATTGATCAGTCATGAATAGGCAAAGGGCGCAACCTTTTGTCTGTGAGAACCTTGAGTTCATGATTCACGAAATGCCAAGTGATTTGATCAGATTGTGATTATTGCTTGTTTACTACCCCAAGCAGGAGCGTAATTGTCTTTGTCAATGATTCTTTGAATGCATGTCATTTTCCTTAATTGGGTGTGTGTTTGTTGATTGGTGACTAAGTGTGACTACCCCCTCAAGCGACGAATCGATGAGGGAATGACCTTCGTGAGAAAAGCGACGAGTCACTTGACCCAAGATGACTTGTGCAAGGGTGCCTTTAGATGGTTTAGCATTAAGCATGTGCAATTTTTTGACATTTAGACCTATTTTTGGTGGGTGGTAACCCTTTTTGCGACGCTTTTTGGAGCTAAAATTGGCAAAAATCCATCTTCCCGTGGAGCGGTCCGGCTAAGGTAGCCTTCTTAGGGAGTAGGATAGTGACAATTTGTGACCCCAACATCTATTTTGCATGCCCGGGATGTCAAGTGCAACAACACTCTCATCGGGCAAGTTTATTATCTGTTTTAGTGCATTTTTGTTCAATTTTTGATGTTTTTTGAAATTTTTGCCCTGAATTCGTCCCAGGGTGGGACGAATACCAACTTAGAATTCGTCCCAGGGGAGGACGAATTTAAGCTCAAAAGGCCTATTTAAAGGCCAAAACTAGGGTTTGGGCTCATTTGCATCTAAATTTTCTTGCGATTTGGAGCTCTGGGAGGAGGAGGTTAATTCTACGAAGCGAAGCATTGCCAGATTTTCCTTGCCATCATGAGTGCACAAACCGGATCGAGCGGCGGAGCCGAAGCGAGACCGATAAGTGCTCCCTAGAGTTATTACTTTTGTTTAAAATTGCAAGTGTTTTGTTTAATTTTCTTTGTGATGATGTTTTTCAAAATTTTAAAACTTAAACCTTGAAACTGAGCTGAAGACAACTAAGACTTAGTTGTACAACTAAACGTAGCGCAAAACCTAGGTAAAGAATTTTTATTTTGCTTATAACTAAACCCTAGGATAAACGGAACGTAAAACCCTAAGACTTAATTTTGTTGTCTTTTGAATTTTTGTTTTGTTTTTAAATTAATCGGTTAAGATTAGAAACCCTAGAGAAAAAATTAATTTTTGAATTTTGTTTTGTTTTATTTTTGGGAATTTATGGATTAGGATTAGAAAACCTAGAATAATTAAATTTTTTTTTTTTTTTTTTTTTTTTTTTTTTTTTTTAAATTAAGGTAGGATAAATAGAACGAAATTAATTTTGAATTTTATGTTTGTTTTTTTGTACATTGGTAGGCAATGTTGTATATTCATGTTATTGTTGTACAGTTCTTTTCCATGATTTTAATGTTTTTGAATTGTTTTCTTTTGCAGGTTGTTAGGAGCCGATACCGTGTACCCACTGCTTTACTGAAGCACGAGGGGAGACTGTAGGATAGGAGTGGCTTGATGCCCTTGGGCTCAAGCAGGTGGCTCGACTGGAGCTTGTGGTCGTGGATCAGGCCTATTTGATGGCCCTGATCAATATTTGGGATCCATGGACCAACACCTTCCATCTCCCAACAGGGGAGATGACTGTGACCTTGGAGGATATCTATCGACTTCTACGGATTTTGATAGATGGACTGTCGATCAAGACATCGTCGCGTGACCAGCGGACATCTGTACTGATGCGATGCTTCGGGCATGGGGAGGAGCTAGGTGTGGAGGATCCATTGGAGAGGGCAGAGGGTGACTGCCAGATTGGTAAGATTTTGGTCCGATGGTGGCTGGAGAGGGGGTGTTGGGAGTGAGGCACGCATTCCTTATGGGCCTCATGTCCAACATGCTGTTACCTGACTCGTCAGGTGCGAGGTTCCCATGGAACCTGTTGGATTTGGTTTGGCAGTTGGTAGAGTGCTCGATAGAGGCACCGCTTATCATGAGATGGGGACAGACGTTATTGGCACAGCTCTATGGGGAGTTGTATGAGGTCCACTATCGACAGCGAAAGGGGATTAGTTGTAGCTACTTGTTGCAGTGTTGGGCTTGGCAGCACATAGTAGTGGAGAGGCCAGTCGGGTTACCATGGATGACTCGGGCGAAGATGGAGGATAGGGAGATAGGTTATGCAGTTCTGTGGTGGCGGTCCGGGGAGCAGGGACAGAGTCGATGGTGGGCAGGTGCCGTAGGGCACTATGCCGATACCTTCTCTCGGCTTACTCTGGGGAGGTGGTTTGGCACCCTTATCGGGACTGTCCAGCCTGGCTGGAGGCTGGAGAGTGGCTCCGATGGGTACGTAGAGAGCGGTGGCTGATTGGGCGGCATGGGACCGAGCATGAGTTCTTCTCGTACAGTCGGGTGACATGATAGTTTGGGGTGCGCCAGGGGTTGCCTGGTGAGCCCATGGTCTATCGACATCGGGGGGATGAGAGGACTCTGGACCGATCGATCATCGCGCCACTGGGCGAGGATTCGATGGATGATCGACGTCTCGGACGTGGATGACGTCGGGACTACCAGAGTATGACCGGTGGTGGGTACTACGAGCATGGCGGGGAGAGGGCCACTGGGAGGCACGGAGGTGGAGGGGTGGGGAGGGTCTTGAGGCACCGGGGGATGATTGGGGAGCTCCTTTGGAGGATGCGGACATGGTGGAGGTGGAGGGTGAGGATGTGGATTTGGGGGCTCCGAATCAGTCGGAGATGCAGGACATTGCGGAGCAGTGGGATCCAGAGCAGCTATTTCTAGAGAGTCCCATGCCTTAGGCGGATGCGGAGGACATGGAGTCTAGGGTACGTGTTGAGAATGCATGGTTGGTGGAGCTACTTCAGAGGTGAGATTAGGAGCTGGGAGATGCGTTGCGGGAGAGGGATCTCCTACGGGCTCGGCTAGCGGAGGAGAGAGTGCATGGGTTGTCGCATCATCGATGGAGGGGGAACTGATTTGCCTGGAGAGAGATCTCCTATGGATGCAGGATAGCATGACGATGTAGTCGCGATGTACCGTCGATGGGAGGCAAGTGGTGCCGACACCAGATGGATTTGGAGGGGAGATCATCCGCCTTGGGGGTGGGTACCTGAGCCTTCGGGAGGTGGATCTTCATGCCGGATGAGGGACAGTTGTACTGAGCAGTCAACATCATCTCATCGTAGGCGATTGGATGAGGGAGGCAGTAGCAGGCATGATGTGGGGGCTAGCGGTAGCCGCCCTGAGGGGTCCCATAGGACCCACACCATGGGGGGTAGTTCTCGTCGCACCGATCCTACATGATCATGGTGGCCGACGCCTTAGGCTGGGTGGTTTTGTTGTATGATTGCGGGGTCAGAGGACCAGTTTTGTAGCCTACGGGCATTTTTTGATGATATATATATATATATATAAACGGCTTTATTTTGTTTATGCACATGTGATGATTTGATCTTATGCATGATGGTTGATGAATATGGATGTATGCATGTTAATTTATTTTGATGGATGCATATGTTATGATGAATGCAAATGTTTTTATTTATATGTGATATGCAAAATGTAATGGATGAAATGAATTTGTGTTGGTTGGTTAGGGCACCATAGACTGTTTAGGACTTTGTTATTTTGTTTTTAGGCGATTGTTGTGGTAAATGACTTTGTATGTATACATGTGGTTTTTTGTATTTTTTGATGGTATTGTAAGGATGAAAAGTAGCGCAGTTGGTTTAGAAATGTAGCTAAGGTTTTCTTGAGACTCAGACGGTTTTAACTCACTAGCCATGATTGTACTTTATCTTACAAGACTTTTGAACAAGGTATGAATCGGACTTGTTTTTGACCAAGCTATTTCACATCCCTGTGTGTGCAATTGAGTTCATTTATGTGGTATTTGTCAGGATACCGCCAGTGCCAAATAGGCTATCAACCAAACCTGTACTGAGGATCACCTAATTAGCTCCACTAACTCCTTTATTGTATTTAGTCAGATTAATCTGCGGTGCTATCTAGGATACCATAAGCTAGCTCATCCACATGCAAACATTGATCTGTACACAAGTTAATGTGACAGATATATCGTCATGCGGGAAGTTTACCACTAGTGACCGATAGGCTATCCACCAAACCGGTACTGAGGCTTGCCTCATGACCTATCGAAATGCTGAGAGTTCCAGGGATTCAAGTTCGACTCCCTTCTTTTCTTCAATTGTATTGGGATACTTGCTCCTTTGTAGTGATAAAAATCACTTTTTATTTTTATTTGTTTTTCTTTTGAGCAAGGGATTTGGATATGGAGTGATAAGAATCACTATTGTTTGTGCTTTTTGATGTGTGCACTTTAGGGATGATGTCAAATTTTTGGAGTTTTGACGTTTTTGCAAATTTTTGATGTTTTGCAACTATTGAGAACTTTGGGATTCTTGGGGAATTGGGTAGGGAGGATGCTTGTCCTTTTGCCAACTCTCAGCATTCTTTGGGTCATTCGCATAGGGGGATGAGCAAGATAACCGTTTCGCTTATGGTGACCTGGATTACTTTGCAGGTTTCATCTTTCGTTCACACAACTTAGGAATTTTTATGTGTTTTAATTTGTGTTGGGATGCTACGTAACAAGGTGTGATCCAAGTAGAACTCTACCTTCGTAAAATCTGTCTGACTTGGTACAGTACGTGGCTAGAAAGCAAAATTATGACTGAAAGATGAAAACTCTTGATACATTATAAGACCACGACTCTATTGTGGTAAAAAGCGATGAATGGCCATTTTGTTTTTTATAAAATGGAAAAATGTGGAACAAGATGGACTAGCGGAGTAATTACAGTCTATGGTGCCTTTGACTTGTACGACCACAAATATGCAATGTATGGATGCGATGCTTAATGCAGCTATATATTTTTGTATTTTTGATGGATTGATTTTTGTGAATATGAAGATGAGATGTGAGAAGAGCTTTTTATTGATGAATTTGAGCATGCCTAGAAATGAGATGCAAATTTTTGTTGTTTTTGATGATTTTTGAATTTTCTTATTTTTGACCAAGCGATTGTGGGAATCCTTGGAGCATTTTGGGATTGACCAAGCGATTATAGGAATCCTTGGAGCATTTTGGGATTGACCAAGTGATTATAGGAATCCTTGGAGCATTTTGGGATTGACAAGGATTTTTGTTAGAATCCTTGGAGCATTTTGGGATTGACCAAGCGATTATATGGAATCCTTGGAGCATTTTGGGATTGACCAAGCGATTATAGGAATCCTTGGAGCATTTTGGGATTGACCAAGCGATTATAGGAATCCTTGGAGCATTTTGGGATTGACCAAGCGATTATAGGAATCCTTGGAGCATTTTGGGATATGGCTCTCTTAGATATGGAATGGTCGCAAATGATTGATATTCAAGGGTTCTGTTTCCTTGATTCCATCAAGAGAGGCTAGCCGGTATGTCTCGGGTCCTATTTTGCTATCAATGACATATGGACCTAACCAATTTGCCGTGAACTTGTCCCTTAGGTGGGATGACAAACTAGAGTTCTGTTGGTTTTCCTTCAAAACCAAATCACCAACCTGAAAGTCCCTCAGGTGAACTTTCATGTTGTAAGCTTTCTTAAGTCGCTCTTGATAGATACGTAAATGCTCGAGAGCATTAACGCGTCGTTCGTCAAGCAACGTAAGCTGGTCTAACCGGGCCTGCCGTGCAGCGTCATCATCGATGAACTCTTGCATTGATATGCGTAGGGAAGGAATTTCCAACTCGAGAGGCATGACTGCCTCGGAGCCATACACGAGCGAAAATGGAGTGGCCCTAGTGGGCGTCCGAATGCTAGTGCGATAAGCCCATAGGGCAAGTGGGATTTGGATGTGCCAATCCTTATGACTGTCTACGACCATATTTTTAAGGATGGCAACTAGCATTTTGTTTGACGCCTCTGCTTGCCCATTTGCCTACGGATAATAGGGTGTCAAAAAATTATGCTAAATTTTGTACTTTGTGGTCAAAGCACGCACGTCTTTGTTCTTGAATGGCGTCCCATTATCCGAGACTATTTTGGATGGAATACCAAAATGACATATGATGTTATGCAAAATGAACTCCACAATGCGGGGTCCTGTCGTAGAGGTAAGCGGAACTGCTTCCACCCACTTGGTAAAATACTCTGTGGCCATTATGATAAACGTGTGATGGCCTGACGATGCAGGGGAGATCTTTCCAATTAGATCGAAGCCCCACTATGAAAATGGCCAAGCGGATTGGACTATCTGCAAGGCCTAGGAAGGTACATGCATCAAATTGGCATGGTGTTGACACTTCACGCACTTCCTGACATATGCGCAACAATCTCGCTCTAAAGATGGCCAATAATAGCCCATGCGAAGAATGCGCTTTGCGATGGCCATACCACTAAAGTGGCCACCACATGTACCATCGTGCGCTTGGGCGATTGCCCAAGTGGACTCTTGCTGGTCCAAGCAACGAAGGAGGATTCCTTCATAGCTATGATGGTACAAAATGTCTCCTATCAAGACATACTTAGCCGCTTTCTGCTTGAATGCTCATTTTGCGGCATGCGTCAATCCAAGCGGGAGATTACCTAACTTGAGGTAGTCTCTAATGGGTAAATACTAGTCCTGTTGATCGAAAACCTCGATGGTATGAACAGCCAATCCCTCTTGAAGTTCATCCCTAGCAAACGTTGAGTGGGATAGAACTTGTAAGAATAGCATTGTGTTGCTATTAATGGGAGTAGGGGAGAACAAGGACCCCCAATTGGCATGTTTCAGATGATCATGGATTCGAGAGAACTTATCCGAGGATGGTTCAATCTGGATCATGTGGATTCCTGGCATCAAGTCAGAGCTTGCACGCTCCATCATGGATTGCGATAGGGTTTTGACTTGAATGGTTGTCATATCACGAGAAAGGTCTTGCGGGATTAGTGACCCCAAGGAGGCCATTGTGTCCGCAAAATGATTCGATGACCGAGGGAGTGCCTCGATGTCATACCACTCAAGTTTTGCCAGGAATTTGTCCACAAGGGCTTTATAAGCCTACAGAACTGGGCATTTGCATTGGAATACCCCTTTGACTTGATTGACAATTAACAGCGAATCACCAAAGATGTTCGGTCATTTGATGTTCATGGTGATTGTTGTCTGAAGACCTATGAGCAAGGCTTCATACTCTGCATTATTGTTGGTGCATGGGAAATTTAATTTAAATGACAGGGGCATTGGAGCGCCCTGCGGTGTGAAGAATACTATTCCCGTGCCACCACCTTGCTCACATTTAGAACCATCAAAAAATAGGGTTATGTCGACCTGTGACTCAGGCTCATCAGAATCTGGCGATTCTGAGACATGGAAGACCCCATCATCGGGTAGTTCTATGACTAGAGGCTGATCGTCTTCGAGAGGAGCCTCTGCTAGTTGATCGGCTATGACCTGTCCTTTGATGGATTTCTGTCCGATAAACTCTATGTCAAATTCCGTCAACAACATGATCCATTTTGCCGTGCGACTACTATGATAAGTACGACTCATCATGTATCGCAATGGATTCTCCTTAGACACAACATACGTAGTGTTGCTCAGCATGTAGTGGCATAGCTTTTTGGTAGCAAACACCACTGCCAAGCAGAGTTTCTCGACGTATGCATAGTTAAGTTCATAACTGACCAGGGTGCGGCTAAGATAGTAAGTAGCCTATTCTTTGTGAAGTTCATTCTTCTGGGCTAGCATGGCGCCCAGTGCCACCTCAATAGCTGAGATGTATAAGTAGAATGACACTCCTGGTCTAGGTGGTGCCAATACTGGCGGCGAAGCCAAGTATTGTTTGATGTCATCAAAGGCTGACTGGCACTCGTCATCCCAGTGAAATGCAACCCCCTTGTGCAATAATTTGTTCATGGGTCGGCACTTGTCAGATAGCTATGCTATGAAGCGCTTGATTGACGTGACCTTTCCCTGCAGACTTTTGAGCTGCTTAATGGTAGTTGGGGGAACCATTTCAAGGATTGCCTTGACTTTCTTTGGGTCCACCTCGATGCCTCGCTTTGAGACTATGAAACCCAAGAGTTTTCCAGATGTGATGCCAAATACGCACTTCTTGGGATTCAGTCTGACTTTATGCTCCATGAGGCGATCGAGGATCTTGCTTAAGTCATCGAGATGATCTGGGCGCAAAAGAGACTTGGCCAACAAATCATCCATGTAATCTTCCAAAGTTTTATGCATGTAATCATGGAAGATGTACGTCATGGCACGTTGGTAGGTGGCGCCAGCATTTTTAAGGCCAAAAGGCATGACCTTATAACAAAATGTCCCCCAAGGCATTGTGAACACCATTTTTAGTTGATCCTCGAGATTGATACGAATCTGATTGTATCTCGAGAAACCATCCATGAGGGATAGCATTTCATGACCTACTGTAGCGTCTACCAACGCGTCGATGCTTGGCAAGGGGAAATCATCCTTAGGACTCGCTTTGTTTAGATCTCAAAAATTAGTGCATATGCGAATCCTCCCATCAAGATTTTTGATGGGCACCATGTTGGACAGCCATGGCGGATAATCCATGCAGATGACAAATTGTGCATCCAATAGCTTTTGCAATTCATCTTTGACCATCAAGGCCACTGTTGGGTGCATCTTACGTAGTTTTTGCTTAACTGGCTTGATTTTCGGATCAAGCGTTAGATTATGCATGACTAGCTACGGATCTAGCCCCGACATGTCTCTGTATGACCATGCAAAAACCTCCTTCTTCTCTTTGAGAAGGGCAATGTAGTCGGCTTGCTCTTCAGGGATAAGCTTACCCCGACTTGATAATCTATGGATTCATTGGATCTAAGCCGATGTCTACGTCGATCGTCTCCTCGATCGACATGTGGGATCCGTCCTCCAACTGATGTGGAGTTGGGATCAAATGGATATCATTAGCTGAGTTTAAATCTACGTTGGGAACCTCGGGTTCCTCTTCAGCTTGAAAGATATCTTGAGTTGTCCCTGGGGTAAAATGAGGCATTTTATCAAAAGGCCAGTACTCTGATGGGGATAGAGGTGAATTGACGTGATCCCAGTCGATGGCATCTATGTCTAGATGCAATGACCATGCTGGATCGGCCGGATTGTGGATGGGTGCGGTCAAGTCAATGGAGATCATGTGGATGAAATGAATTTGGTCTCCATTATCATGGGTGTGATGACTCAAACATTCTGGATGTTCTCTGTGTTCTGGATCTGGTTCTATAGGTACTGGCATGAATGGATCGGCCCTATGTGCTAATAAGAGGACAGGGTCTACCCTCGACACTGATATCACCCTAGGGTCTCGGAGTGGAAGGTGCTCTTCATGTACCTAGAGCAGTGGATCCAACACTTGATCCCACCCTGCTGGGTCTACATACCACTCATGCCCTGGCACTATGCCCATGTGTGCAAATATGTCATTAATCCTCAAAGGGTATCATTGTTGCATTTGTTGCATGTGGTTGAGATAGGCCATCTCAGTTTCATCTTTCGAATCACTGTCGGAGATCCAAAAATGTTCATTGGCTTCAACAATTGCTTGCGACATATGAGGCTCATCTTGTTCTAGCAAATTAATCTGGTCCCATTGCGGTTGTTCCACACTCGATGGGGGGACCTGATTCTCTTGACGTGATACTGGCTCGATTGGAGCTTCTAGAGGGAACAGATTCAAAAATATCTCTTGCCAGTTATTCATGGGAATCTCTTGTGAGTGATCACTATCGGATTCGAAGGGATCATATGACACTGGTTCATATTCTGATTCATCCTCCGAAGATCCTTCTGGACACTATTTATGCTCTCCTTGAAAGTGAGTTCCTAAACTTTCACCTCTCTCTAGCAAAGGAGAAGGGTTATTGATGTTACCAAGGGTGGTTGTTGACCATGGGAGGTAATCTCCCAATGTATATGTTGTGTTTGGGTTGGCATAAGGATCTGATGCCAATCCACCCTTGTTGCCTATTCCTAGGCCTTGCATGTTTTCCACCAAGATGTCTAAGGGTAGGGGGTGGTTGAACCCTACTCCCGACTTGTCATAAGGCATTTGGTATCTTGGCTGGCAAAGGACACGCACTCCTTGCTCATACCTGCCTAGCCCGTATCCATGCCAATTGCATTGGCCAAGATATCTCAGAGCGAAGTCCGGGTTAGACAGATAGTTGACATCTTCTGCAAAAGGCTCTTCATCCTCGTCCTTTTGCATGCATGGTTCAACACCATGGTCAAGGCCCCCATACACAAAATTGGTCTGGTTCGATGGGTAGCCTAAAGGAACAACTATCCCGATGGGGAGGCGAGGTCTCCCCATGTCTTGCACTGACTCTAGCGTGGGCGTTGCTACAACATTCCGCACTAGATACTCCCCCAGGCCCGTGCTGGCCATTTCAACAGTAATTGTTGGCGATTGAGAGGGAGGGAACGGAAGCCCTTCTGGAGTCCATTCCATGTTGGGTGGACTAGGAGCCTCAGCTTCCATTGTGCTAGGTATCTCTTCGGTTGAGATGGTTGATATTGTTGGCAGCACCTCTTCTAGGGGTTGAGCCTCTTCCAGGATTTGTTTCCCTTTGTCCTTCTATTTAGCCATGATAGGTGGCATTGGTAGTGAAGGAGCGGATGATGAAGATGCACCTGGCTGGGGTTTTGATGGATTAGTCACCAGTGGTGCTCACGGCATCGGACCCTGTCTAGATGGATTTAACTAAAAATCCAAGTGCATCGATGGGAGGGTCGATTGCGGCATCAACTGCATCGCATTGCAATATTTGAAGGGTTCTAAGTCCATCGGGACTACATGTACTTCTCCTTCAAATGCATACTTCAAACACTGGTGAGCTATCGAAGGGACACACTTCATGTCCCTGATCCATGGCCGCCCTAGCAATATGTTGTATGCCATCTCGCCTTCCAAAATATGGCACAATGTAGGTATCATCTTTTGTCCTACCTGAATGGGTAGAACAATTGTGCCAACTATCGAGCATATCGCATCATTGAATGCTCGCAGTGTGTAAGTGGAAGCGATGATGTGAGAGGCTGGCAACTTCAGATGTTTCAATGCTGCTGTAGTAATGATGTTACTGGACGAGCCAGTGTCTACCAACACCCTCTTATACGGGATCCCGTTGACCCATGCGATAACGTGCAGGGGTGGATCTGCCATGTCATCAGATACTGATTTAACTTCATCTTCTCGAAAGGTAATGACTGGCTCCGTGCATCGTTTTACATGTCCCACGAAGTTATTGAAGGAATTCGCTTCGTGGGGCTGCAACTCGATGGCTTTCAAAATCTCCATGAGAGCCTCTCGATGGGGCGTTGATTGTTGTATAAGCTCATATATGGAGAGCCTAGCCGACGTGGTCCACAAACTCTGCATGAGTTTGGTCCGTATCGTGACCTCGGGTCTAGGCGGAGGTAACTGCACAGGGTGTTGTTGAGGTTGTGACGTCGTTGGAACTTCTCTTGTGGCTGCCTCGGGGGCAACTCCTGGGTATTTCTTGTTCTTGGTCACTATGCTTATCATTCCCACATACCCTTGCATGGGGAAATTCTGTCGCACCTCATTGACCTGAAGGGGTTTTGCCTGTGCCTCATGGGTAGGCAAGGGATCCTTGAAGACCCCCATCTGTTGGTTATTTGGTGCTATGGGGTTGTCCACTGCCAATGTTTTATTATCAATCAAGTCTTGTATCAATCCTTTGAATTTCCAGCATGCGTTCAGGTCATGTCCCCTTCGCCTGTGGAACCTACAATACAAATCCTCTCTGTATCCCTTAGGCTTGGGAGCGTTAGGATCTATGGTTTGGATCTCTGGAAGGGTGATTAAATTTGCCGTTGACAAGCGGTCAAATAGGGAGTCCCTAGACTCCGTATAAGGGGTGTATTGTCGCTTAGGGCGACGCTGCTGATTTTGCTCCTATTTTTTATTTTCTCTTTCATAATTATTAGGAGGCACTGCTTGATAATTAGCCTTTTGAGGCTGTATTTCTTGTGCAGGCTTAGGGACATTTATAGCAACTTGATTAACCGTAGCGGGTTTTTGTTGCGTAGTCCCTGTCTTTGTGTTTTTGTTCCACTCTTTCTTTTTAGGTTTGGCAATTTTGCCATCCTATATTTTGATCTCTTCGATAACTCTGGCTTGCGCCAGAGCTTCTTCTAAGGTGGCATATTGCTGCAGCTGCAATAGCCCAGAGATCGATCTCAGACAACTTCGTGAGAACATTTGTGTGAGGTCGGACATAGGGGGAAGGTAGGGTAGCTTAGAAAGTAGAGCCCTCCATCGATTCCCGTAGGCCACCATTGTCTCTTCCTCATATTGCCTAAGGCTGGCCAGGTCACTCAGTGACGCCTTCTTCTTGGTGTTGAAGGCGAAGCATTCAAGGAACGCATCCACTAATTGATCCAAGTTATTGATGTTGTGCTTCGGCAACTGGGTGAACCAATCCGAGGCAGGGCCCACGAATGTGGTTATGAATGTCCTTAGCAACAATGCATCATTATCCTGAATGCCAAAGCATTGGCTCAGGAATCTTGTCACATGCTCTTGAGCATCCTCTTCACCCTTAAAGACTGCCAACTGAGGCAACTTGAAATGTTCGGGGTAAGGAGGTGCGGGCACTGACGGATGCACAGGGTGACTACGGAGTTGGCGTAACATGGGATTTTGGGGCCCAGAAGCTTTGGTTTCCATAGACTCCAAATGCTCTAACAACGCTTTGTATGCATCGAAAGATTTAATCTCTTCCTCTTTAGTTTGCTCCCGTTGTGAGTTGTGGGAGACTGGAGGCCTATGGGGGGTGGCCGGATAGCAGCCCCTCCGCCTTGATAGGGCATTTCAGCCCGCTCTACTTCTTGTTCATACTCCTCGTAAACTTCTTGAGGAGTCTCTAGGTGAGACCTATGACCCTGAGTGGGTCCCCATGGAGGGTACCCATCATTGTTTCGGGGAGTGGCCTCCCTCTCAGGTCTATGGGGTCTCGGAGGCAAAACTTGACGAGGTCACGGAGACCTATCCTGCACCAAGGGATTATGCCTCTCATATGGTTCCGCTTTTTGGGTGCGAGGGGTTGGAACCCTCTCAGGTAGGTTATAAAGTAGCTCGTCTGCTTGGCGTTGAATGCGCTCTTTGTTAAGGCGGTATAGGCGCTCTAACTACTGCTGATCTTGCTCAAGCCGCGTGATCTGGGCTTGGCGGGCGGCATGTCTGGTGACTGCCAGGTCAATTTGGTCTACCATATTGGGCCTAGGAGGCCTGAATGCCTCTCCTATGTATTTTCCTCGGTCGTGATGATCCGAGATTTCAATGGGTCGCTTCCCTCTGTCGAGGTTGGCGGCATTTACCTGAGGCTCTGGCCTCAATGTGTGACCATGGTATCTAGCAGGTGCGGAAGCGCAAGGCTCCCACACTGTATATTGCTCTCGAGGAATGTGATGGTCTTCCTCGTACTCCCTTTCGTGGGTGTGAAAGGGGCGGGCAGAGTTAGCTTGCCCTGTTTGGAGAGCCCTGCGCTCTGGGTTTTGTCTGTCGGTTCTAACAATGATGGGAGGCAAAGGAGAGATGCCATAGTCACGTTGCCTCTCCTCATGGACACTATGCCTCTCTAGCGCTTCATCGCGTGGTGGCCACTCATATCTAGCCTCTAAGGGAGGTCTTCTATCTACGTTGAGTGCCACATGTAAAGCTTCTTCCCGAAAGGGGCTGTGCTGAATGGGCGTGTCCCCTAGAGGGGTGTCCCTATAATTCCACCTTGACATGGAATGATGTGGACTCTCTTGTGGTCCAGACCGCCAAGGCGGTATGGCCAAGTCCTTAGGGCTAAAGCGAAGGCGACTTGTGCCCACTCCTTGTACACTTTTCGTAGCTTCTGCCCTTGATTGGGCTTGGCTACGGGTGTACACCATGGTGGTGCTCTTCTATAAGCTAAGCAGATTTTTATCTCTTTTATGATTTTTTTTTTGCTACACTTAAACAGAAAAGAACACACACATACACAAACGGTGATTATCTCGTTTAAAGGTTGAAAGTGTGTCCTAAAACTGGTTTTAGTGTGTTTTGTTGTTGTTTTTGAAGTTTTTGAAGAACGTTTAAATGCAAAATGATGGCTCATATGACTCCCATAAATGGTCGCCCCTTCAATATACCATTGCTAGGCCGATATACCAACCTCTCTATATACCCGCCCTTACGAGAGGGAAACTATAGGTACGTGAGAGCAGATGGTACATGGTACATAGGCGGTACGAAAGGGGGATTGTCCTATTTATGACACCTACCATAGAAGACTTATCCTCGCGTGCTGGGAATCACCCCAATGACACTCGGTCAGCTTTCATCAGGATTTACGTCGAGCAACAGTGACAATCGGGGTAAATGGATGCAAAATTCAAGCCAAGGTGGTGATGAACCCACCGTTGGTCTTGATCAAGGGCTGGGGTCTTACGACCAGCTCCTTGGTTTAAAAATGCCACGTGATGTGTGTGTGGTTTATTTTAATTAAAAATGAAACAGGCAAACAAAAGGAAACTTTCCCTAAGCCATACAAAAATTGAAAATAGAAAATAGAAAACAAAAATTTGACAGAAGCTTGTTAAAAACCCCTACCTCTTCTCTGCCCAAAAGGATGTTTCTGACTCTCGGCCCTGAAACTGCATAGACAAAAATTCGTCTCTGGGTGAGACGAATACCAAAATAGAATTCGTCCCAGTCTGAGACGAATTAGAATTCGTCTCAGGGTCAGACGAATTACAGTAATGTATTCGCCACAGGCAAGAACGAATAATAGTCAGAGTTCAAAAAATGGTACCTGTAAGCACAAAAACACAAATTTTGATCAGTTTCTTGATCTCAAAAATAGGGGACAGTGTCCCACCGTGATCGCCACTGAAAGCACGAGATTCCGAAAACAAAAAGGGAAAACTCCAAACACGATGCAAGAACGAAACTAAACTTGATGCTACAAATTAGAAATGCGTAAAATGGAGAAAGCATAGACAAATTGGAACCAAAATGGAATGAAACAACCCTCTTCTTTTATTGATGTATTTCAAATTCGGTTACAATTAGCTTCCTCCCTTTTTAGGGGAAAGGAGCATCAAACTTGTCTCTTGGTCACATCAATGGAAAGTCATCTCTCTTCCGCGTGCCCACATGCAAAATGGGCGGGCCAAAGTGTTGCCGTCATTGGTGTGAATGAATCCTTGATCCTTGCTGCTCCTCCTGCATTCAAAGAAACAACAAAATCGTTAGTAGCACCTGTTGCAAAGATGAAACGTTTGTTCTCTAAAAACAATGGAAGATGCATGCAAAAGATTGATTACAATGATAAATAAACCGATTCTAAACAACTTGCAAATTTGACAGGAACCAGGGAACATTACCAGAGGGCCACTGCCATCAAAATAGTCAGACAATTTATCGCCGATTCGAATTCGCTCCTGGGCGGGACGAATTCGACTGTAATTCGTCCCGGGGTAGGACGAATTCGCCTGCGACAAAATGCCGAAGTGATGCTGCCCAAATGTCGCGTCTCGGGAGCTCCAAACGACCTACAAACTTAGGGGTTAGCTAATTGGGGGCATTTTGGGAAGACCCAGATGGTCGGATTTCCCCAATTTGACCTCCATCAATGGGAATTTGACGTCGCTACCTGCAAGTTAGTGAGGACAACAAAAGCGACAAAACATGATAAGATTTGATCAAAGCATTATGAAATCGGAATTACAAACTATTTAAACAGCATAAAATGGAATGCAAGATAAACAAGTGACAAAAGAACAATCTACCATGAATTCCCAATCGTTCTAAAAAAGAAGATTAGGCTCGCAGCAGTGCGGGGCGCCCGGGCGGGCCGCCCACCGTTGGAACCTGATTTCGGCACCAATCCACTTGGGATGGGCCCAAAATCTCTTGTAATGGGTTGTCGGCGAATTGGTAGATCAATGTGGTCAAATGTCGGGTTTTGGATCCGGATTCACACTTCCAATAACCACCCAATGACCTCCCTTGCGAAAGAGATCAAGGATGTGGAAGAGGTGAATCAAAAGGGTAAAATGTGGTATCAAATTTGGCAGCACTTCGTTGCTTGAAAATGCTTCCAACCTGTCCTCTTTTGGGTGAGAAAGTTCACCATTTTATAGACCCAGGGGGTCTCTTTGGAGGGGCATGCATAAGCGCCATGTGGCAGTCATGCCTTCCCATGAGGGAGGAAAGTCCTCCATGACTTGGGCTTCCATGACTGCCCTTGTGACAGTCCTCTAACGTCCAATCTGCCCACCTACACGCGCATGCAAGGCAGGAGGCATTAATTGACTGTCCTCGGCTGCCACTTGGCGCAATTTTTCTTTTTGCCCGTTGAACCTGGAATTCGTCCTGCCCCAGAGCGAATTCAGAATTCGTCCCTGGGTGAGACGGATCCCAATTTGAATTCGTCCCAGGGTGGGACGGATACTGAGCAAAGTGCTTGAATGTGCCAAATTGCCTTTTGACCTTCCAAAATTGCTGCAAAAGTGGTTAGGACCACTGTTTAACCTCTGAGGGCTGCCCTGGGGGCTGTGTGTGTCAAAGCGATCAGTGTTTGCAGTCACATAATCGGATTGGTGCTGTTTTGGTGTCTACAACAACACATACCTAATTGGAATTGTTATCATCTTGATTCTCTAAGAAGGCCTTTGAGGCTAGACCGCTCCATGGCATAGATATATACAATCACTATTAACAGTTGTAATCATAGCTGATTAGGGTTTGCCAAGTATTAAAATGTTAAGCTTCAAATTTGTTCAAGTCATTCATAGTGGTCAAGTGACTCGTCGCTTTACTAATTGTCATTACCCTCATTGACTCGTCACTTGAGGGGGTAGTCATAATATCATAATCATAATCAAAGTCAACAAAATATCCCTTGATCGTAGATCCCTTGATCTTGTCAAATTTGCATTCATCTTACGAATCATTACCAATTACTATCATAAGCTTACCCTTTGCTAGGGCAAAAAGCAAATATGATAGTTAAGTTAGTAGCTCTCCTCCTTTTGGATCTATATGGCACAAAATCCTATAGTAGCCTTGAAGCTACCCGATCACCACTGGAGGTTTGCCAAAGCTTTTTCAATTTAAGCCTTCCATCCAGTTGGAAGCAATGATTCTAGGATGCACGTTCTCTTTGTAGGACTT
This sequence comes from Wollemia nobilis, assembly GCA_028583015.1. Classification (NCBI taxonomy): domain Eukaryota; kingdom Viridiplantae; phylum Streptophyta; class Pinopsida; order Araucariales; family Araucariaceae; genus Wollemia; species Wollemia nobilis. The sequence goes on along the minus strand of JAQPPZ010015151.1, from coordinate 111,960 downwards.
GGGCATCTAATGTTGATCAAACTAATGATCATCATCCAACCTATGACATCATTTTAGGAGGTCTATTTTTTCTTAGTGTTGTTCAATCTCATAATGCATCTCAAAAGGGGTATATTTAGACACCTAAAATGCGTCATGTCAAGGTGACTAATCATATGGGATATGCTAGAAGACCATATGGAAGACCTTCGACAAATACCAAGGTATAACAATGGTGCTAACCACTTATTTAGGCATTTTGGCCTAACCAACATTGGTCGTGACTGAGACCCATGGTTAACAGAGTTGACCATGCCTCATAGCTGCAGATAGTAATAAAAATTAGTTGGACCTTGGCCAATCCAAAATCAGTTATAATGTCCAATTAGTTGCAGATCAAAGTGGTTTAGGGGCAAAAAGATCCAAAATATTACCTCCAACTGCTCCAACTGTCCTTTCTTGATATTAGATTCCCCATGAAGCTAATACATAGCCTTCCCATGTGCTATAAAACCTCCTTCCAAATCTAGGAGAAAGAGAGACAAATATCAAATTGAAAAGTAGAAAATCCCTATCGAGTTGCATACCCACTTGAATCCATTGATAGGAACCCTTTTTGCTACCCAATTGGAGATCACATGACACTTGGAATCAAGGAGGCTACGGAGGGCTAGGAAGGATCAAGAAATGTAATCGAGCCCAACTCATCATAAATATGCACAATTCAACCACTAAATCTATCATAGGACACACAGGTGACCCTTGACCATCAATTTGTCAAATATATTGGAGATATAAGGACACATTTGGAGGACAAGTACATTTCTAGCTTTGTCATAGCTGTCAGTCACGGCTAACAGTGCTCACTACGCATCAGACCCACGGTCAGGTTTTATCCCCATGGCTCCTTGATTTTATTAGTAGTTTAGCATTTATTTGCAATAGACTAGATAGGCTTAATCTAGATTTGCATTCTTAGAGACTTTTGTTCAGTAGAAGTAGGGTTTTATGCAACTTTCTTCTAAATTTTGTAACTAGGACATTAATGGTATTTTTCATGCTTTCATGCTTTCAAATGCATGTTTAGGCTATTAGGTAGATTAATATGTCTTTTCTTTGCATTATTTATGGCAAGTTTTCATGATTAATGTAGGTTTACTATCTTTCTTGCATTTTCTTGATTCTAAGCTTGTCATGGCATATTTTTATCTAGTTTCCTCAAAAAGCCTCATAAAGAGAGGCAACCTATGCTATTGATCACTTTCTTGTTGTTTCTTGTATGTAGGACTAACATGGTTTTGATATGCAAGGCAAAAAATACCTCTAATCATGGAGAAGAAGGTCACCTACACCTTGGAGTAGTTCGTGTCATCCTAAAAGGTATTTGGAATACATCTACCCTTGCAAGGGATATTTCACTATTGTAATTGATGTATCAAATGGGTATCCCTAAGAGGGATGGATTTGTAACATGACTTGATTGGATATTAATAAAATATTCATCTTCTTTGTTTCTTTTCATTCTTTTCAATTTGTGTATGCTCATTTATGTGAATTTCAGCAATTACAACATTAGGTGTTAGCCTTTTAGTGTGTTACATATAGAAATATAGATTCCTTGCATTTCACTCAACCCTAAGACTCATGTACATGTGGAATACATGCACATTTACATCATTGCACATTATAACACTTGTGTGTTTATTAAATACTATAATAAACTATTTATCTCCTAATATAATCCTAATCTAAATATGTACCCATGAAGGTACATTAGTAAAGAACCAAATGATGTTATATATTCCTAAAAAAACCCTTTCTTTTGTTTATATTAGCATGTAAGGATTCACCACATTTGAGTTCCAAGTCACTATAAATAACACTCAATGGACAAGAGGAGCCAATTCCCATATATTTTAGGGTTCACCTTACTAAACTTGCATGTTTAGAGGGATGCCAAGATGTGGCCCCCTACATTTCCCATATCTTCCATGACATAGGACCTGTAAAGCTCTAAAAAGCATACATTTAAGCTAATTACAACATGACAACAAATTTAAAGTAATGAACATGTATAACCAAATTAAATTACAATAAATAATGCCTCCTTTGTATTAATCAATTTTGAAACTTGGTTACATATTCATCCCTCTTAGGGATACCAAATACAATTGTTTTGATCCTCAAAATGGGGGTGATGTATTCTCTAGGATCTTTAGATCTCTACCACTTTGTTTTATGGATTATTAGTTGCCTCCTTCTCTAGTGTCAAGAGGTATGATATTAAATAGCTTTGAATCCATGAATATCCCTATCACCTGCACACAAAGAAACTAGAAAATATATGAAAAGCACATGAAGCCTCTCAAGATGATGCCAGTTTCCAAATAAATACAAGAAAGGAAGGTAAAACTTTAAGATAAGATAAAATGTATGAAATACACAAAAATAATGTAAATATGCTTGTAAAATTTAGAATGAACCATGTAAATGTAGTAAAGATAACTAATAAATGCTAGATAAAACTAAATAAATGCTAAAAATAGGAAATTTATGGCTAATAAAATTTAAATTGCATGTTAAACCTTGGATGCTATCAATCATAGCAACTGGATCTTCTAGCCACTATCAAAGTTAGTAGCTAAGCCTACAGGCCACTATTGAAAATAGTGGCCATGAGTAAGGCATTATGCTCCTTGAATATTGACTTGATAATACTCAATTTCCTTGATAAATTGATGGTCAAGGGTTTCCTGTGTCTCAAACATGGATTTGGTGGTAGATTGTTGTGAATTCATGATTAAATATTGGAGGGAGTATTATTTTCTCCTCAAGTCTTTGGAATATCTATGAAATTATGCACTTTTGTCATTCTCCAATTGTACAATGTTTCACTACTCCTCAAGGATTACAAAAATGGCTTTCCAAATCGATAGGGCTTTGCTACAGTGAATTTTAGATCCATAGCTCCCTTTGGAAGTCCTATAAATAGACTTCCAAAATCCTCACCTTGGCTTCTTAAGAAATACAAGATAAAGAATTTGTTGGCATGGAGCAGTTATGAAGAAACTTTGGAAGCTTTGTAATCAAAACCACCAAAGAACCATTGCAAATTGGTTAAATACAACTAAATTTGCTCAGCTTGGGGAGCCTAAGTTGGTTACAAGGCTAGTGCTCTCACTTAGTGTGGCTAGGGGTAATCTAACCTTAGCTTCTATAAATAGGTATGGCTATGGTTAGGCCATATTATGATTGCTCTTAGCATTAGTGACTATGATCAGGCCATCTCATGGCTTCTCTTAGCATCAATGGCTATGGTTGAATAGGCTAGACTACACTAATTGAGTGGTTAGAACCACTATTGGGTCTTGGAAAGGTCCAAAGTCATTCATATGGTCTACAAAGGTTCCCATATGAGTAGTCTCCTAAACATAACGTACTTTAGGTGTCTTCAAGACTATGTGACCATGGTGTAGATATTATCCTTTAAACCTACATGCTTAAAGGGGGATGCATATTCCCTAACCTAACTCTAAGTCTCACTAGGTAGGTTTATTAGTGTTAAGCCTTGGTGCTTAGCTACCATACTTCCATGGGTTAACTAAGGGTATTGCCACTTTAATGATAACTAATATGATCACTTTATCATACACTACTAAGGGATCACCATTGTTATCTTGTGAATGGATTTCCAAATATTTATATGGGACACACCTGATCCCACATGATCAAGATGTAGTGATTCACAAGTACCCTAGTTATTATTCATATAAATTCTTCCAAGGTCATGATTTCCTAGCTATTACATTCATACAACCTCTTCTAGGACTCATATCTTGTTGGTTATTGCATTCATGCAACTCCTCCTAATATTGGGCTTTATGGTTTACTAGAGAAACAATTCTACCCATCTCCAAGATATATAATAATAAAAATATTTACCATAAAATTAAATAATGTACTTAGTATAATGACAAGCAGTACATAAACGATCAAATTTAGAATGTGCAATAAATATTTCTCTTAACCATAAGCCAACTATGCATATATCAAGTCCTTGATTCCAATACTTTCCAAAAACATAAATGCATAGACAAGACAATCTATATCTCTAACATAATATGCATTTTATGTAGTTGATAGAAATCGGTAATAACTATCCAAAGAGATTACTCAAAATCACATAAGGTGTAAAAAACCAATTTATCATCAAGCAACATAATATTTTAGTTTGTACAATAATAAAATATACAAAACTTATTTATCAACTCAATAATTACAAAGCCTATAATTTACAAAACTTTTAAACATTCAAAGTTCTATGAATCCATTCCAAATGATCCTCAATCCAACCACAAGTCTGCAAACCTCTTTGTGATGGGGAAGCCACCCACAATTTTATGAGGTATACTTAGGGATTAGAAAAACTCCACATGTAATGCAACTTAAATCACTCTATGTTCTATTATGCAAACAACCATGCACATAACATAAACAAGCTATAAGAAGAGAATTATTATTCCTTTTATAATGATCCCTTAACCTACCAAATTCTCATGATCATTATAATAATATCTCTTTTCAAACCAACATCAAGTATTCAACATAAATACAAGAGAATCCCATACTTTGCTTTATAATGATCTCTTAATCTACATAGATCTCAAAAATCATTATAATAGTTTCTATTTCAAAACCAACATGCATTAATCCATTGATTCCTTAACTATCACAAGTCTCAAGAATCAAATAGTAGTTTCTCTTTCAAAACTAACATGCATTAATCCATTGATTCCTTAACTATCACAAGTCTCAAGAATCAAATAGTTTATCTTTAAAAACTAAAATAAACATACAAACTCAAAACAAAATAATTCCATACTTCTATTATAATGATTTCCTAACTCGCAAGATTTTCGAAAAGCATTAATTAAGTTTATCTTTCAAAACCAAATTAATCATACAAAATCAATACAAGAGAATTCCATACTTCTCTTTATAATGATTCCCTAACTCACAAGAGTCTTAAAAAGAATTAATTAAGTTTCTCTTTCAAAACCAAATTAAACATACAAAATAAATACAAGAGAATCCCATACTTATGTTTATAATGATTCCCTAACTCACAAAAGTCTCAAAAATCATTACATTAGTTTCTCTTTTAAAATTAGAATAATACTTTATTAAAACAACTATAATCAAAGTACATTGCTAATATTTTCTATAATCAAAGGTACTTTATTAAAACACAATAATCAAAGTACTCTTATAATATTATAGCTATTCAATGGTACTTTAACACAATAATCAAATAACTTTTATAATATTATCTCTATTCAATGGAAATTTATTAAAACACAAAAAACCAAGGCACTGGTCTAATCAAGAAGATAAATCGCCTAAAAATACCATTAAAAACACATAGCACTTAGCTATACAAATAAATCCAAGGTGCTCATGAAAAAAATATTGCGCTCACCAATAAATAAAGTCTCTCACAAATAAATCAAAGGCACTCACTAATAAATCAAGGCACTAACAAACAAATCAAAGGTGCTCATCAATGAAGCAAGGCACTCATGGATAAAATTATGACACTCACAATTAAAATATAGTGTTCCTGAATAAATCAAATATTATCACCAATAAAAAAAAATACTCACAAATAAATCAAATGCACTCTATTATCAAAGGTGCTCAACATATAATATATAAAATGAAGTATTCAAAGATTAAAACAAATGCACTTAATTATTTGAGGCACTCAATATATAATATATAAAATGAAGCACTCAAATATTAAAATAAATACATTCGATTATTCAAGGCACTTAACATATAACATATAAAATAAAGTTCTCAAAGATTAAAACAAATGATAATAGATACATTAAATCAAAACATTTGAAGACATTGTAGGTGCTCTCAAGGGATGATTATCCTAAGCCTCCATAGAAGACCAAGAAACTGATCCACAACCAATGTGAACCATTGTCAAGAGCATTTAGGATCCACGAAGCATCCTACCCAGATAGGGCGCATGATGACATGGCCATATATAAAAATAAAGTTTCACCCAGGCTAAATGCCTACATACAACATGACAAGATACAAACATAACTAAGTAGGTCAATCAAACATCATAGAAATCCATACAAATGAGGGATATATATATATATATATATATATATATATATATTATTTTTTTTTTTTATATTTTATATATATGTGTGTGGGGGTGGTGTGTGTGTGTGTGAACATATATATGTATACAAAAATAAAAAAATTATGGACACCAAGGTAAATATCAACCATTCAACCACATCATATAGAGCTCAACTAGATAAGAAAACAAAGCAATGATAGGAAGCAAAACCAATATTACATAGAGCATCAAACATTTTGTAACAATAAGAACGAAAAAACATGTACTACACGCTCTAATGGACATTATCAATCGATTTGATATGTCCCTTCTTTTCCTATGTTCCCCCATTGCTTCCTCCAAAATCTCCTCCAATAGCTCCATAAAAAGCTCAAAAGCTCAAAAACCTCCCTCATCTATTTCCCCCTAGGCTTTAAGTAAATTTCCAACCTTACATGGGTGACATGAGGGAAATGTTTCAAAAGAGTGTTACTCACACCACCCTTTATAAGAATGTTCCAAACAGAATGATCCCAATCTTAATGAAACTCACTTACCTTAATTACCCAAAAAGGGAGGTGACATAAATACACTTCCACTCATCCCTTAATTAACATTCAATCAAGAGATTACTATTAAAGCTTAAAATTCCAAAAGTTTATTTAATACTTTACTTATCTAAATTATTAAAGATATTATTAAGCAATTCAAAATATTAAAAACATCAACCTATACTTAATAATATTATTAAACTATGCATGATATAGATAAACATGGATTCACATAAACAACACTCCACACCATTATTTTATCCCTAAGTAGGCAGTCTTATTTAAGATAGTCTAATGCTACCGCGAAACTATTAAGGAGACTTATTGCACAAGCAACTTCCTAGCCCAATGGTGTGAACACAAACACAAGCAAATTGTATTGGATCTATAGGAGAGGTATTTATCCATGTTACCCTAAGCTATTAAAGAATAAGGTATCATCATCATTTCCCTAAATATCTCTTTGTAGATAGTTCACCCATATGTCCCACCAAAGAGAGCACCTAGTCCTACACCCACAAATATGTTAGCAGTACCATATTATAAACTCAAACGAGTAAAATCATATTATCAAAAGACATCATAAAATGCATCTATGCCATTATATAAACATATCAACATATGGATCACTATCGATGATGATTTCTGCCAAGGAGGGGTGTTACACAATTTACATGCACATATGGTAGATGTTGCATGTTCTTCTTACCTTCTATAATATTTCTTTTTCATTCTTGTTTAGCTTTGCTACACCCTTTTTGACTATAAGATCATTTATTTTAGGAGCACTAATTTATGGAACCTAAGTTAATGTACCTTCTTAAGAACTCCCCTATGTAATAGGTTTATTTCTCATGAATGGTCCCTTATCTTTAAGGTATAATTATGGATGTTCTCCAGGGTTATGTACAGTGGAGAATTTTGCAAAGTTAATATTAATATTTTCATAATTTAAATTTGGTGAATTTGGGGACCCTAGAAGTCGGTCCATTCACCCAAAATTTTTGGGATCAAATTTGTTTTAGGGTCAATTCACCCTGCTATCATACTTATTAGTCCCTATTTCACATAGGTTTCCTGCCTAATTTTCACCTTCAAATTATAAAAAAAATTATTTATCCCACCAAATTCACCTCTTGTATCCCGTTATATATAGCTAACATGAGAGCGACACTCACACATTTAAAAAAATAATTTTCTCCAATAGCAAGTGATACAAAGAAGGTGAGATACAACAAGTAATAAGTGAAATAAAGTAGAACAAAGAGAGTGTGCAATAGATAAAGGATGACATGCAGAGTGTGTCAGAAGGTAATTGACACAATGTGATAGACACAACATGACTGACACAAGGCAACTAATAGAAGATGACTAACAAAATGCAACTAGTACAAGGCAACTAGCACAAGGTGACTCTCATAAGACAACTGGTATAAGATGACTGGCAAGAGGTGACGAGCACAAGTCAACTTGCATAAGGCAACTTGCACAAGATGACTAACACAAGGTTACTGGCACAAGGTGACTAGAACAAGATGACTGGCACAAGGTGACTGACATACAATGATAGCCATTAATCGTTAATTTTCTTTTACAATTAATTTTTTTTTTTTAAATATTTTATTCATGGACACTCAATAAGGAGGTTTTCATATTATTTGGGAACCAATCTCAAACCTACTTGGGTTATAAATCTCATTGTATTGAATAGTAGTTCTCTTTTACCAGTTATTTTTATTTTTAAAAATGATGTTCATGTTCATATTCCATTTATACAGGTAAAATATCACCTACTAGCAATGGAAATAAGGGAGGCAAGTATTCCGATAAAAGGGGTATCCTCAAATACTTTCATAGTATTTTAAAATCCAATCATCCATCAACATCTGCACAAATTCAAGGTACGAACACCTTTTAGTTAATAACCGATTAGTTTTTGTACATTGTTAATTCTATATAAAATATATTTATTCATTAAGAAGAGTGTTTTTTTGTTGATGGCTTTGTCCAATATTTATTTGTATTTTTTAACATAAGGTATGTTTTTAATGCAATAATGATATGGAAAAATTTTCTTTATAGAAAATACTTTGACCCTAGTATTCCTCCACTTCCACATATCCCCGATAATGAAAATTCCATAGATGAAAAGTTTCTTAATGAAATGCAACGACAACATGAAGAGATTCCTGAAACCAACACACCAAATTAAAAAGAAAATAATAGTTATCATACAATCTCTACTTTTGGAGGATCTTCTTCTAAGAAACATAAACATGCAAGGTTATCTCGGTATTTAATTAACAGATCATTTTAGCCTGATTGGGTATCAAAATTTCCATTTATTGAGCTAGTGTAGCTATAGAATAGTAGTGAAGAAATAAAATAATTCAGATGTGTAATTTGTAGTTGAAAACATGGAAGGGATCATAAATTGCAAGTTAATAAAGATACAATAGAAAAACATTATGGAAAAGTTTATATAAAAATAAAATAAAGTTATGGAACAATACCAAAATATTATAGGTTGAAGGATGCATCAGAGTGTGCACATATCATATATACACAAGAATATGATAAAGAAATAAAAAAAGCAAAGTTTTGTTGAGAAAGGTGCAACGACTCAAGCCCAATTTTGAAAAATGAATAAGTTCACTTTAGCTTCAAAAAATTTGCAGTTTGCTATTGTACTCACTATTCTTAAAAAAAGTATATTTGTGTCTAATTTCATTGATTATAAATATCTATTTCAACTAGCTGATGTACAGAACCTTCCTAACACCTATTTGTTAGATTGAAGTGGTTGGGAAATTACAAAATATCTCTCATTGGTTGAGTAGGATGACCTCAAATAGAAAGTAATAAAAGCTAAATTCATTTCACTTTCAATTGATGAGGTGACTGTTATTGACAACACATATTGGATTTGCATGCATGTTTACACATTGAAAAATTATTTAAGGCAACCTCATTTACTTGGTGTATGCAAGATGGTGGAAAATTGCAACACAAAAAATCTTTACAATATTGTTGTAACTAGTTTAAAGGAAATAGCATGAATGCATGATATATAAATAGCCACTATGTTAATGTGTCAGAGCTAATGGTGCTTCTACAATACAAGGACACATGAATGGTATTTTTTTTTGACTACAAACATATGTTACCCCATATTTGATCCCTATTCATTACATGACTCATAGAACAAATTTTGCATACAAAATTATGGATGCATTTACAAATGTAGTGAGAGTGGAAGAGCTTATCCGTGAAATTCATGATTATTTTTTGTGCTATCCAAAAAGGTTTTCAGAGTTTCAACATTTTGCACTAGGAGTTACTAAAGGTAAAAAACTATTAAAATATGTAGATACTAGGTGGATTTCGTTGTATCAACTGGCATATAGAGTTTTCAAAGAATATCAATCCTTGGTAGGGTATATGTATGCAAATCATATGGCATTTGATAAGGCTAAAGTTTTTCTATTTTGAATGAGTGACTTTGAAACACTTCTCACATTGTGTGGTATTCTTCCAATTTTGGAAGAAATGAATACTTTGATTAAAATTGCACAACAAATATTGATTTATATTGTGGATTTCATTAGGGTGAGAAAAAAAAATTGCATGCATATTGATACAATGTATGCATCTAGTAAATTTTTTATGGATCCCATGCTTGAGAGTTGGAGAGCATTAACAAACATCAATGATCCTTAGAATGTTTTTAAGTTTAACATAAACAATCATCTATGTATTAATGTCCAAGGAAAGGAAATACCTTTATGTTTTTTTGGTCAGAAAATGGATATAACAATAAATGATGTTGAAAAATACCTATAACATACAACAAATTTGATGTAGTTGTACACAATGCAAAAATAAAACTAAAAAAACATAATCATTAATACAAGAAATAAGAGACCATTTTCAAAGAGATGAATTGCTTGAGGCTATGGGTGTGGTTAACCCAATGTTTTGGGATCCTTGTAATGAATACCAGACTATAAATGGTTTATTTCTCAAATACATGGGCACTCTTGCTAACCATTTCACTAAACATGTGGAATTCAATGGTATTGAAATCAATGGTATTCTCAACAAAGATATTTTGATAAAACAATCAAACTGTTTTGGAATGACAATATCTTCTCAAGTTTCACAATTCACTAACCATCATGAAACTGGTTCTATTTCACATTTGTAGAAAATATTACATCCCAATAGTATATTACAACATACTATGAGTGAATATTTTCTTTTATATATATTATTTCAAATGATGATTTTAGGATCAGTGGAAGATGAAAGGGTATTTAATACATTATCATATGTAAAATCTAAAGTTTGAAATAGGTTGGACAAAAATTTGATTTTTTTTTAAGAGTATATGTGTTGACCTATGAGGTGGAGAAGTATCCTTATGAAATAGCTTTGGCATGTTGAGAATATCTAGTAGAGAAGAGGTGTCACGAATACTCAAGATGATGGTAATAGTGATTAGACTGTGGTGATAAATATTTTGGGTATGAGTACAAAATATTTTGTATAATCTAAAAAGAGTTTGTTCTAGATTCCAAAATTATAATCATTGGATGTTTTCACTTAAATATATTTCACATAATATTTTATCAGTTATGTATAGAATATTGATATTTGATTATAATTTGATACATGTATTTTATTGATATCATAGAATATGAGATTAGATGTACTATTGGATATTCTCTATATCATAGCCATGTTAACCGATTATGTATATTTTCATAAAATTAAATTATTTGATTACATATATATTGATTATGGGACACTGGATTATTTTTTATATCATAGACATGTTATTGGATATTTTTTATATCATGTTATTTAAGCCTTGTTATTGGATTATTAGTCTATGATATTCAAATTATTTAATATATTTGTATTGTATAAACTATTTATGGAAAAATAAATATCTGTGTTTCATTTTAGTCATTTTAAATTATTTTATAAAACATAAAAGAACATTTATTGCATCCATATAATTCAAAATTATTTATTGCATACACATAACTAATCAAAACATCACAATATTTAAAATAATTTTTCAAAAAGATAATACAATTGTTTTGAAAATTATCTCTTTTATTGATTTCAAAAATATACCATTCTTTTAAAATTTACAAAAAAACTATACAACATGTTTGATTTATCCTCAATAAAAAAAAAACAATTATCTACTTTTCTTTTTGCACGGTGCTTAAAGGTTTAGCTGGATCTTGCTCAATATCATTTGCTTCCAATGCACTAGCTCTTGCTAGAATTTTAATTATAGTGTTATTCCTCGCTAAAAATAAACCATATTCCTTCGTAGGATCTTCTCTAAAAGGCACATTCAATTATTTCTCATTTTTTTTAATACAACCTCCACATATACGCCCTTGTATTTGATAAACTTCTTCAGCCAATTATTTTCTCTGACAGTGTATTGTAATATTTTCTTCACTTTGATAGCATTAATCACACTAGTTATTGTAGTATTAATTAATGTTTTCATGGCCCTGAATTGCATATTTAAGTGCTCAAAATTATACTACAAAATATAAGATAAAAAGGTTAATATTTATAAACAAATTTTATTTAAGAAAAAAATGATTTTTAGTTATATGTAAAACTTACATCAGGTATAAGTCTTGCAGTTTCTGCAGCTACTACATTTTTCTTATCTATTGCCCATTCATTGAAATATGCTTGGGCCTCGACATTGAGGTTTTCTAATCGATTAAGCATAATATCTAAAATTTCATCATTGTATCTAGACTCAGCCTGCACTATGCCAGATTCAACTTTATGTAACAAAGCATCAAGCTTTTGTGGCTCATTCTCCACCTTTGAAAACAACTAATTTCTATTTGAAAAATTATTATATCGAGCATTTATTTATTTTATCAAAATCTTGAACTAATACTCCCAATATTTTAAACTTTCAATATGTACAAGTAGACTATCATTAACGGTAGTTTTACATATATTAGCTAATAAAACATATTTTGAAAAATTAACTTTATTATCATCATTCATATGATGATGGGTGGAAAATTTCTATGGGGGAGAGGAAACTCTAATAGAATCCACCTCAACATTCTCTTCTACTTCATGATGGCTCTATGGACCTTGAAGCACATCGCTTGCCTTGAAAGAAAAAGTTTTAAGATTGGTATCCTAATAAATAAAATCATCATCGAGATTCTTAGAGGGTATTTGAGATGCACTCTGCATATTTGAAAAATTCCCAAGGGAAAATGTTGAGAACTAAGAAACATTAGGCTAAGATACGATGTGTGTCTGGGAAATACTTTTGCTTACTCCTAGAGGTAGTGGTGTGAGGAACCGTTTTCCACACATGTGAGATTGGTTCCTCACCATTGGTGGTACCTGTTATGGATAGACTTGCTATGGCACTTGTTATGGGTGCATTTTTAGGTGTGCAAATGGTGGAGGTATCTTGTTTTTAAGTATTTTGAATGTGACCAGTGCATCTACAAAATTTTACATGAAGATATCAATTAAAACTAGTGTTAAAAATAATACCATAAAAAAGATTAAATTTAACCAAAAATACCAAACTCAAACTCTACACCCATTTATGATGCAACCACTTGCTTTTGCTCTAAAAAATATATAAAATATTCTCTCAAACTAAATATATTTATAAATCATTAAAATACATCATTTAAAATAGTAGTTTCAAATAATAATGTTACCTTGTGATCTAAAGGTTAGTTCTTCAATGTCGACTGTAACAGGTCCAAAAATAAAAGAAGTGAAAGGTGTATGTTGATCACTAGGAGACCTCAAATGTTTCATGGTTCTTGAGGTATTTATTGGTGATGATTGTGACTATGTGTTAAAATTTATAGAGGCTTATTGCATCCTAAATATGACATCCCTAGCAAGAAATAACAAAGTGTTGGAGATCCCTGACAATGAGGTACCAGACCCCACCATAATAGTCTTGGAGAAGATGACAATTTCATCAGCCTCCAACAGTATCAACCAGTTGAAGAGTCTATCTGGCCTCATTAGTGCAGCTGTTGATTTGTGTGATTCTCTAAATCTTCTGTTTTATAGCCAGCAGTTCCAGGGGAACAAGGAGTCGAAGGCAAAATCTAAAGATGATGGCAAGGAGGATGATAAGAAGTTAGATGAGGACTACAAGGAAGACTGCTTGGCCTCTTGGCTATCCATTCTATGGGATGTTTTTTTTGACCATATTCTATTATTTTATATGGGCACAAGCTACTCTGCATGGTGCTTGCATGATTAGTTTTTGTCTTTGTTAGTTCTATTTTGCGTCTTTCTTTTCTGATGGCCATAATATTAGGCTTCCATAGTTTAGTTTGGCTGTATTCTGATGGAAGAGTAGGTCTTGGCCCTTTTTGTTGTCAGTTTAAACTTTTAGGGCTTGGCCTTTGTCCAGTTGGTCAGTGGACCCTATTTTGTAAAATGGTTTTGGGTCAACCAGTTAAAACCCGGTGTTAATTATAATATTCTCTTACTTACCAAAAAAAAAATATATGACATCCCTTTTACTAGAATATTGAGATACTTTTTCTAATTTCAAAAGAAAATTAGAAAATAAGAAGATTGGTTAGAAAGAAAGAAAACATAGATTTTTCAAAAAACTAATTTTACCTATATCTCGTCCTCTATCATACCATTAGCTATCAATATTGGGTGCAATACAGTTAGAGGACCATTTCGAAGATTGAAATATTCTTTTCATTAAAAAGAGAAATAATAAAGTTGTTGGTTGTTACTACATAAGAAGATTGTATTTTCTAGGTATTTAGAAGATCTTGTTTAATGTGGTTCAAAATGTGCATGGACCAATAAAATATGATGTCAAAAATACATCAAATCAAATAGGCCAATGCCCAAAGCAATATTTTTACCTCTACAAAATAAGTCTTGCCTGGAAAAATCCAATGCAAGCATGAAGAGCTTTATCTTGAATGTTGGAATTATTTAAGCCCATTTTTGACATAGAAGAATTAACTAAAAAATAATAATAACATTAAATTACAAAATGGAGAACATTATTAGAAAATGGAAACTGCAACACCTCAAAAATCAAGAAAAATAAAAAATAAATTTTAAAAATATACCTTTCAAATTATTGGAATGGACACTGTATTTAGTTGCCAGAAATTGTTCGTCTTCTTCTATAAAGGTGTATTGGTTGTTCACTAGATGACCATCCATAAATGGTAGCCTTGTTAGTCACTACACATCTGAGGGTTGTTATCCACTTTAATGTGAATAGTGGACTCAGCATGGTTGTAGTAACTAACTATCCTTTATATCAAGTAGATTTTGGCATTGAACTGTGGCATCTGGATCACTCTTGTGACTCTAGAGTTGTAAACCCATTGTGAATATCTTCCAAGAGTTTTTAAAATGTTATTAATATTGGGGTAAAACTAGTCCTTGGATTACACTTTCATAGGTAGAGGAGAGGAAGAGCTAACCATTTTTATGCTAAAAATGCTTTGAAAACCATCTAAAAATGCTCTAAAAATGCTTTGAAAAATCTCTAAAAATGCTCTAAATATGCTCTAAAAATACTCTGGAAAAATCTCTAAAAATTCTTTGGAAAACACTTTGAAAATTCTCTAGAAAAGGCTCTAAAAATGCTCGAGAAAATGCTTTAGGAAAAGCTCTAAAAAAATTTGCACTGGAAAAGAAAGGCGAAAATGAGCCTACATTCCTATTTATAGAAGTTTTCATGGCTAAAGTTTATGGATGCAAAACACATGGTAAAGGAGAAGGCCTATGGTAGAATCTTATTTATGCTCTTTACCAGTTGCTCTTTTCTAGTCACTCTTTGTGAATTGATTATTGTCAATCACCCTTTGCCAATCATCATCTAACAGTCACTATCTTCCAGTCACCATCTACTAATTTCCATCAACCAATCATCATCAACCAGTCACCATCTATCAATCACCATCTACCAATTGCCATCTACCAATCATCATCTACCACTCACCATCTACCATTCACCTTCTACCACTCACCTTCTACTACTCACCTTCTACCACTCGACTTTTTCCAC
Source organism: Wollemia nobilis (assembly GCA_028583015.1). Taxonomy (NCBI): domain Eukaryota; kingdom Viridiplantae; phylum Streptophyta; class Pinopsida; order Araucariales; family Araucariaceae; genus Wollemia; species Wollemia nobilis. The sequence continues at coordinate 96,188 of JAQPPZ010015151.1, read as the reverse complement.
TCATCTTCTACAAGTCACATTCTTCCACTCGCCTTCTACCACTTTCCATATGCCATTCATCATTTTTAATTATAATATTGATTTTTTAAAAAAATTCACCAAATTTTGATAATTTTTTTGAAAATTTTTGAAACATTCACAGTCTAGTTTAGACACAATTTACCTTGATTTACATTAAGATTCACCAATTTTTTATAAATACTTTTTCAGTATTACCCCTTATGCATAACCCTAATGTTCTCTTTTTAGAATAATAATATTGTATGTAGATAAAGTTATTTTTTGTGTTACTATTTTATGGCCTATTGATTGAGTATGTTCATTTACTACTTTACTTTTACTCTTAGTTGCAATTTCCTATTGTTGATTGGCCAACATTGTATAATCCTTTAAAAGGAAGTCTTTATCATATTTCAATGTACTAAAATTGATAAACACTACATTATTTGACCTAGTTATAGATAGGACTAATTGTTGTACTACTCTTGATTGGTCCATTGTGAAGTTGATGGTTATTTCATTATGGATGCTTGGATGGTCACTAGTTTACCCATCATTACAAATTGTTATGTTTGGCATTCCTGATTGTATATCATAATCTAGGCATTTCTTATTTCCATGATACATTCTAGTAGATTGTGGCCTATGTTACATTTAAAATACCATAAGGTATTTATCGCTAAATTTACAATGACCATGAGGATTTCACCTAACTACTAAATTATCAAGGATATTGATATTTTGTTAGATAATAAGTTCTTCTTTGTTACCAAATACCTATTTTTTGCTAAGCACTATGTTTCCTCTTATCTATGTTGATGTAATTTACCAAATTCTTCAATGCTTCTCTTAATTTATAATTCTAAGTTTGTATTTCACCATTTTGACTTTATAATGGAGTGGTAGTATTTGAGCTATATGATTGAGATGGGGTTGTTAGCTCTATCAATTATGGTTAAAACATGATAGCACTATGCATATTTTGACAAATGAAGGTTTCCATATATTAAGTATTCATTTTCAAATATGCAAGCTCACTAGATGCTAATTTGGTTACTTGGAGGAAAGTGGATTTGAGTAAGGATGGTTTTGAGTATATAGAATAGGTATCATCCATGGAGGATGACATAATACTTGTGAGGTTTAGGTTTGGGATACATATACAAAATAGGCCATGTGTGGATTACAAGGTAAATATTTTACTTGTATGAGGATATATTTAATATGGATTGCTTCTTTAAATACCTCCAACAAGGTAACATGTTTAGCATTTTATACCATTAAAGATTAGATATAGTTGTAATCCCTTATATAATATGATGAGGATTTTTCACCTAAGGTCAAATGACATGGTGCCTGAGGTATAATTTTTATATAAACCTCATGTTCTAATCAAGTATATTCTCTTGAGGATATTTATACATGGCATTTAATTGGAAGAGAACTAAATAAGCATTACTAAAATTTTCAAACATCTTCATGAAAGGTTCAACAATAGAATCCCATTCGATGATTGAATTGTTATATAAGCTCATATACAACAATGTGATCTTGTTATTTAATGAATATATTAGTAACCATATTAAATATATTCATCTTGAATTTATTATATGGATTTTAATTTTGATATATCATTAATATGGTCCATAGTTATTTTATTATTATTGAAAGCATGAGATTCCGAAAATAAAAGAAAAACTTATAGCTATGCAATATAAGACAAAATATAACACTTTAATCCTATGCACGAAACAAAGAAAGGAGATAAATTGGAAATGAAAGAAAGATGTATGAAAGCATAGCCCTCTTTATTCAATTTTCTTATCCTCGGTTACAAAGACGTCTCCTCCCTTTTTAGGGGCTAGGAGCGTTAAATGGATCTTTGTTACAATTGTGACTTAGTCTTCCTCCTTCCGCATGCCCACATGCAAAATGGGCAGGCCAAAGTGTTGCCGTCACTGATGTTGATGAATCCTCGCTTCTTGCTGCTCCTCCTATGTGCAAAGAAACAACCAAGGCATTAGTAGCACCTGCTATGAATAAGGAAAGTTCGTTCTTTGAAATTGACAAAAGATGCATGCAAAATATTGTCAAATACAGTGAATAAAATGGATCTAAGTCACCTACAAATTTAACAAAAACCAAAAGACCTTACCAGATGGCCACTACCATTGAAATAGTCAGCCAATCTGCTTTCGACTGTAATTCGTCCCTGGGTGGGACGAATTCTGCTGTTATTCGTCCCCGGGTGAGACGAATTCTACTATGTTAGGAAAGCCGAAATGATCCATCTAAATGTCGAACCTTGGGTCTCCAAAACACCTATAGACAAAGGGATTAAGTAATTGGGGCCATTTTGGGATGACCCAGATGGTCGGATTCTCCCAATTTAGCCTCTATCCTTGAGAATTCGATGTCGCTACCTGCAAGTTAGTGGGACAACAAAGTGACAAAAGGCATGGTGAAATCTAATCAAAATGTTATGGAATTGAAGCTATGAGTTAACTAAATAGAATAACATAAAATGCAACATGAAAAAATGATCTAGAATACTTTAGAATGAAACTTAAACAAATGCGGGATGCCCAAGTGGGCCTCCCACCATTGGCACTTGATTTCGACACCAATCCACTAGGGATGGGTCCAAAACCTCTTAGGATTGGGGTGTCGGCAAATTGGTGGTTTAAGGCGGTCAAATGTTGGATTTGGGTTAGATCCATGCTTCCAAAAGCCACCCAATAACCTCCCTTGCGAAAGATATTAATGGATGTGAGAAGGCGAATCAAAAAGGATGCAAGTGGGTGTTCAATTGGGCAGCACTTCGTTGCTTGAAAATGCCTCCAATCTGTCCTCTTTTGGGTGGGAAAGTCCATTTTATAGACCCATGGGGTCTCTTTGGAGGGGCATGCAGGTATGCCATGTGGCGGCCATGCCTTCCCAAGAGGGAGGAGACTCCTCCCTGACTTGGGCTTCCATGATCGCCCTTGTGACGGTCCACTAAGCGCCAACCCACCCACCTACACGTGCATGCATGGCAGGAGGCAATAATTGACTGTCCTTGGCTGCCACTTGGCGGCATTTTTCTTTTTGGCCGTTAAACCTGGAATTCGTCCTGACCAGAGACGATTTCAGAATTCATCCCTGGGTGAGACGAATCCCAGTTAGTATTCGTCCCTGGGTGAGACGAAGACTGGGCAAGGTGCCTAAATGTGCAAAATTGCTTCTTGACCTTACAAAATTGCTATGAAAGTGGTTAGGACCACTGTTTGACCTCTGAGGGCTGCCCTGGGGGCTGTGCTTGTCAAAGCGATCAGTGTTTGTGGTCACATAATCGGATTGGTGCTGTTTTGGTGTCTACAATTATTTCCATCAAAAGTAGGTAAATTTTTTAATGAAACTTCTAGTATTAGAGAGTGGACCATTAGGTTTAGGGGTACTTAGCATCTTCAATCAGGTAGTTGGTTTGTGAACTTGCTTATATTTGTATTTGGTAGCATTGAAGTCTTTGCCCATATGGAATTTAGAAGACATGTTATATTTGGCACTGAGGAGGACCCATATATATTTCTTGCTATAAAGCAAATTGAACTATTTATTGAATTTGGACTACTTGGGAATTTTGAGGAGCCATAGGTTGTTGAGGTACAATTTTTTAATTTCTACTTTGTATAGATAAATAGGTCCACAAATTCTAAAAGCTTTTGGGCCTTTCGATAATCAAGTGTGCCTAACTTGACTCTCTACTACTACATCCAGTTGGTTGCACCATTACTCTTCTATTGTGTTTCTCTTGGAATTTATCACTTTTTTGACATGATGAACATGGTCTCCCTAAATTGTGTAGGTGGATAGAGTAGGCTCACATATATGGTGGATATTGGTTGTGGTTGGTGTATGATTGGATATGATAGACTTAACCACAAAAGTCAAGTTTTATAACCAATGGATGATGTCCTCTTTAATACTCCACTTTTTTTTCTTCTCATTAATGTAACATCCACATGTTCTCAAATTTTTTGGAACCTTCTTTGTCCAATGGTGGGCCATTAGACTAAAAATCAATGGTATATGGGTCTTAGGACCCCTGATGCGGCTGAATATGGGTAGAAGATGAGTGTTGACATAAATGAAAGATATTATGGTTGATGCAACCTTTGATATTGTCCACCCCTTATTAGATCTTAATTATTTTAATTGAAGGCAAGAAACAAGTTTTGACATCATTACCTTGGTCTATCTTGCTTTTGATTATTCTTACTTGGGTGAAGTGGGGTTGTAGGCAAACATTTTCTACAATTATAATGTAGTAAGACATATCTAGAAGAGTTGTGAATTATTTATATATAGTAGAGGATATATCATTTTGTGTATGTTGCACAAAGGATTTATTACAATGGTTTGGGTGGTAGGACTAGTAGAATTCTGGGTTTGATCAACTTAAATACTATCCAATAAGGTGTAACTACTAGGTTGACTTATTTTGGTTAACAAGGATGGGAAACTGGTGAAGAAGATAAAAATAAAATATTTTTATTTATATTAGTTATAATTAGATACACCATATATTATTTCCCTTCTAAGGTGGTTGGAGTTGGTTCACCAGATTCCTGTATCAACTTGGTAGTAGTTAGTTTCTTCCCTTAGTACCCTTACTTTGATAAGAAATAAATTCGATGGGTTGAATTATTTTGTTGGACTATTATATTTTTAATATATCATTCATAAGAATTGGTCTAATTCTAGTTTTATTAAACACACAAAAATTAGCTTAAAAAACCTTCAAAAAAGGTTTTTTTGATAAAAAAAAAGAATCATAAATTTTAAATGGAAAATTGTTCTCTCTTAGGAAAAATTGAATTTTCTTACTTGAGTAAAATTTACGTATATTTAGAAAATTGAGACAAACCACACTTTTTAAGGTGAAATAACATTTTAGAAAACTATGAATCATAATTTTTGTACTTAGGTAATTTTTTTCTTTATTAAAAAGAAAATGGAAAAACACACATTTCAAATTTCTGAATAACACTTTTTATACATAAAATATTTTAGTTCTAGAGATAAGAAAATTGTAAATTTTCAATGGTGAAACATAATTTTGGGTTTAGAGACGTGCTTAGCTATTTCAAGTGTGAATTATAGTTGAGAAAATTCAAATCAAGTTTTCCAACTTTGAAAATATTTTATAATTCTTTGGGAGTGAACTACAATCTATCATATAACAAATTATAATACTAACACTTAGCAAAATTTTAACATACTAGATTGCTTTTTGAGTTTACAAAATTAAAATGAATCAAAATTTTACTTGGAAATGTCAACCCAATTAAATATTCATGAAAAAATGATGTATAATTTTGATGTATAATGTTGGACTTGAAGAATTTTACTAGGTTTTATAATGGAGTTATTATTCCATGAAGTACCTATAAATACAAAAATTCAAAATAAACAGATTTGAATCGATGGAAAGTAGGACTGACAAAATAATTTTAGATTTTGTATAAATTAACATAATAAAAAATCATTTAGTTGATCTAATAAAATTCTAAGTGAATTTACATAGATCTACGAAATTAGGTGCAAGGGGAGTAAACTTGATTTCCATAAAAATCAAGCCATTGGTACATTCGTGAATGCTAGAACCTATTGTATGAGCAAATCATCTAATGAGATGTGTTCTTGTTTTTAAAATTAGAAGTAAAGAAATGTATTTTCTCCAACCTCTATATTTAGGTCAAGTTCCCATTAACCAAGCTAAACTAAATTATTCTAAGTGTATAAAAATAATAATGGAAAATCGGTGCAAGAAATTTAAAATAAGTGCAATAAAATACATATTGTCATGATTGTAACAATATTACCATTGATCAATTAGCACATCTAAATGGAATTGAAAATCATCAGTATGATCCAACCTATACAAAAATTTACAATAATAGAAAAAAAATCTAGCAAAAAGTGAGAGGGTATCACCATAGTCACTATGCACCCACAAATCAAAAGGGCAATGTCATAATCAATAAGCAAATGTCATGCACAGTATTTCTATTATTAGCAATGAGATCATAAGTATGAATGTATTATAGAAAGTTTATCTTTAAGTTTGTGAAGTGTTAAAAATATCCTTACCATGGATCCAATAGCTCCTATTTATAACAAATGATTTACCCCCAAGTTATTGGATGCAAATCCTTTCTACTCTTAGTAAAATCTCTATTTTAGGGGAATTTTTAATAAAAGGATATACCATTAAACCTTACATGTCTTTAAATTCCCTATAGACATGCTTAGTATCCTTCTAACTCATAGCTAATACCATATGAAGACAAAATATCACTTTTTAATGTGGTTTCCTTAGATCTAGTTCTAACCTTGTCATAGCCATAAATTGTATTCATAAATTTGAGGGTTCACTTTGGGGGCTAGTTGTGCTTTGGGGACATATCCAATTTTTTACAACTCTTTCTAGTCTTTATTTTTTGTACTACTACTCTTGGGGCTATGTAACTCTTTTCCTTTATTATTCAAGGCTAATTCCTTTGGTAATTTAAAATTAATTGCCAAGCTACTATATATCCATCCTAAATGAACTCCACTAGAGTTTTACAAATATCTTTAGCCCTCCTTGTTAATTAGTTGATATGGTATTCCAAAAGGTCTATTTTATATTTGAATCCTTTCCATATTTTTACTATCCATGAAAAAAATACTCCTTCTATAACCTTAAATGCATGCTATATTTTGAAATTGAGAGGATAATAAGAAAAAAATACTTTGAGAATAAAGTTTATTCATTAATTCAAATTCAATTCCTAGTTTTATTTTATTTACTTCTAATGTTAGAGTAATATTCCATTCTTTGGGATATTTACCATTTTACTATCTTAGGTAGAGTTTATTTACCGCATGGTTAAAAGTAGTTTGTTACTTTTACCATTAGGTATTTACTTTTACTATTTACCAAGGTTAGTAAGTTAGTCATGATAGTCAATTTGACTACGTTGTTAATATCGACATAATTATTACGTTGTTGTCATTAGTTAGTTGTTAGCATATTTTATGGGATATTATTCTTAGCACATTGTATATAAACCTTAGCACATCTAATAAAATTTTCAATCACCTATTGCTCCTTCATGGTATCAAAGCGGGTATTTGGGTGATCAGGGTCAAGGAATAAATCCTACAGGTTCCTCCTCTCCTTCGGATTTGGGCACACATCTCAAGGCATAATTGTTTTCATTTGCAGGCAATTTGGATGGAAAGCCTTTGGATTTTCATTTTGCCCACATATCTGATAGCACTCTATTGTCAGACCTATTAGGCACATCATGGATAGATGGCCCACGTTCCCATATCCTCACATTTTAGAATATCACCTGCAATAACCTTTGACCAAGCACTGATAGAGCGCTTGTTGCTAGCATCATGGATAATGCATCTCTCATGAACATTGGTCCACACTCGGGAAGGAGCATCGACATCTTACCACATAACATTCTACAAGCCTACTAGAATTTGAATGTTTATTGCACACCCATCAAAATTCATTCATGATCCAAGGAGCACACTAAAACACTAACGTTGCACTGATATTGAGCCGGTTCACTCTAATGTTTGCTACATTGGTTTTGCAAAAGGCGGGTAAAGTATTTTGATTGCCCGAAGGTAATCGATGATAAAAATGCATGTGGCACAATAAGTCCCTACATTTTTTTTTTCCCGCTCAAAACCGGATAAAGGCTTCAATATGACCTATGTGAACTTATGTTCATGTCCAGCCTATAGCTGAGCTGGTCAGTGCCTCGCCACTAAGGCGCTAGCCCTCGGGAGGTCACATGTTCAAACTCCCACGACCCTTATTCAATATATTTTGCTCTTAAAACAAAAGGGCAGTGCAAGGACTTAGGTAATATTTTTTATTTTTGTAAATTTTTTAATTATTTTAATCATTTTATTTAATAATTTAATATATTTTTGTATAAAATAATTTTTTTTAACAAATTACATTGATTTTTACAAAATTAATTTTATTATTGATTAAATAATGATTATATTTATTAGAATTTTGCATTGAAACATAAAATTAAAAGGTTTTTTTTGCAACTACAAGAATTACATGTTTTCTTGTTTTCTCCACATTTGGGGATAAATAGACAAGAAAGAAGACACAATTTTGTTGCAAATTATGAGACTCCTAACAATGTTTTGAGAGTACAAGTTTTCTTTCATGAAGACAAAGCCTTGGATCAAGAAAGCTCTTCATCGTCAAAGAGTTATAAGAAATAGGAACGAACTTCTATGACAAACATCAAGATATAATTTTCATCATATGCTTCGAGAGCATTGAAGAAGTTTACCTCATTTCAAAACTTACACTGATCCTTGGAAGGGATTAGATCAAAGTTATGGTCCTTTGAGGATTCGAGAACCTTTCAATCCTAACGCCCCTCTAATTTTTGAGTTTTGAAGCTTAGAGGCTCCACTAAAACCAAGTTGTGTGTCAACTGGTTTTGGAAGCCTTTGAAATACGGGTCGTGTGTTGACTTGTCTTTGAAGGAGTGCTAATTTTTTTAATTTTGCAAATCAAGGGGGGAAGACAAGAAATTGCACTTCTTTGCAAAATTGTAACACAAAAGTGAGGAGCACTTAAAAACAAAATAAAACTTGTTAAATTTACAAAACAAAAAGAAAAGGCAATTGTTTCATGCCCAATTCTTTGCAAATTTGGAAAATAAGAGGAGACAGTATATCAATTTTTTGCACAACACAAATCCAAATTTTTTTGCAAAAATTAAAATGTGCATTTTTTATTTTACTCGACACCTTCATTGTCAAATTATGTGCATTTTTGGTTGCATCTGACACATATGTGATGCAAATTTTGTGGTCATTCTTGTTTGATTATTGCATTATTTTTTTGCAATTATAAGTCATAAAATCAAGAACACTCAAACCCTAAAATTTCACAATAATTTGTGTCAACCATTGCATAGGTTTAAAGTCAATTTCACTTGATATTCTCTCCTAAAACAAAAAACCCTAATTCACTCTTATTTTTTGGTTTAACTTCCTCAAACTTATTATCCCTCTTCAAGAGGATTTTTAGGCAGGTGCCATTAAATATCTTCTTGAGTAAATTTTCTTCTGCTTCTTATTTTTTGGCTTAATTTCCTCAAACTTATTATTCCTCTTCAAGAGGATTTTCAGGCTGGTGCCATTAAATATCACTTAAGATTGAAATAAATATCCATCTTAGTATAAATTATAGGACCTTCATCATGGCAACTATCAACAAATACTTAAATGATACACAATTGCTTAAAGGTCCTAACTATTCATCATGGAAAACTAAGATAAAATCCATATTGACTGTAGAGGAAATATGGTATTTAGTTGATGACACTGAATCAAGACCTGAATCAATAGGAGTAGATCAAAATACATGGGATAAAAAGAACAATCATCTTCTCATGTTGATACTCCTCGCAACTACTGATGAGATCCAGTTTGACATAAGTGTAGCTAAAACTGGTGAAGATGCATGGGATGCACTATGTACCATTTTGAATGTAAGAATCAATCGATTGTTCTAAACCTTCAAACACAACTCCATACACTCCATATGAAGTCAGGTGAATCAGTACAACTCTTCCTCTACAAATTTTTTGAACTAAAGTCAAAGCGACATGTTGTAGGAGCGAAAGTAGAAGATACTACTATGACTTTAGTAATATTGATGGCTCTTCCCAAATCCTATAAAATATTGATTATATCCCTAAATGTATCTCAAAGATCAGTGACCTTTGTGGAGTTCGTCAATTTGCTTCAAATAGAGGAAGCAAATCAACTCCAAAGTGATGAAGTGTCAAACAATGCACTTTACTCAAATAATAAGGGTGAAAAGAAGAAAAGAAACTTTCAGAAGGGAGGATCATCTTCAAAAGATAAGGAAAAGAAAACTGTAAAAAAATTTTGCTCACATTGTAAAAAGGATAACCATGACACCAATCGGTGTTGGTTTAAAAACAAGCAAAACAAGAAAGGTAAAGGCACATCATAGAAGCAAAACAAAGGCAATATTGCTAGTGCAGTGCCTAATTTTGATTATGATTCTGGTTCAGACAAAGCACACAAAGTGCTCATGGATAAGACAGTATTATAGAGAGAAAAAAAATTTGTCACTTTAATAAAGCACCATTTCCTCTCTCTATTTTTTAGGCTTCATAAATAACATAGGTTTTTGTTTAAAGTACTAGAAATAAAGGGGTGTTTGTACCTCTTTTAGGCTTCATAAATAGCAAACTCTCATTGTTTGAAGTAATTGTAACAAAAGGAGGGAATTTTCTAGTGAAAACTTTTCCTAGGAGGCAATATTTGTACAATCCTTCACAAAGATTATTGAGTTGTACATATTTTATAATTAAGGGGGGATAAATATTTCTTTTCTTACTTCACATAAAATTTTTGTAAAAAGGTAAGAAGACTTATAAGGGTGCATTTTCGGTAGTGACCGACACCTTAGTCAAAATTCTTTCAAAAATTTCATTACACCATATTTTGCAACAAGGGGGGGAAACTTATATGGATGCATTTTTGGCAACGACCAACACCATAGCTACCTTATAAATTTTTTTGTAAACTCATATTGTAACCGAATGAACCTCGTATGAAGTGATCTACTCTACTACACCTAGTGATTGTAGCGGCTAGTTACCCATGCAATTCGATTGGATGATAATATTACAATAAGAACATTCATTGATGTGAAGACAAAGTGAGGAATGACCTACGTTTTTCTTATAAGTAGCTAGATCACTATGATAGATCAAGAACCAGCAGTTCAACATTTTTTTCACTATATTGGGGCAATTATATACATTACCCAAATAATGTAATAAGTGCGGATGTTAGAGTAATATTTCATTCTTTGGGATATTTGCCATTTTTCTATCTTAGATAGATTTTATTTACCACATGGTAAAAATTAATTTGTTATTTTTACCATTGGGTATTTACTTTTACTATTTACCTAGGTTAGTAAGTTAGTCATCATAGTCAATTTGACTAAGTTGTTAATTTTGACATCATTGTTACGTTACCGTCATTAGTTAGTTGTTAGAATATTTTATGGGATATTATTATTAGCACATTGTATATAAACCTTAGCACATCTAATAAATTTTTTAATCGCCTATTGCTCCTTCATCGAATATTTTTATTTTTAAATTAGCTAGTATCCATTCAAATTACACATCAATCCTTTGCTTTTAACATCCATTATATCATACTTGATTGTCTTATTCTTGATATTCATTTTTGGTGTATCATTTCACTTGGATAAGAACTATTATATATTATTTCTTCATTTCATTCTTGATCGAAGAAATATTACTTTCTTTAACAAGTAATCCCTAGTTTTAACTAAGGCTTCTTTAAGTGAAATTTCATTCTTTCTATTCATCATATCCTCGTGAGAATCCTCTATTTTTAAATTTTTCTAAATATCTATAGCAAGAATTTGAGAGTGGGTTACTTGCATTATTTCATGCTAACCCTCACTTCCTCCTCACACTTGAAAATCCATGTTCTATTTTGACAAATAATTTTAACCATAACTCTTTTCAGATATTGGAATGTATTCTTATTAAACTATCATGTTGATCATATAATTCATAATATTTTGTTGCCTAGATTTAAACCGAGATCTTTTCTTTCTAGAAATAAAATAACATATTTTTACATGTGTAAATTGAGCTTTTTATAAAGTTATTAAGGGAAAGAAAAACTACATTCAAAATTATGTATCCTATGCATACTATCTATTTTTGTTCATGGTTATTTTTTCTTAAAAAATTATCTCCATTGTTAATATTAATTTTAATTAAATATATTATTTTATAGTATTATTGAAATAAGTAATAGTGTAAATTTATAAAGATATAACCTTCAAAAGGTTATGTGTTTTTCTAGGGTTATTTCATTATCCTCGTAACCATAAAACTAGTATTAAGGTCGAGAAGTATCATAGTTAAGAAATTAAATAATCAAAATATAAACAATTACAATTTATCGTTTAAATAAAATCAAATAAAGGTAAAATATTCATGAAAAAATAAGGAAGAAAGTCCATTGGTTGACATCATATTATTCACTTATATATGACATTAATAAAGATATTATTTTTATGGCATTCATTAGATTGTTTATTCCTATAAGATCCATTCATGTAAGGTCATATTTTATATGAGATTCAACGTTATACAATACTTCATCATAGAAAAATATATTTATTAGAGATAATTAATTTGTATATATTCATCCTATATAGATAATGTTTTTGATAATTCCTTCAAGTTCATTTGCGTACATTATGAAAAATATAGCAAAATATTATGCTCAAAGAATCATAATATTCAGATAAAGAAAACCAAGCTTGTGGTTCCCATATTAAAGTATTTTTTTTTAAATTAATGGGAAGTAAAATGGGAGGCACAACTAAGGATCACACTTCCCAAGGGCACAAAGGGTCACACTCCCTAAGGGCATAGCAACATGAGGCCTTCCTCCTCATAATTTGAACTAAGATAGCTTAAATGAGACACCAACAACATTTCCCATAGGGATAAAGTGTATTTTTCTTTTAGTCATATTTATTACAATTTACATCCATATTGGTTTCCATTTATAGTTATGAGAATTTGGCATGTAAAACTTGTCTCTTTATTTTTCTTATAACTATTTTTATAATGCATTTATTAGCAAGTTATACTGTTTATAATTTTCATATTCTTAACATTATTACAAGTATGGATAAAAACACATATACATCCATTTAGAAGAACGAGATGGATAAGAAAATAGATATCCATTAAGAAAAAATATGCATAAGAAATAAGATATATAAACATTAAGAGAAACAAGATGCATAAGAAATAAAATATATATAATTTTAAGAGAGAATTTCCCTTTGGTAGTTACCTTTTGAAATTTAATTTTTTTCTAATGAAAATATAACTCTATGATTGGCTAAATTGTCTATCATCATAGTTACTTCTTTATATATGTTATAATTCTAAAATATTAAATCCACTAATAATTTATGGACATCTAGAATAATGTTATATTGTGGAAGGAGGAATTTAATACATTATGTAATATAGTTAAGGTATATATTTGGTAGTTGCACCAAAATAGGTGGTTGATAGTTAATTATCCAAACCAACCACCTCACCCTCATTGTATATATTTACATTTTATTAATAAAATTTTGTCTAGCAACCTAATTATCCAACATGTAGTATCAAAGCTCTCATTGTTCTTGGGGAATACAAAAAAAAGTTTAACTTTGTGAGATGCTACAAAGAAGAAGAACATATCATTTAGGAATGTGTTGCTTCACCAACACAAAATATTTTTATTTAAAATCTTTGTTGAAGGTCTAAAAAAATATCTCTTTCAAATATTAAATGTATTGAGAATCCAAAAAGGAGCAAACACAAGTTTGAGTTAGGATAAGACCTTGTAAATGGAAAAAATATTCATATTTATGTTTGCAAGTGTTGTAAGCATTTATTTAATCTTGTAGGAGTTGTAGGGATAACTAAGAATAATTTAGTTTATGTTAGAAGAGTTACCATCATGAAATTGATTGTTGCTATCCAACCAAAAAATATGTTATTGTTTGATACAAGAAATGTATCACCTAAAAAAAATGAATCATGGAGATCATTACCATAGAGATTGAATGTATTGAAAATCCTCCCAATCATTCTATTTGTATATTTCTAGCTTTGAAACTATTTAGACAATATTTTTATAAACTCTTGTAAAGTCTATGAAATAATCCAATATATTCTCATGTCTTTTAAAAAGTATCCCCAAATTATGAAAGCAAAGGAACATTGAAGAAATAGATGATTTAAAGTTTATAGATCATCTTTATGTAAGTCATTCCTAAAGGGTTTATGATATCCCTTTATTTTTGAATTATAACATTTAAAAGTTTTATCTAGAATTCTAATAAAATAATGTTGAGGTATTAAGGAGATATTGAAATTAGCAAATGTGCTTCAAACAAAAATCCTTGAAAGTAGGAAATTATGATCATTATAAATTCTTATTTCCAAACTTGATAGACCATCCATCATATTTCAATAGATTCCAAACCATCTCATAATTTCATGTAAAAATGGTTAAATAAAAATATTGAAACATCATTCAGAGTTTATTTTTTGCTTATTTGAGGTCCTCTACCTAAATCAATTACTCAAAAAATAATAAGATATACATTTTTTGTTCAAGTGAATATTATTTTTTACTTTTGGACCTTTACAATCCAAGAAAACTTAGGATAAATGTTATCATTTTTGAACTATAAATAATATTAAGCCTTATCATACCATAACTCTATTAATTTAAACTCCATAGCATCACTAAGGATAATATCATCAAAAAATTGGACATGAGATTCAAATGAACCATTTGTTACAACATGAATACCTTTTACTTTCCCCACTAGTGGTGCTTTTTATTAAGATCTTCCTAAAGATTTAACAAGAATAATTAAAAAAAGGAAAAAGAAAAAAATGGATCAACATGGTGAAGACCATAAATATTCAATGTATACAACAAGGATATATTCATTAAAAATTACTATTTTGGAGTATTATAACAACATTCAATTCATTCACATCAACCTTGATCAAAATCTCTTTTTGTATATATATTATAATATTAAAATACATATTGGTCGGCATTGTTTGATTTCGTCAAATGCTGACTGGCACTCATCATCCCAATGAAATGTGACCCCCTTGTGCAATAATTTGATCATTGGTCGGCATTTGTCAGATAATTGCACTATGAAGCGTTTAATCGACACGACCTTTCCTTGCAGACTTCTGAGCTGCTTGATAGTGGTTGGGGGAGCCATTTCAAGGATTGCCTTGACTTTGTTTGGGTCCACTTCGATGCCTCTCTTGGAGACTATAAAACCCAAGAGTTTTCCAGATGTGATGCCAAACATGCACTTCTTGGGATTCAGTCTGACCTTATGCTCTATGAGGCAATCGAGAATCTTGCTTAAGTCACCGAGATGATCTGAGCGCAAGAGAGACTTGGCTAACAAATCATCCATGTAATCTTCCAAAGTTTTGTGCATGTAATCATGGAAGATATAAGTCATAGCACGTTGGTATGTAGCGCCAGCATTTTTAAGGCCAAAAGGCATGACCTTATAACAAAATGTCCCCCAAGGCATTGTGAATGCCATTTTGAGTTGGTCTTCAGGATTGATACGAATTTGATTGTATCCTGAGAAACCGTCCATTAGGGAGAGCATTTCGTGACCTGCTGTAGCGTCTACCAATGCGTCGATGCTTGGAAAGGGGAAATCATCCTTAGGACTCGCTTTGTTTAGGTCTCGAAAGTTAGTGCATATGCGAATCCTCCTGTCGGGCTTCTTGACGGGAACCATGTTGGACAACCATGGCGGATAATCCATGCAGATGACAAATTGTGCATCCAACAGCTTTTGCAATTCGTATTTGACCATCAAGGCTATTGTTGGGTGCATCTTTCTTAGTTTTTGCTTTACAGGCTTGATTTTTAGATCAAGCGTTAAGTTGTGCATGACTAGCTACGGGTCTAGTCCTGGCATATCTTTGTATGACCATGCAAAAACCTCCTTCTTTTCTTTAAGAAGGGCAATGTAATCAGCTTGCTCCTTGGGGGAAAGGCTTACCCCCAGCTTGAGAATCCGTGGATTCATTGGATCTGTGCCGATGTCTACGTCAGTCGTCTCTTCGACTGACATGTGGGATCCGTCCTCCAAATGATGTGGAGTTGGGATTAAATGGATATCATCAGCTGAGTTAAGATCTACGTTTGGAACCTCGGGTCCCTCTTCAGCTTGAAAAATATCCTGAGTTGTCCTTGGGGTGAAATGAAGCATTTCATCGAAAGGCCGATACTCTGATGGTGACAATGGTGAATTGACGCGATCCCAGTCGATGGCATCCATGTCTAGATGCAATGACCGTGATGGATTGGTCGGATTGCGGATGGGTGCGGTCAAATCAATGGAGATCATGTGGATGGAATGAATTTGGTCTCTAGAACCGCGGGTGTGATGACTTGATTCTTTTAGATGTTCCCTATACTCTGGATCTGGCTCTACGGGAACAGGCACGAATGGATCCTCTCTAGGTGAAAATTCATCTCTATGTGTGAAAAGGAATGCGGGGTCTTCCCTTGGAACTGCTGTCATGATGGGATCTCGAGGTGGACGATGCTCATCTTGAATTTGGAGCCATAGGCCTAACACTTGGTCCCACCTCGCTGGGTCTACGTGCCATTCATGTCCTAACCGTATACCCATTTGTCCCATTAGATCTTCATGAGTTAGAGCGCGGTGATGTCATTGCGCATGTCTGAGATAGTCCATTTCAGTTTCGTCTTTTGAATCGCTTTCATAGATCCAAAATTGTTCATCCTCTTTAGCATCCGTTGCTTGCGACATTGAGGACTCTTCCTATTCTAGTGAATTAATCTGGTCCCATTGCGGTTGTTCCACTCTTAGTGGAGGGACCTGATTCTTTTGAGACTGTATTATTTCATCTGGAACCTCTAAGGGGAACAGTTTCAGAAAAATGTCTGGAAGCCGTTGTTGTTCTCTTTGAGGACTGCTCTCTGAACTTTCACCTCTCTCTAGAAAAGGAGAGGGATTATTGCTATTTCCAGGGGTGTTTGTAGACCATGGGAGATAATCCCCTAATGTGTATTCTGTGTTTGGATTGGCATACGGGTCTTGTGCCAATCCCCCCTTGTTGCCTATTTCTAGGCCTTGCATATTTTCAACCAAGATGTCTAATGGCAGGGGATGGTTGAACCCTACCCCTGACTTGTCATATGGCATCTGATATCTTGGTTGGCAAAGGATTCACATCCCATGCTCATATCTGCCTAGCCCATACCCATGCCAATTGCATTGTTCGAGATATTTTAGGGCAAATTCTGGGTTCGATAGATAATTGATGTTTTTGACAAAAGTCTCTTCATCTGTTTCCTTTTGTTCGCATGGTTCAAAACCATGATCAAGGCCCCCATACACAAAATTCGTTTGGTTCGGTGGGTAGCCTAGAGGGACGATTGTTCCAATGGGAATGCGAGGTCTTCCCATGTCTTGTACTGACTCCAGTGTGGGGGTTGCCACAACATTTTGCACTAAATATTCTCCCAGGCCTGTACTGGCCATTTCAACAGTGATTGTTGATGATTGGATGGGAGGAAACGGTAGTCCTTCCTGAGTCCATTCCATGTTTGGTGGTTTAGGAATCTTGGTTTCTGTTGCGTTGGGCGCTTCCTCTGTTGATATCATTGAAATCGTGGGCAACCCCTCTTCTAGAGGCTTAACCTCTTCCATGATTTGCTTTCCCTTGTCCTTCTGTTGGGCCATGATAGGTGGCATTGATGATGAAGGAGTAGGTGATGAAGTCTCACCTGGCTGGGATTTTGCCTTGTTGGCCACCAGTGGTACTTGCGGTATCGGACCCTATTTAGATGGATTTAATTGAAAATCCAAATGCGTTGATGGGAGGGTCGATTGAGGTATGAATTGTACCGCATTGCAATACTTGAAGGGCTCTAAGTCCATTGGGACTACATGTATTTGCCCTTCATAGGCATACTTCAAGCATCGGTGTGTGATCGAGGGGACACACTTCATGTCCCTGATCCAAGGCCACCCTAGCAGTATATTATAAGCCATTTCGCCTTCCAGCACATGGCACAGTGTGGGTATTGACTTTTATCCTACCTGTATAGGCAGAACAACCGTATCGACTGTCGAGCAAATTGCATCGTTAAAAGCTCGCAGTGTGTACGTGGAAGCGGTGATGTGAGAGGCTGGCAGTTTTAAATGTTTCAACGCTGCAGTGGTTATAATGTTACTGGATGAGCCAGTATCTATCAGCACTCCCTTGTACGGGATCCCGTTGACCCACGCGATAACGTGCAGGGGTGGATCCGGCATGTCATTTGATATTGTTTTGACCTCGTCTTCTCTGAATGTGATGACGAGGCTCCGTACATTGTTTCACATGTCCCACGAAGGCGTTGAAAGAATTTGCTTCGTGGGGTTGTACTTCAATGGCTTTTAAAATGTCCATAAGAGCTTCTCTATGGGGAGCTGATTGTTGAATAAGCTCGTAGATGGACAGCCTAGCCGACGTGGTCCGCAAACTCTGCATGAGTTTGGTTCGTATCGTGACCTTAGGTCTAGGCGGAGGTAACTGCGTTGGGCATTGTTGAGGTTGCGATGTCGACGGAACTTCCTTCGCAGCTACCTCGGGGGCAACTGCTGGGTATCTTCTGTTCCTTGTTACAATGCTAATCATTCCCACAAATCCTTACGCGGGAATATCTTGTCGCACCTCATTAATCTGGAGCGATTTTGTCTGTGCCTCGTGGGCAGGCAAGGGGTCCTTGAATACCCCCATTTGTTGGTTGTTTGGTGCGATGGGGTTGTCTACGACCAATGTTCGATTATCGATCAAATCCTGGACTAGTTCTTTGAATTTCCAGCACCCATTTAGGTCATGTCCTCTGCGCCTATGGAATCGCAATACAATTCCTCCCTATACCCCCTAGGCTTGGGAATGTTAGGGTCAAAAATTTGGATTTCTGGCAGAGTAACTAAATTTGCCGTCGACAAGCGGTCAAATAAGGAGTCCCTAGACTCCGCATACGGGGTGAATTATCGCCTAGGGCGACGCTGCTGATATTGCTCCTGTCTTCTGTTATCTCTTTCGTAAGCAGGAGGCACTACCTGGTAGTTAGCCTTTTGAGGCTGAGTTTCTTGCACAGGCGTGGGAACATTTATCGCAACTTGGTTGACTGCAGCGTGTTGTGGTTGCGTTATCCCAGTTTTAGTGGTTTTATTCCACTCTTTCTTATTAGGCTTGGCAATTGTGCCTTCGCCTATCTTAATCTCTTCTATGACTCTGGCTTGCGCCAAAGCTTCTTCTAAGTTGTCGTATTGTCGCAGCAACAATAGACCGGAGATTGATTTTAAGCAACTTTTTGTGAACATTTGCGTGAGGTCCGACATGGGAGGATGGTAGGGTAACTTAGAAAGCAAAGCTCTCCATCGGTTCCCGTACGCTGCCATTGTTTCCTCCTCAAATTGTTTAAGGCTAGCAAGATCACTAAGTGATGCCTTCTTCCTTGTGTTGAAGGCGAAACGTTCAAGAAATGCATCTACTAGCTGATCTAAGCTGCTTATGCTATGTTTGGGCGAGTTGTGTGAACCAATCCGAGGCAGGGCCTACGAATGTGGTTATGAATTTTCTAAGCAATAATGCGTCATTATCTTGGATGCCGAAGCATTGGCTTAGAAATCGTGTAACGTGTTCCTGTGTGTCCTCTTCACCTTTAAAAACTGCCAATTGAGGCAACTTGAAGTGTTCGGGGTAAAGAGGTGTAGGCACTGAGGGATGCACTGGATTATTGCGGAGTAGACGTAATGTGGGTTTTTGATGCCCAACAGCTTTTGTCTCCACAGAATCCAATTGCTCCAATAGCGCTTGGTATGCATCGAAAGATTTTATTTCTTCCTCTCTTGTTCGCCCTTGTTGCAAGTTACGATAAACTGGAGGCCTATGGAGGGGTGGCCGAATGGCATCCTTCCTGCCTTGATGGGGATTTTCAATATATTCCTCTTCTGGTTCATACTCCTCATAAAATTCTTGAGCAGTCTCTGGGCAAAACCTGTGACCCTGATCAAGTTCTTCTTGAAGGTACCCATCATTGTTTCGGGGAGTTGCCTCCCTCTCGAATCTATGGGGTCTTGGAGGCAGATCTTGACGAGGTCGTGGAGACCTGTCCTACACCAACGGATTACGCCTCTCATACTGTTCAGCTCTTTGGATGCGAGGGGTTGGCCCCCTCTCAGGTATTTCATAGCGTAACTCATCCGCTTCGCGTTGTATGCGTTCTTTATCCAAGCGGTATTGATACTCTATCTCTTGTCGACTTTGTTTAAGCCGCATGATTTGGGCTTGACGGGTGGTATATCTGGCGACAGCCGGGTCAATTTGATCTACCCTATTTCGTTTAGAAGGTTCAAATGTTCCTCCTATGGGTTTACCTCAGTTTTGATGCTCTAAAATCTCAAGGGGTCGCTTCCCTTTGTTGAGGTAGGCGGTATGTGCTCGAGGTTCTGGCCTCAAGGGGTGATCATGATATCCGGCTGGTGTAGAAGCATAAGGTTCTCGAGTTGTATGTTGTTGTCCTTGAGGAATGCGATGATATTCCTCATATTCTCTCTCATAGGTGCGTAAGGGGCAGGCAAAATTAGGTCGCCCTGTGTGAGGAACCCTACGCTCTGGATTTGGTCTCTCTGTTCTGATGAGAGGTAAAGAAGGGATGTCATATCCATGTTGCCCCTCCAAATGGACAGTGTGCCTGTCTAGAACTTCATTGCACGGTGGCCACTCATGCCTAACTTCAAGAGGTGATTCTCTATTTATGTCAAGGTCTACATGTAAGGCATCTTCCCGAAAGGGGCTGCTTTGAATAGGCATACCCCACCGAGGATTCTGAATTGGATTCTTTTGTAGGTTTGACCTATAAGGCGGTAGACCAAATCCTCAGGACTGAAGTGAAGGTGACTTGTGCCTACTTTTTGTGTACCTTTCGGATCTTTTTCCCTTGATTGGGCTTGACTGTGGGTGTACACCATTGCGGTGCTTCTATGCTATCTAAATAAGTTTTTATCTCGTTTTTATGATTTTTTTTTGTCTACACTGAGCAGAATTAAGCACACACATTCACAAAACCGTGATTATCTTTTTTAAGGATTATTGGTGTGCCCTAAACTATTTTAGTGCATTTTGGTGTTTTGTTTTGTTTTTGTAGGTTTTGTAGAACGTTTAAATACATCATGTAGGCTCTTATAACTCCAAGAAGGTCACCCCTTCAATATACCAGCCAGGCCGATATACCAACCTCTCTATATACCCGCCCTTACGAGAGGGAGACTATAGGTACATGAGAGCGGAAGGTACGTGGTACGTAGGCGGTACGGAAGGGGGATTGTCCTGTTAATGGCACATACCATAGAAAACTTATCCTCGCGCGCATGGGAATCACCCCAGCTACGCCCGGTCTGTCTTCGTCAGGATTTATGCCTAACAATAGTTGACAATCGGGAAATGGATGCAAATCAAGCCAAGATGGTGATGAAATCCACCAATGGTCTTGATCAAGGGCTGGGGTCTTACGACCAACTCCTTGGTTTAAAATTGTTTCGTGATGTGTGTGGGATTTGTTTTATTCAACAAAAATGAAACAAGCATACATGAATTTTTTTTTTATGCAATGCAGGAAAAGATGAAAACAATCAAAGGAACAGAAACAGAAACAAAAAATATAACAGAGATCATGAAAATCCCTACCTCTTCTCTGCCTGCTCCTGTTGTCTCTGAATTTTTGCTCTAAAAATCTGCAGGCAGGAATTCATCCCTCTGGGAGACGAATTGCAGAACAGAATTCGTCCCTCCCAGAGACGAATTTGAATTCGTCCCAGGGTCAGATGAATTGCAGAAAAGAATTCATCCCTGTCAGGGACGAATAGCAGTCTGCAACAAAAAAAAATGTACCTGTCAAGCACAAACACAAAACTTTGATCAGTTTCTGTGATTTTAAAAACCAGGGAACAGGTCCCACCATGATCGCCACTGAAAGCACGAGATTCCAGACAAAGGAAACACTAATTATGCAACATAAGACGAAATGTAATGCTTTAATCCTATGCATAAAAAATGAAGGAAAGAGACAATTTGGAAAGGAGAGAAAATATGTAAAGAAATCACAGCCCTCTTTATTCAAATATCTTATCCTCGGTTACATAGACGTCTCCTCCCTTTTTAGGGGCTAGGAGCATTAAATTTGTCTTTGTTACAATGTGTGACTTAGTCTTCCTCCTTCCGCGTGCCCATGATTGCAATGGGCGGGCCAAGATGATGCCGTCGCTGATGTCGATGAGTTCCTAACCTCCGTTGCTTCTCCTATGAACAAAGAAACAACCAAGATGTCAGTAGCATCTGCCATAAATGAAAAGCGTTTGCTCTCTAAAACTAACGAAATATGCATGTAAATATTTTCCTGAAACAGTAATTACAGTGAGTCCAAATGGCTTCAAAACTTGACAGAAGATAAGAAAAGTTACCAGAAGGCCACTACCACTGAGACAGCTGGCCAATCTACCTTCAACTAGAATTTGTCCCTGGGCAGGACGAATTCTGACTGCAATTCGTCCCTTGGTGGGACGAATTCTTTTGTGTTGGGGAAACTGACCTGCTGCTGCTCCAATGTCAGATCCCCAGACCTACAAAACACCTGCAAACAGGGGGGTTATGTAATTGGGGACATTTTGGGATGACCCAGATGGTCGAATTCTCCCAATTTGGCCTCCACCCTCAGGAATTTGACCTCAACACCTGTAAGTCAGCGAAACGACAAAGCGACACAAAACATACTAGAATCTGACCAAAAGTTACAAAATTGCAGCTATGGATTAATCAAACCTAATAACACAAAATGCAATCTGAAAAGTAATCTAAAATGCTCAAAAACTAAAAATAGGACTTGGGAGGTGCGGGGGTGCCCAAGTGGGCCTCCCACCGTTAGCACTTGATTTTGGAGCCAATCCACCAGGGATGGGCCCAAAACCTCTTAGGATTGGGGGGTCGGTGAATTGGTTGGTTCAGGTGTCCATGTGTTGGATTTGGGTCAGGTTCGAGCTTCCAAAGGCCACCCAAAAACCTCCCTTGCAAAAGAGATTGGTGGATGTGGGAAGGTGAACCAAAAGGGATGCAAGTGGGTCTTCAACTCGGCAGCACTTCGTTTCTTTGAAAACTCCTTCAACCTATCTATTTTGGGTGAGAAAAGTCCCACATTTTATATACCCATGGGGTCTCTTTTGGGAGGGAAGCACAAATGCCATGTGTTGGTCATAGGCGCCATGTGGCAGTCTTGTCTTCCCATGAGGTATGGGAGTCCTCCATTGACTTGAGCTTTGATAAATGCCTTTTGTGATAGTCTTCTAACGACCCCTCTGTCCACCTACACACGCGTGCAAGGCAGGAGTCATTAACTGACTATTCTGGGCTGCCACTTGGCACCATTTGCCTTTTTGCCCATTAAGCTTAGAATTCGTCCCACCCAGGGATGGATTCAGAATTCAGTCTAGGGTGGGATGGATTCTATTTTGAATTCGTCCCTGGGTGAGACGAATACTGGGCAAAGTGTCCAAGTGTGCCAAATTGCTTCTTGACCTTACAAAATTGCTATGAAAGTGGTTAAGACCACTGTTTAACCTCTGAGGGCTGCCCTAGGGGCTGTGTTTGTCAAAGTGATCAGTGTTTGCAGTCACATAATCGGATTGGTGCTGTTTTGGTGTCTACAGATAATAGAGGGTTACTTCAAAAAAATTATAAAACGAGTTAATTATGTACCTCTCTACAAGTAAGATATAAGCATATGAAGGTAAATAAGTTTATCTTGGGGACTAATCCTAAGATAATATGGATAGTAAACATGCATAATCCTGAGACTCTACAAAAGGTATATTATCTAGCTTATTAGGCCAAGTCTGACCTATAGTTCAACAAGCATCTCTTTAATTATGTGGTTTTATCAGAAAGATATAAAAAAATATTAAATAAAAGGAAGAGTGTTGGTTTTATGAATTTGGAACAAGAGCATAATAGGAAAAGAAAATATAGTCTAAAGCTAAAAAAATAATGGGAAACAAGGAAATTCCAAGAAGTAATTCTAGAAGAAGAAGGATAAAGATACTCCTCAAGCATAAAAACAACCTAAACCATCTCAAATCAAGTGGACAAGGGAAATGAAACAAGAAATACACCAATATTCCAAAGGTGGTTGCTATGATTGTGGGGAAGCTCACTATGCAAACAAGTATCCAAATCAAATAGGACCAAGAAAATATACTGAAGAACACAACCATAAAATCTATGCAATAATTGGAAACAAGAATGTGGACAACCAAGTTGTACCTATGATTCTATATGGTAAGTTGTTTGATAAGAAAGTTAAGATTTTGATAAATAATGGAGCTACAAATAGTTTTATTTCTTCTACTATAGTAAGGGATTTGCCACAAAAATTGATATTTTTGGCACAAGGGTGGAAATTTGAGTATGGGTTTGCATAGAATTACTTAGTGGATCAATGTCTTTCTACAACTGAGATAACCCTATCCAATGACTCTACTATTAAATTATATTACATCATTTGGGTTATGTAAATATACCACCTTTGGTACATAACTAGGATAGGAGTTTACTTTAAAGTAGATTTAGATAGTTACTTCAAGTAATGTAATAAATGTATAAGTTTCAATGTGCAAGTTGTAAATGTGCATGTAATCCCCATTTAAATGAGTCCTATGTAGAGTAAAGGCCAAGGAATTGTAGACACCAAAACAACACCAATCCGATTATGTGACTGCAAACACTGATCGCTTTGACACACACAGCCCCCAGGGCAGCCCTCAGAGGTTAAACAGTGGTCCTAACCACTTTTGTAGCAATTTTGGAAGGTCAAAAGGCAATTTGGCACATTCAGGCACTTTGCTCAGTATTCGTCCCTCCCAGGGACAATTTCAAATTGGGATCCGTCTCTCCCAGGGATGAATTCTGAATTCGTCCTAGGTCGGGATGAATTCCAGGTTCAACTAGCAAAAATAACAATGGTGCCAAGTGGCAGCCGAAGACAGTCAATTAATGCCTCCTGCCTTGCATGTGCATGTAGGTGGGCAGAGTGGGCATTAGAGGACTGTCACAAGGGCAGTCATGGAAGCCCAAGTCAGGGAGGAGTCTCCTCCCTCTTGAGAAGGCATGGCCGCCACATGGCACCCCTGCATGCCCCTCCAAAAGAGACCCCTTGGGTCTATAAAATGGTGGACTTTCCCACCCAAAAGAAGACAAGTTGGAGGCATTTTCAAGCAACGAAGTGCTACCAAATTGAACACCACATTGTACCCTTTTTTGATTCACCTCTTCCACATCCTTGATCTCTTTCGCAAGAGAGGTTAGTGGGTGGCTTTTGGAAGTGTGAATCCGGACCCAAAACTTGACATTTGACCACATTGATCTACCAATTCACCGACAACCCATTACAAAATATTTTGGGCCCATCCCAAGTGGATTGGTGCCGAAATCAAGTTCTAATAGTGGGCGGCCCACCCGGGCGCCCCGCATTCTTTAGTTTCATTTTTAATTTATTCTTTTGCCACTTGTTCATATTCCATTCCATTTTATACTATTTAGATAGTTCATAATTTTGATTTTATAATGCTGTGATCAAATATTATCATGTTTTGTCGCTTTTGTGGTCTTCACTAACTTGCAGGTAACAATGTCAAATTCCCGTTGATGGAGGTCAAATTGGGAAAATCCGACCATCTAGGTCATCCCAAAATGCCCCCAATTAGCTAACCCCTATGTTTGTAGGTCTTTTGGAGATCCCGAGGAGCGAAATTTGGGCAGCATCACTTCGACGCTTTGTCACAGGCGAATTCGTCCTACCCAGGGATGAATTATAGTAGAATTCATCCTGCCCAAGGATGAATTACAGTGGAATGTGAATCGGCGGTGTTTGTCCGACTGTTTCAATGGCAGTGGCCCTATGGTAATGTTCTCTGGTCTCTGTCAAATTTGTAGGTTATTTAGAGTCATTTTATTCATCGGTTTAGTTAATCTTATGCATGCATCCTCCATTGGTTTTTAAGGTCAAACACTTCATCTTTTGTCACAAGTGCTACTAACGACTTGTTGTGTCTTTGAACGCAGGAAGAGTAGCAAGAATCAAGGATTCATCAACACAAGCGGCGACAACACTTTGGCCTGCCCATTTCAAATGTGGGCACGCGGAAGGAGGAATACTAAGTCATGATTGTAACCAAAATTCATTTAACGCTCCTAGCCCTTAAAAAGGGAGGAGGCATCTTTGTAATTGAGATTAAGAGAGTGAAATAAAAATGGTTGTGTCTTTGATACTTTCTTTTGTCTCTGTTCAATTCGTCACTTTTCATTTCATGCATTTCACATTGTAGGACTTAAGCGCTTGTTAGATTTTGGATGCATCGCAATAGTTTTCTTTTCAAATATTTTAGAATCTCATGCTTTCAATGGCGATCACGGTGGGACTCTATCCCCTAGTTTTTTAAGATCGAGAAACTGATCAAAAATTTGTGATTTGTGCTTACAGGTACCATTGTTTGAGCTCTGACTGTTATTCGTTTCTGCCCGTGGCGAATACCTTACTGTAATTCGTCTGACCCTGAGACGAATTCTAATTCGTCTCAGAAAAAGATGAATTATGTTCTATAATTCATCTCACACAAGGATGAATTTTTGTCTATACATTTTTAGGGCCGAGGATCAGAAACAGCAGGTCTAGGCAGAGAAAAGGTAAGGATCCTAAACTGTTCCTGTCATTTTCTACTTTTTCTGTTTTTGTTTTTGTCAATTTTGCCTTCGTAAGGAAAGTAGTTGCTTCTGCCTATTTCATTTTTTAATAAAAATAATCACACACACATCACGTGGCATTTTTAAACCAAGGAGCTGGTCGTAAGACCCCAGCCCTTGATCAAGACCAACGGTGGGTTCATCACCACCTTGGCTTGATTTTTGCATCCATTTACCCCGATTGTCACTGTTGTTAGGCATAAATCCTAATGAAAGTTGACCGAGTGTCACTGGGGTGATTCCCAGCATGCGAGGATAAGTCTTCTATGGTAGGTGTCATTAACAGGACAATCCCCCTTTCGTACCGCCTACGTACCACGTACCATCTGCTCTCACGTACCTATAGTTTCCCTCTCGTAAGGGTGGGTATATAGAGAGGTTGGTATATCGGTTGGGCAATGGTATATTGAAGGGGCGACCATTTATGGGAGTCATATGAGCCTTCATTATGCATTTAAATGTTCTTCAAAACTTTCAAAAAAACAAAACAAAATCATCAAAAAGCACTAAAACCAGTTTAGGACACACCATTAATCTTTAAAAGAGATAATCACCGTTTGTGTATGTGTGTGTTCATTTTTTCTTAGTGTAACAAAAAAAATCATAAAAATCATAAAAGAGATAAAATTTTCTTAGCTGGTAGAAGAGCACCACAATGGTGTGCACCCATAGCCAAGCCCAATCAAGGGTAGAAGTTGCGAAAAGTGTACAAGGAGCGGGCACAAGTCACCTTCGCTTTAGCCTTGAGGACTTGGCCATACCGCCTTGGCGGTCTGGACCACAAGAGAGTCCACATCATTCCATGGCAAGGTGGAATTATAGGGACACCCCCCTAGGGGACACGCCCGTTCAACACAGCCCCTTTCAGGAAGAAGCTTTACATGTGGCACTCAACGTAAATAGAAGACCGCCTTTAGAGGCTAGATATGAGTGGCCACCATGCAACGAAGTGCTAGAGAGGCACAGTGCCCATGAGGAGAGACAACATGACTATGGCATCTCTCCTTTGCCTCCCATAATTGTTAGAACTGAAAGACAAAACCCAAAGCATAGGGCTCTCCACATAGGGCGAGCTAACTCCACCCACCCCCTTCACACCCATGAAAGGGAGTACGAGGAAGACCATCAAATTCCTTGAGAGCAATATACAGTGCGAGAGCCTTGCGCTTCCGCACCTGCTAGATACCATGGTCACACATCGAGGCTAGAGCCTCAGGTAAATGCCGCCAACCTCGATAGAGGGAAGCGACCCATTGAAATCTCGGATCATCAAGACCGAGGCAAATACATAGGAGAAACATTCAAGCCTCCTAAGCCCAAGATGGTGGACCAAATTGACCTGGCAATCGCTAGACATGCCACCCACCAAGCCCAGATCATGCGGCTTGAGCAAGATCATCAGTAGTTAGAGCACTTATACCACCTTAACAAAGAGCGCATGTAGCGTGAAGCAGACGAGCTACTTTATAAACTACCTAAGAGGGGTCCAACCCCTCGCACTCAAAAAGTAGAACAATATGAGAGGCATAATCCCTTGGTGCAGGATAGGTCTCCACGACCTTGTCAAGCTTTGCCTCTAAGACCCCATAGACCTGAGAGGGAGGCCACTCCCTGAAACAATGATGGGTACCCTCCGCGGGGACCCACTCAGTGTCATAGGTCTCGCCCAGAGACTCCTCAGGAAGTTTATGAGGAGTATGAACCAAAAGTAGAGCGGGCCAAAATTCCCTATCAAGGTGAGAGGGCTGCCATTCGGCCACCCCCCCATAGGCCTCCAGTCTCCCATAACTCACAACGGGAGCAAACAAAAGAGGAAGAGATTAAGTCTTTCGATGCATACAAAGAGCTATTAGAGCATTTGGAGTCTATGGAGACCAAAGCTTCTGGGCACCAAAATCCCACGTTACGTCAACTCCGCAGTCATCCAGTGCATCCGTCAGTGCCCACACCTCTTTACCCCGAACATTTCAAGTTGCCTCAGTTGGTAGTCTTTAAGGGTGAAGAGGATGCCCAAGAGCATGTGACAAGATTCTTGAGCCAATGCTTTGGCATTCAGGATAATGATGCACTGTTGCTAAGGACATTCATAACCACATTCGTAGGCCCTACCTCGGATTGGTTCACATAGTTGCCAAAGCATAGCATAAATAATTTGGATCAATTAGTGGATGCATTCCTTGAACGCTTTGCCTTCAACACCAAGAAGAAGGCATCACTGAGTGACCTGGCCAGCCTCAAGCAATATGAGGAAGAGACAATGGCGGCTTACGAGAATCGATGGAGGGCTCTGCTTTCTAAGCTACCCTACCTTCCCCCTATGTCCGACCTCACACAAATGTTTTCACGAAGTTGTTTGAGATCAATCTCTGGGCTATTGTAGCTGCAACAATACGCCACCTTAGAAGAAGCTCTGGCACAATCCAGAGTTATCGAAGAGATCAAAATACAGGATGGCAAAATTGCCAAACCTAAAAAGAAAGAGTGGAACAAAAACACCAAGACAGGGACTACGCAACCAAAACCCGCTACGGTTAATCAAGTTGCGATAAATGTTCCTAAGCCTACACAAGAAACACAGCCTCAAAAGGCTAATTATCAGCAGTGCCTCCTAATAATTATGAAAGAGAAAATAAAAAACAAGAGCAAAATCAGTAGCATCGCCCTAAGCGACAGTACACCCCTTATACGGAGTCTAGGGACTCCCTATTTGATCGCTTGTTAGCGGAAAATTTAATCACCCTTCTAGAAATCCAAACCATAGATCCTAACGCTCCCAAGCCTAAGGGATACAGAGAGGATTTATATTGTAGGTTCCACAGGCGAAGGGGACATGACCTGAATGCATGCTAGAAATTCAAGGGATTAATACAAGACTTGATTGATAATAAAACATTGGTAGTGGACAACCCCATAGCGCCAAATAACCAGCAGATGGGAGTCTTCAAGGATCCCTTGCCTACCCATGAGGCACAAGCAAAACCCCTTCAGGTCAATGAGGTGCGACAAAATTTCCCCATGCAAGGGTATGTGGGAATGATAAGCATAGTGACCAGGAACAAGAAATACCCAAGGGTTGCTCCCGTGGCAGCCACAAGAGAAGTTCCAACAACGTCGTAACCTCAACAACACCCTGTGTAGTTACCTTTTCCTAGACCTGAGGTGACGATATGGACCAAACTCACACATAGTTTGTAGACCATGTCGGCTAGGCTATCCATATATGAGCTTATACAACAATTAGCACCCCATCGGGAAGCTCTCATGGAAATCTTGAAATCCATCGAGGTGCAGCCCCATGAAGTGAATTCTTTTAATAACTTCATGGGACATGTGCATCACTGGTGACTAATCCATCAAAACCCCAGCCAGGTGCATCTTCATCGTTCGCTCCTTCACTACCAATGCCACCTGTCATGGCTAAATAGAAGGACAAAGGGAAACAAATCTTGGAAGAGGCCCAACCCCTAGAGGAGGTGCTGCCAACAATATCAACCATCTCAACAGAAGAGATACCTAGCACAATGGAAGCTGAGGCTCCTAGTCCACCCAACATGGAATGGACTCTAGAAGGGCTTCCGTTCCCTCCCCCTCAATCGCCAACAATTACTGTTGAAATGGCCAGTACGGGCTTGGGGGAGTATCTAGTGCAGAATGTTGTAGCAATGCCCATGCTAGAGTCAGTGAAAGACATGGGGAGACCTCTCCTCCCCATCGGGACAGTTGTTCCTTTAGGCTACCCACCAAACCAGACCAATTTTGTGTATGGGGGCCTTGACCATGGTGCTGAACCATGCATGCAAAAGGATGAGGATGAAGAGCCTTTTGTAGAAAATGTCAACTATCTGTCTAACCCAAAATTTGCTCTGAGATATCTTGGCCAATGCAATTGGCATGGATACGGGCTAGGCAGGTATGAGCAAGGAGTGCGTGTCCTTTGCCAGCCAAGATACCAAATGCCTTATGACAAGTCGGGAGTAGGGTTCAACCACCCCCTGCCCTTAGACATCTTGGTGGAAAACATGCAAGGCCTAGGAATAGGCAACAAGGGTGGATTGGCATCAGATCCTTATGCCAACCCAAACACAACATATACATTGGGAGATTACCTCCCATGGTCAACAACCACCCTTGGTAACATCAATAATCCTTCTCCTTTGCTAGAGAGAGGTGAAATTTTGGGAACTCACTTTCAAGGAGAGCATAAACAGTGTCTAGAAGGATCTTCGGAGGATAAATCAAAACATGAACCAGTGTCATATGTTCCCTTCGAATCCAATAGTGATCACTCACGAGAGATTCCCATGAATAACTGGCAAGAGATATTTTTGAAACTGTTCCCTTTAGAGGTTCCAGTTGAGCCAGTGTTGTGTCAAGAGAATCAGGTCCCTCCACCAAGTGTGGAACAACCGCAATGGGACCAGATTAATTTGCTAGAACAAGGTGAGCCCTTAATGTCGCAAGTAGTTGTTGAAGAAAATGAACATTTTTGGATCTCCGATAGTGATTCGAAAGATGAGACTGAGATGGCCTATCTCAACCACATGTGACAAATGCAACAAAGGCAACAAGTGCAACAATGGCATCCCTTGGGGATTAATGACTTATTTGCACAGATGGGCATACTGCTAGGGCATGAGTGGTACGTAGACCCAGTAGGGTGGGACCAAGTGTTGGATCTGTGGCTCCAAGTTTATGACGAGCACCGTCCACCCTGAGACCCTATAATGACATCAGTGTCGAGGGAAGACCCTGTCTTCCTATCAACACATAGGGCTGATCCATTCATGCTAGTCCCTCTAGAGCCATATCCAAAACACAAGGAACATCCAGAATGTTTGAGTCATCACACCCATGGTAATGGAGACCAAATTCATTTCATCCACATGATCTCCATTGATTTGACCGCACCCATCCACAATCCGATCGATCCAGCATGGTCCTTGCATCTAGACATAGATGCCATCGACTGGGATCACGTCAATTCACCTCCATCCCCATCAGAGTACTGGCCTTTCGGTAAAATGCCTCATTTTACCCCAGGGACAACTCAGGATATCTTTCAGGATGAAGAGGAACCCGAGGTTCCCAACGCAGATTTAAACTCAGCTAATGATATCCATTTGATCCCGACTCCACATCAGTTGGAGGATGGATCCCACATGTCGATCGAGGAGATGACTGACGTAGACATCGGCTTAGATCCAATGAATCCATAGATTATCAAGCTAGGGGTAAGTCTTATCCCCCGAAGAGCAAGCCGACTACATTGCCCTTCTCAAAGAGAAGAAGGAGGTTTTTGCATGGTCATACAGAGACATGTCGAGGCTAGATCCATAGCTAGTCATGCATAATCTAACGCTTGATCCAACAATCAAGCCAGTTAAGCAAAAACTACGTAAGATGCACCCAACAATGGCCTTGATGGTCAAAGATGAATTGCAAAAGCTGTTGGATGCACAGTTTGTCATCTGCATGGATTATCCGCCATGGCTGTCCAACATGGTGCCCGTCAAAAAGCCCGACGGGAGGATTCACATATGCACTAATTTTTGAGATCTAAACAAAGTGAGTCCTAAGGATGATTTCCCCTTGCCAAGCATCGACGCATTGGTAGATGCTACAGTAGGTCACGAAATGCTATCCCTCATGGATGGTTTCTCGGGATACAATCAGATTCGTATCAATCCCGAGGACCAACTAAAAATGGTGTTCACAATGCCTTGGGGGACATTTTGTTATAAGGTCATGCCTTTTGGCCTTAAAAATGTTGGCGCCACCTACCAACATGCCATGACGTACATCTTCCATGATTACATGCATAAAACTTTGGAAGATTACATGGATGATTTGTTAGCCAAGTCTCTTTTGCGCTCAGATCATCTCGATGACTTAAGCAAGATCCTCGATCGCCTCATGGAGCATAAAGTCAGACTGAATCCCAAGAAGTGCGTATTTGGTGTCACATCTAGAAAACTCTTGGGTTTCATAGTCTCAAAGTGAGGTATCGAGGTGGACCCAAAGAAAGTCAAGGCAATCCTTGAAATGGTTCCCCCAACTACCATTAAGTAGCTCAGAAGTCTGTAGGGAAAGGTCACATCAATCAAACGCTTCATAGCGTAGCTATCTGACAAGTGCCGACCCATGAACAAATTATTGCACAAGGGGGTAGCATTTCACTGGGATGACGAGTGCCAGTCAGCCTTTGATGACATCAAACAATACTTGGCTTCACTACCAGTATTGGCACCACCTAGACCAGGAGTGTCATTCTACTTATACATCTCAGCTACTGAGGTGGCACTGGGCGCCATGCTGGCCCAGAAGAATGAACTTCACAAAGAATAGGCTACTTATTATCTTAGCCGCACCTTGGTCAGTTATGAACTTAACTATGCATACGTCGAGAAACTCTGCTTGGCAGTGGTGTTTGCTACCAAAAAGCTACGCCACTACATGCTGAGCAACACTACGTATGTTGTGTCTAAGGAGAATCCATTGCGATACATGATGAGTCATACTTATCATAGTAGTCGCACGACAAAATGGATCATGTTGTTGATAGAATTTGACATAGAGTTTATCGGACAAAAATCTATCAAAGGATAGGTCATAGCCGATCAACTAGCAGAGGCTCCTCTCGAAGACGATCAGCCTCTAGTCATAGAACTACCCGATGATGGGGTCTTCCATGTCTCAGAATCGCCGATTCTAATGAGCCTGAGTCACAGGTCGACATAACCCTATTTTTTGATGGTTCTAAATGTGAGCAAGGTGGTGGCATGGGAATAGTATTCTTCACACTGCAGGGTGCTCCAATGCCCCTATCATTTAAATTAAATTTCCCATGCACCAACAATAATGCAGAGTATGAAGCCTTGCTCATAGGTCTTCAGACAACAATCACCATGAACATCAAAAGACTGAACATCTTTGGTGATTCGCTGTTAATTGTCAATCAAGTCAAAGGGGTATTCCAATGCAAATGCCTAGTTCTGCAGGCTTATAAAGCCCTTGTGGACAAATTCTTGGCAAAACTTGAGTGGTATGACATCGAGGCACTCCCTCGGTCATCGAATCATTTTGCGGACACAATGGCCTCCTTGGGGTCACTAATCCCGCAAGACCTTTCCGGTGATATGACAACCATTCAAGTCAAAACCCTATCGCAATCCATGATGGAGCATGCAAGCTCTAACTTGACGCCAGGAATCCACATGATCTAGATTGAACCATCCTCGGATAAGTTCTCTCGAATCCACGATCGTCTGAAACATGCCAACTGGGGGTCCTTGTTCTCCCCTACTCCCATTAATAGCAACACAATCGCTATTCTTACAAGTTCTATCCCGCTCAGCGTTTGCTAGGGATGAACTTCAAGAGGGATTGGTTGTTCATACTATCGAGGTTTCTGATCAACAGGACTGGTATTTACCCATTAGAGACTACCTCAAGTTAGGTAATCTCCCGCTTGGATTGACACATGCCACAAAATGAGCATTCAAGCAGAAAGCGGCTAAGTATGTCTTGATAGGAGACATTTTGTATCGTCGCAGCTATGAAGGAATCCTCCTTCATTGCTTGGACCAACAAGAGTCCACTTGGGCAATCGCCCAAGCGCACGATGGTACATGTGGTGGCCACTTCAGTGGTATGGCCATCGCAAAGCGCATTCTTCGCATGGGCTATTATTGGCCATATTTAGAGCGAGATTGTTGCGCATATGTCAGGAAGTGCGTGAAGTGTCAACACCATGCCAATTTGATGCATGTACCTTCCCAGGCCTTGCAGATAGTCCAGTCCGCTTGGCCATTTTCATAGTGGGGCTTCGATCTAATTGGAAAGATCTCCCCTGCGTCATCAGGCCATCACACGTTTATCATAATGGCCATAGAGTATTTTACCAAGTGGGTGGAAGCAGTTCCGCTTACCTCTACGATAGGACCCCGCATTGTGGAGTTCATTTTGCATAACATCATATGTCATTTTGGTATTCCATCCAAAATAGTCTCGGATAATGGGACACCATTCAAGAACAAAGACGTGCGTGCTTTGACCACAAAGTACAAAATTCAGCATAGTTTTTTGACACCCTATTATCCGCAAGCGAATGGGCAAGCAGAAGCATCAAACAAAATGCTAGTTGCCATCCTTAAAAAGATAGTCACAGACAGTCATAAGGATTGGCACATCCAAATCCCACTTGCCCTGTGGGCCTATCGCACTAGCATTCGGACGCCCACTGGGGCAACTCTATTTTTGCTCGTGTATGGCTCCGAGGCAGTCATGCCTCTAGAGTTGGAAATTCCTTCCCTACGCATATCAATGCAAGAGTTCATCGATGATGATGTTGCATGGTAGGCCCGGTTAGACCAGCTTACGTTGCTTGATGAACGATGCGTTAATGCTCTCGAGCATTTACGTATCTATCAAGAGTGACTTAAGAAATCTTACAACATGAAAGTTCACCTGAGGGACTTTCGGGTTGGTGATTTGGTTTTGAAGGAAAACCAATAGAACTCTAGTTTGTCATCCCACCTAAGGGACAAATTCATGGCAAATTGGATAGGTCCATATGTCATTGATAGCAAAATAGGACCCGGGACATACCGGCTAGCTTCTCTTGATGGAATCAAGGAAACAAAACCCTTGAATATCAGTCATTTGTGCCCATTCCATATCTAAGAGAGCCACATCCCAAAAATGCTCCAAGGATTCATATAATCACTTGGTCAATCCCAAAAATGCTCCAAGGATTCATATAATCACTTGGTCAATCCCAAAAATGCTCCAAGGATTCATATAATCGCTTGGTCAATACCAAAAATGCTCCAAGGATTTATATAATCGCTTGGTCAATCCCAAAATGCTCCAAGGATTCTTGCAATCGCTTGGTCAATCCCAAAATGCTCCAAGGATTCCTACAATCGCTTGGTCAATCCCAAAATGCTCCAAGGATTCTTGCAATCGCTTGGTCAATCCCAAAATGCTCCAAGGATTCTTGCAATCGCTTGGTCAATCCCCAAAATGCTCCAAGGATTCTTATAATCGCTTGGTCAATCCCAAAATGCTCCAAGGATTCATATATCGCTGGTCAATCCCAAAATGTCCATTCTCTTTGTAATCCCAAAATGCTCCAAGGATTCTTGCAATCGCTTGGTCAATCCCAAAATGCTCCAAGGATTCTTGCAATCACTTGGTCAATCCCAAAATGCTCCAAGGATTCTTGCAATCGCTTGGTCAATCCCAAAATGCTCCAAGGATTCCTATAATCGCTTGGTCAATCCCAAAAATGCTCCAAGGATTCTTGCAATCGCTTGGTCAATCCCAAAATGCTCCAAGGATTCTTGCAATCG
The DNA here is from genome assembly GCA_028583015.1 of Wollemia nobilis. NCBI lineage: Eukaryota > Viridiplantae > Streptophyta > Pinopsida > Araucariales > Araucariaceae > Wollemia > Wollemia nobilis. The sequence continues at coordinate 60,274 of JAQPPZ010015151.1, read as the reverse complement.
CTTGGTCAATCCCAAAATGCTCCAAGGATTCCTATAATCGCTTGGTCAATCCCAAAAATGCTCCAAGGATTCATATAATCGCTTGGTCAATCCCCAAAATGCTCCAAGGATTCTTGCAATCGCTTGGTCAATCCCAAAATGCTCCAAGGATTCTTACAATCGCTTGGTCAATCCCAAAATGCTCCAAGGATTCCCATAATCGCTTGGTCAACCCCAAAATGCTCCAAGGATTCCTATAATCGCTTGGTCAACCCCAAAATGCTCCAAGGATTCCCACAATCGCTTGGTCAAAAATAAAGAAAATCCAAAAATCATCAAAAACAACAAAAATTTGCATCTCATTTCCAGGCATGCTCAAATTCATCAATAAAAAGCTCTTCTTACATCTCATCTTCATATTCACAAAAATCATTCCATCAAAATACAAAAATATATAGCTGCATTAAGCATCGCATCCATACATTGCATATTTGTGGTCGTACAGGTCAAAGGCACCATAGGCTGTAATTGCTTTGCTAGTCTATCTTGTTCCACATTTTTCCATTTTATAAGCAATCCAAAAAAACAACAAAAATACACCATTTACTGCTTTTTACCACACTAGAGTCAGTGGTCTTATAATGTATCAAGAGTTTTCGTCTTTCAGTCGTAATTTTGCTTTCTAGCCACGTACTGTACCAAGTCAGATAGATTTTACGAAGGTAGAGTTCTACTTGAATCACACCTTGTTACATAGCATCCCAACACAAATTTAAAACATATAAAAATTCCTAAGTTGTGTGAACGAAAGATGAAACCTACAAAGCAATCCAGGTCACCATAAGCGAAACGGCTATCTTGCTCATCCCCCTGTGCGAATGACCCAAAGAATGCTGAGAGTTGGCAAAAGGACAAGCATCTTCCCTACCCAATTCCCCAAGAATCCCAAGTTCTCAATAGTTGCAAAACATCAAAAAATTTGCAAACGTCAAAACTCCAAAAATTTGACATCATCCCCAAAGTGCACACATCAAAAGGCACAAACAATAGTGACTCTTATCACTCAAATCCAAATCCCTTGCTCAAAAGAAAAATATGTAAAAATAAACAGTGATTTTTATCACTACAAAAGAGCAAGTATCCCAATACAATTGAAGAAAATAAGGGAGTCAAACTTGAATCCCTGGAACTCTCAGCATTTTGACAGGTCATGAGGCAAGCCTCAGTACCGGTTTGGTTGATAGCCTATCGGTCACTGGTGGTAAACCTCCCGCATGACGATATATCTGTCACATTAACTTGTGTACAGATCAATGTTTGCATGTGGATGAGCTAGCTTATGGTATCCTAGATAGCACCGTAGATTAATCTGACTAAATACAATAAAGGAGTTAGTGGAGCTAATTAGGTGATCCTCAGTACAGGTTTGGTTGATAGCCTATCTGGCACTGGCGGTATCCTAACAAATACCACATAAATGAACTCAATTGCACACACAGGGATGTGAAATAACTTGGTCAAAAACAAGTCCAATTCATACCTTGTTCAAAAGTCTTGTAAGATAAAGTACAGTCGTGGCTAGTGAGTTAAAACCGTCTGAGTCTCAAAAAACCTTAGCTACATTTCTAAACCAACTGCGCTACTTTTCATCCTTACAATACCATCAAAAAATACAAAAACCACATGTATACATACAAAGTCATTCATCACAGCAATCGCCTAAAAACAAAATAACAGAATCCTAAACAGTCTATGGTGCTATAACCAAACATCACAAATTCCATTCATCCATTTCATTTTTGCATATCACATATAAATAAAAAACATTTGCATTCATCATAACATATGCATCCATCAAAATAAATTAACATGCATACATCCATATTCATCAACCATCATGCATAAGATCAAATCATCACATGTGCATAAACAAAATAAAGTCGGTATATATATATATATCATCAAAAAAATGCCCGTAGGCTACAAAACTGGTCCTCTGACCCCGCAATCAATACAACAAAACCACCCAGCCTAAGGCATCGACCACCATGATCACGCAGGAACTACCCCCCATGGTGTGGGTCCTATGGGACCCCTCAGGGTGGCTACTACTAGCCCCCACATCACGCCTGCTGCCGCCTCCCTCATCCAATCACCTGCGACGAGATGATGTTGACTGCTCAGTACCACTGTCCCTCGTCCGACGTGAAGATCCACCTCCCGACGGCTCTGGTAGTCGCCCACCAAGGTGGATGACCTCCCTCTCCAAATCTATCCGATGTCAAAACCACTCTGCCTCCCATCGATGGTAGTAAGCTACTGCATCATCATGCTACGCCAAAACCCTATCCCGCTCTGCTAGCTGAGCCCACAGGAGATCCCTCTCCCGTAGTGCATCCCCCAGCTCCTGGTCTCGCCTCCACAGTAGCTCCACCAAACATGCATTCTCAGCGCGTACCCCAGACTCCATCTCCTCTGCATCCGCCTGAGGCATGGGACTCTCTAGAACAGCAGCCTACCCTGGCTCCCACTGCTCCGCCATGTCCTGCATCTTCGGCTGATCCGGAGCTCCCAAATCCACATCCTCACCCTCCACCTCTACCATATCTGCATCCTCCAAAGGAGCTCCCCAATCATCCCCTGGTGCCTCAGCACCCTCCTCGCCCACTGCTGCCACCTTCGTGCCTCCCAGTGGCCCCTCTCCCCGCCACTGCCGTAGTACCCACCATGAGTCATACTCAGCGGTAGTCCCAATGTCATCCACGTCTGGGACGTCGATCACCATGTCTGAATCCTCACCCAGTGGCACGATGACCGGTCGGTCTAGAGTCCTCTCATCCCCCCGACGTCGATAGACCATGGGCTCACCAGGAAACCCCTGGCGCACCCCAAACTATCGGGTCACCCGGCTATATGAGAAGAACTCATGCTCGGTCCCATGCCGCCCAATCAGCCATCGCTCTCTGCATACCCGTCGGAGCCACTCTCCAGCCTCCGGCCAGGCTGGACAGTCCCGATAAGGGTGCCAAACCACCTCCCCTAGAGTGAGCCGAGAGAAGGTATCGACATAGTGCCCTATGACACCTGCCCATCATCGACTCTATCCCTACTCTCCGGACCACCGCCATAGAACTGCATACCCTATCTCCTTATCCTCCATCATCGCCTGAGTCATCCATGGTAACCCGGCTGGCCTCTCAACTGCTATGTGCTACCAACCCCAGCACTACAATAGATAGCTACAGCTGATCCCCTTTCGTTGCCGACAGTGGACCTCATACAACTCCCCATAGAGCTGTGCCAATAGTGTCTGTCCCCATCTCAGGATAAGCGGTGCCTCTATCGGGCACTCTACCAACTGCCACACCAAATCCAGTAGGTTCCATGGGAACCTCATGCCTGATGAATCAGGTAATAGCATGTTGGACATGAGGCCCATAAGGAATGCGTGCCTCACGCCCAACACCCCCCTCTCCAGCCACCATCGGACCAAAATCCTGCCAATCTGGCAGTCGCCCTCTGCCCTCTCCAGTGGATCCTCCACACCCAGCTCCTCCCCATGCCCAAAGCATCTCGTCAGTACAGCTGTCCGCTGATCACGCGGCGATGTCCTGATGGGCAGTCCATCTATCAAAATCCGCAGAAGCCGATAGATATCCTCCAAAGTAACAGTCATCTCCCCTATTGGGAGATGGAAGGTGTTGGTCCACGGATCCCAAAGATTGATCAGGGCCATCAAATAGGCCTGATCCACGACCACAGGCTCCAGTCGAGCCACCTGCTTGAGCCCAAGGGCATCAAGCCACTCCCAATCAGCCTCAGTCAATGCCCCCCGTGCCTCAGTAAAAGTAGTGGGTACACGGTACCGGCTCCTAACAACCTGCAAAAGAAAATAACTCAAAAACATTAAAATCATGAAAAAAGAACTGTACAGCAAAAAAACAAACACAAAAATTCCAACAAAAATTAATTTTAGTTCTAGGGTTTCTAATCCTAACTGATTAATTTAAAAACAAAAATTCAAAATTAAAAAATGTTTCAATTCTAGGGTTCCTAATCTTAACTATAAATTCAAAAAAAAAAGAAACAAAATTTAAAAAATTAATTTTTCAGTCTTAGGGTTTCTAATCCTAACTGATTAATTTAAAAACAGAACAAAAATTCAAAAAACAACAAACATTACGTCTTAGGGTTTTACGTTTCGTTTATCCTAGGGTTTAGTTAAAAGCAAAATAAAAATTCTTTACCTAGGTTTTGCGCTACGTTTAGTTGTACACTAAGTCTTAGTTGTCTTCAGCTCAGTTTCAGGGTTTAAGTTTTAAAATTTTGAAAAACATCATCACAAAAATAATTAAACAAAACACTTGCAGTTTTAAAACAAAAGTAATAATTCTAGGGAGCACTTACTGGTCTCGCTTCGGCTCCGCCGCTCGACCCGATTTGTGCACTCATGATGGCAGGGAAAATCTAGCAGCGCTTCGCTTCGTAGAATTAACCTCCTTCTCCCCAGAGCTCCAAATCGCAAGAAAAATCAGATGCAAATGAGCCCAAACCCTAGATTTGGCCTTTAAATAGGCCTTTTTAGCTTAAATTCATCTTCCCCTGGGATGAGCACTCTGGTTGGTGCTCGTCCCACCATGGGACGAATTCTAAGCTGGAATTCGTCCTACCCTGGGACGAATTCAGGCCAGAAATTTCAAAAAACATCAAAAATTGAACAAAAATGCACTAAAATAGATAATAAACTTGCCCGATGAGAGTGTTGTTGCACTTGACATCTCGGGCATACAAAACAGACATTGGGGTCACAAATTGTCACTATCCTACTCCCTAAGAAGGCTACCTTAGCCGGACCGCTCCACGGGAGGACGGATTTTTGCCAATTTCAGCTCCAAAAAGCATCGCAAAAAGGGTTACCACCCACCAAAAATAGGTCTAAATGTCGGAAAAATTGCACATGCTTAATGCTAAATCTTCGAAGGCACCCTTGCACAAGTCATCTTGGGTCAAGCGACTCGTCGCTTTTCTCACGAAGGTCATTCCCTCATCGATTCGTCGCTTGAGGGGGTAGTCACACTTAGTCACCAATCAACAAGCACACACCCAATCAAGGAAAATGACATGCATTCAAAGAATCATTGACAAAGACAATTACGCTCTTGCTTGGGGCAGTAAACAAGCAATAATCACAAATTGATCAAACACTTGGCATTCCCGAAGCATGAACACAAGGTTCCCCTGTGGACAAAAGGTTGCGCCCTTTGCCTATTCATGACTGATCAATGTCCAAGCTCAAGTCACACCTCACCAAAATAGGTTAATACTTGAAATCAAATTCCTTAGCTCGTCAGAAGCAAGGATTCAAGAATGCATGCCCTTTCCATACTTGGGGCATCAAAAGTTGGTTAGGTTACCAAGAAACCCTAATCATTAGTGCTTTGGTTATCTATTTTTGCTCGACGTTGTGCCATGCATAGCGCATCCCAAAAAGGGGCATCTATAGACACCAAAACAACACCAATCCGATTATGTGACTGCAAACACTGATCGCTTTGACACACACAGCCCCCAGGGCAGCCCTCAGAGGTTAAACAGTGGTCCTAACCACTTTTGTAGCAATTTTGGAAGGTCAGAAGGCAATTTGGCACATTCAGGCACTTTGCTCAGTATTCGTCCCTCCCAGGGACGAATTCAAATTGGGATCCGTCTCTCCCAGGGACGAATTCTGAATTCATCCTGGGTTGGGACGAATTCCAGGTTCAATGGGAAAAAATAAGAATGGCACCAAGTGGCAGCCGAAGACAGTCAATTAATGCCTCCTGCCTTGCATGCGCGTGTAGGTGGGCAGAGTGGGCGTTAGAGGACTGTCACAAGGGCAGTCATGGAAGCCCAAGTCAGGGAGGAGTCTCCTCCCTCTTGAGAAGGCATGGCTGCCACATGGCACCCCTGCATGCCCCTCCAAAAGAGACCCCTTGGGTCTATAAAATGGTGGACTTTCCCACCCAAAAAAGACAAGTTGGAGGCATTTTCAAGCAACGAAGTGCTGCCAAATTGAACACCACATTGTACCCTTTTTGATTCACCTCTTCCACATCCTTGATCTCTTTCGCAAGAGAGGTTAGTGGGTGGCTTTTGGAAGTGTGAATCCGGACCCAAAACCCGACATTTGACCACATTGATCTACCAATTCGTCGACAACCCATTACAAAAGATTTTGGGCCCTTCCCAAGTGGATTGGTGCCGAAATCAAGTTCTAACGGTGGGCGGCCCGCCCGGGTGCCCCGCATTCTTTAGTTTCATTTTTAATTTATTCTTTTGCCACTTGTTCATATTCCATTCCATTTTATACTATTTAGATAGTTCATAATTTTGATTTTATAATGTTGTGATCAAATATTATCATGTTTTGTCGTTTTGTGGTCTTCACTAACTTGCAGGTAACAACGTCAAATTCCCATTGATGGAGGTCAAATTGGGAAAATCCGACCATCTGGGTCATCCCAAAATGCCCCCAATTAGCTAACCCCTATGTTTGCAGGTCTTTTGGAGATCCCGAGGAGCGACATTTGGGCAGCATCACTTCGGCGCTTTGCCGCAGGCGAATTCGTCCTACCCAGGGACGAATTACAGTAGAATTCGTCCTGCCCAGGGACGAATTACAGTGGAATGCAAACCGATGGTGTTTGTCCGACTGTTTTGATGGTAGCGGCCCTATGGTAATGTTCTCTGGTCTCTGTCAAATTTGCAGGTTATTTAGAGTCATTTTATTCACTGGTTTAGTTAATCTTATGCATGCATCCTCCATTGGTTTTTAAGGTCAAACGCTTCATATTTTGTCACAGGTGCTACTAACGACTTGTTGTGTCTTTGAACGTAGGAGGAGCAGCAAGAATCAAGGATTCATCAACGCAAGTGGCGGCAACACTTTGGCCCGCCCATTTCAAATGTGGGCACGCGAAAGGAGGAATACTAAGTCATGATTGTAACCAAAATTCATTTAACGCTCCTAGCCCCTGAAAAGGGAGGAGGCATCTTTGTAACCGAGATTAAGAGAGTGAAATAAAAAGGGCTGTGTCTTCTATACTTTCTTTTGTCTCTGTTCAATTCGTCACTTTTCATTTCATGCATTTCACATTGTAGGACTTAAGCGTTTGTTTGATTTTGGATGCATCGCAATAGTTTTCTTTTCAAATCTTTTGGAATCTCGTGCTTTTAGGAATCTATCTTTCCATATAAAAGGATCATAGTGAGAGATTTAGAGAGAAGTAAATATAGAGCAATAGTATATATAGAGTAGAGTAGTAATATAGAGAGTGTGTGTTATAGTTCAGTAGTATGGTATAATGTAGTCCTTTCATATCTGTTCATAGAGTGTTCATATCCTCCATTATATAGCATTGTACTATTTTTATCACTTTTATGAATGGTATATTTTTAAGTTATTTACAAATTTTCATTTCATTATTTTTCTACATATTATTATACCATTAGTTTATATATATCTCAAATTAGTTATATTGCATCTTGTCATTGTATTCCCTATACTACAATCTCATCAAAAGCTAACAGTGGTATCAAAGCACATGGTAGATAAAATAGAAAATAGGGAGAGCCATAAGTGAAACTAAGAGAAATACAAAAATCTCATTTATAGAATTTTTGAGATTACATTTGGCTAGAGTCTTTCCACAAGGTTGCACAAAAACTTGTGAAGACTAGGACTCAACATAAATTCCACTAGATTGACAAATCAACTAGTGAAGGTTATTCTCTCCAAAATTATAAATTCTTCCATTCCATTTTCTAACATCTTTTTGCAAGAAAAGGAGAATCAAAGAAAGTTGGGAAGCTTCCTACACATAGCTAGGAAAAATATCTTCATTAGAATCATTCCAAAACTTGCAACAACAAGTAGAAGACTAAGGATTTCAAAGACCTAAAAAATATTCCATTACAAGGGTTGCAAACTTACAGATTGTAGAAGTGAAGAAAAGGCCATAGTAGTCTCATTACAGACTCAAGGAAGAAGAGACTCTAGATATGATTCAAGGAGGAGATATGATATGGAATTATTGAAGCTGAATTTATTAATAAAATTAAATGGCTTAAATAAGCCTAAAACAAACAAATGTAATCCTGGAAATCTGCAACTACTCCAAGGATTACGTACACAAAATACGCAAGGGCTAAAATGAAAGCCCTAAAATGACAAAAAATAAAACACCTAGACTAGACTATTCAACGGAGGTTATCAAAACAACTCACGTTGATTATTCAACTAAAGCCTAATTATTATTTCCTAGGTCTAGGACATTATTCCTCATCATTCATCCCAACAAAAGAAGCATTGGACTCCAATGCTTTTAACAATGAGCGAAAATCCTGGGATAGAATGTGAGCAGAAATCCAGAAAGCCTGATGTGGAAATTGGCCTCGCTGGGCCACAAGATATGAATTAGAAACACCCTGACGTGTTTGTCGGGTCCTCGTATCAAATACTGTATCAACGTCAAGCAAAAGTTGAGCATCAGGAACCACATCAACTAGATGAATGATGGCTGGAACTGTCTCCAATGTGGAATCATAGTATGGTTTGAGAAGATCAACATTGACAACATCATGAATGCCAAGATGTGCTGGAAGGTCCAAGCGAAAGGCATTCTCAGAGATTTGTTGAAGAATAGTATAAGGTCCATAACAAAGAGGTTTGATTTTGCTATGTGCCTTATCTACAAATCGACGTTTGTCAAGATGAAACCATACTTTTTCACCAACCTAAAAGGAATGAGGTGTGCGGTGCTTGTCCATCTGTTGTTTCTGCTTTTGCTGAGTCTTTTGAAGAATTTGAACTAAATTGGCTTGAAGACTCTGCAAATGTTGTACAAAAGAGTTGGCCTTGTCTTGTTCCTTCCGAATGTGCATTGTGGTCGAAGAAGGTAAAGACAAAGGTAACTCGTAAGGAGCAAGTTGTTGAAAACCAAAACACACTTCAAATGGAGAGTGCCCTGTAGAACTGTGGACAACCCTATTGTAGGCGTGCTCAATGTGAGTGAGGCTTAAGTCCCACTTGGCTAGAGTGGAATGATGGTAAATCCTCAAACTCTACACTAGAGTACGATTAACTACCTCTATCTGCCCATCGGATTGTGGATGATAAGCAGTAGAGAAGTTAAGAGATACTCCCAAAATCTTCCAAAGTGATCACCAAAAGTGACCCACAAAGCGTGAGTCACGATCAGAGACAATGCTGGTAGGAAGACCAAAAGAACACCATACCACCTCAAATAAGAGTTGGGCAAGATCCTGTGCAGTACTTGTCTTGCGACAAGGAATGAATTTGGCCATTTTGTTGAATCTATCCACCACAACAAAGACACAATTATGCTTGCGCACTGTCATTGGAAAACCACTCAAGAGATCCATGGAAATGCTTTCCCATGGATGAGAAGGAATGGGCAAAGGCATGCTCATTCCCAATGTCCTATTGGCTGATTTGGAGCAATTACATACTGCACATTTTCACAAGAAGCGAAGAACATCTCTTTGCATGTGTGGCCAAAAGAAAAACCGTTGCAGATGATGAAGAGTTTTCTGCCTACCAAAATGTCCCCCATAGAGTGTGGAATGAGCCTCCTTCAGTAGAGACTCCCTGTTCCCATGAGGAACACAAAGTTTGTCCAATTTTTACAATAGTCCATCCTGAATATGAAAGTCTTGAAGAGCTCTCAAATTTGAAGAAGAAGGATTGGAAATTTGGTGGAAAACTTTGCCAAAATCTGGATCCATAGGATATTGTGTAGGCCAAGTTTGGAAGCCAAGATGAGAAGTAGTGACAATTGTCAAAACAAGTTTAGGAGGATGACTCAGACAATCAGCCACTGCATTGTTTCATCCTTTCTTGTACTTGATTACCAAATGGAATTGTTGAAAGTACGATGCCCATTTCATGTGCCTAGCTTCATCAATTTTTGTTTGATATTGAAGAAACTTAAGGGGCATGTGATCTATATGAACAATTGTTTCTTTTCCCAAGAGATAATGCCTCTAATACTTGATTGCTTGAACCAAAGAATATAACTCCTTATCATATGTAGAATAATTCTTCTTGGCCTCTAAAAATGTTTTTGAATGATAGGCCACTGGATGGCCATTCTGCATGAGCACAGCTCCAAGGGCAACTTGTGAAGCATCAGTTTCTATCTCAAATGGTTGAGACAAATCGAGAAGAACAAGAACTCGGTGCAGTACTCAATTTGTGTTTCAATGTGTCAAAGGCTTTTTGTTGATCCTTTGTCCACTGAAACTGAACTTTGATCTTTGTCAAATAGTGTAAAGGTGCAGCAATAGAAGAATATCCTCTAATGAACTTGCGATAGAAATTAGGAAGTCCAACAAAACTCCTTAACTCTGTGACTGAAGTAGGATTTGTCCAAGAGAAGATAACTTAAACTTTGGAAGGATATACTTGCACACCTTTTTCACTAATTACAAACCCAAGATAGGCAATGAAAGTTTGCCCAAATGAACACTTAGGAAAATTTGCATACAATTGGTTCTTTTGAAGAGTTTGAAGAACCGTTTCTAAGTGTTTCAAATGATTCTCCCAAGTGGAAGAATATATAAGAATGTCATCCAAATAGATGATTACAAATTGATCTAGACAATCTCTAAATACTTCATTCATCAGCCACATGAATGTAGCTGGAGCATTTGTAAGGCCAAAGGGCATGACAAGCCATTCAAAAAGTCCCATTTTGGTCTTAAATGTTGTTTTCCAAGTGTCTTCTGCTTTAATTCTCACCTGATGATACCCACTTTTGAGATCAATTTTGGAGAAGAATTTTGCACCTTGCAATTGGTCCAAAAGATCATCAATGCGAGGAAGTGGATAACGATTCTTGATTGTAATCTTATTGAGTGCCTTGAAATCAATGCATAATCTCCATGTGCCATCCTTCTTCAACACAAGCAAGATAGGAGAAGCACAAGGAGAAGTACTGGGTTTGATGAACCCTTTAGTCAACAATGCTTGAATTTGCTTTTTAATTTCTTCCATTTGCACTATTGATTGTCTATACATTGAAGAATTAGGAAGAGAAGATGTAGGAACAATCTCAATACTATGATTAATCTGTATTTCAGGAGGAAGACTTGTGGGTTCTTGAAAAACATCAGAAAATGATTGAAGTATTGAATGAACTGAAGAACTCATGTTATTAGTGTGCTTAGGTGCTTGCTTTTCTTCTTGAATTGGTTTGATGAAGATGAGTGCTAATTCCTTTGCTTGATTTACAGATTTGCGTGCTTGTCTACAACTCAACATCAAATTATGTGGTGTTTGTTGTGTACTTATGATTATGAATGCTTTATTATCTTTGTGCAAAGTGTATGTATTTTTGTACCCATCATGTATAGACCTCCTATCGTATTGATAGGGTCTTCTAAGCAACAAGCCACAACAATCCATTGGAGTTACATCGCACACAACCGAGTCCACAAAAGAAGGACTGAAAGAAAAATTCATAGTGCAAGTGTGTGTTATGTCGGATGTAATCCCATTATCCTTCCATCCAAAGGGGTAAGGATGAAGATGGAGATTCATCAATAACTTCAGTTTGTCAACAATGGACCTCGCAATTAGATTTTTCTACGAGCCGCTATCGATTATACAATCAACCATAAAGGTGTCACTGATATGGACCATAGTCACAAACAAATTCTCATGATCACCTTGTGAAGTATTCATAAGGGTCAATTTGTTTAACCCTGCCAATTCCTTATAAGGCTTACGTTCCCCTGTAGCCTCAATGGGATTTTCTTATGAATCCTCATTGGAAGGCTTTACAACTAGGGATTGTTTCTTCACATTTTGCAACTTAAAACACCTCTTTTGAGTATGCCCTAGCTTTTTACAATAATTACAAATCAAAGGTGACTTAGAAGAAGAATATTTTTGTGAAGAAGAAGGGGAAGATGAAGAAGAGGGAGAAAGAGAAGAAGAAGATTTAGCTCCCTTGGAAGATTGTGGAGAAGCCTTCTGATTTCCTCCCGATGTAGAAGAGCGAGTCCCACACGATTGCTCCCTCATTTCCTCCTCAGCAAGAAGGGCTTGTTTGAAAGCCATGTCAATGTTAACAATCAACTTGTATTTCATCTTCCTATAAATGGGCTCCTGCAAACCACTTTTGAATTTGTTAACAAGTTGTGCTGCATTATCCTGTATAGAATTCAAAATCCGCAACTTGCTAAATTGAAAAATATAATCATGAATAGTCATATTGGAGGTTTGTCGAAGACGAAGCCACTTGATCTCAAGGTCAGTGGCATAGTTTGAAGGATAAAAATTATTCTTCAATACTCTTTGCAATTCATCCCACATGTCAATGGGATTTTGGGTCCATTGTCGATCAGTGACAAGGACCTTGGTAATGCCAGAAAGTTTCAACTTGGCAAAGTTAACTTCCTGATCCTTTGTGATATTGATATACTAAAACCAACTGTCCATGTCCAAAATCCAACTGTTGAGGACTTCGGGATCTCACGAACCAGTGTAAACCAGAACCTCACACTGTTGTTGCACTTCATTAGACGTAACTTTATCAGCCAACATGCTGACAAGTTGGGTCACTTGAGCCAACTTGTCGGCTAATTCGAAAGCCATTTGACCCCGAGTGATCGCCAGCAAATTTTGTCACAAAAAGACAAGTTAAAAAATGTGTAAAAATGAAATGTGCCCAAAACAATTTGCACAATATTTGAAAAAGTCAAATTGACTTATAAAAATAAAAAGGAAATTTTTTTTTTTAAATTAAATATCCTTTTTTTTTTTTTTTTAATTATTGTTTGGCTTGACTAATTAAAATAGAGATTAAAACCACTTGTTTGGCGGCGAAGCCAACTGGATATTACAACCATGATTTGGTGGTGAATCCAACCTGTCAAATTCTCGGCCAACTGGAGCTATGGGCAGGATCAACATGGAAATCTGAAGAATTGCAATTTTCACAGTCAAATCTAGCGCTCGACATAAGTTGGAATCTCGCAATGCACGTTGGGTTTACGGAACGCAGGCCAAGACAAGGTAGAGGACTATGTTCATGAGAATTTCGGCTTCCAACAGAGCTGTCTGTCTGAGCACAGATGCCAATGGAAAGATCTAGAAGATTCTAGAGAACGATGGCATGGGGGTCTCAAACCCAGAGCAATGCAGGCCAGAAGTTTCATCCCTCATACATCCTGACCCTGACCTTTGCAGCAAATCTTCTTCCTGCGTAGAGTCTCCCTCAAATCATAATAGTAAATCCATCGTTACTGCCCAGTCATCATCCTCGTCTACCTACCAATGTCTCGAATTCAAATTCGAATCGGGGCTTTTTGCCTCTGTTTCTTCCTCTGATTATGATCTGCTTTATTATACGATCGAGGGCTTGCAGTGGCTCGAATGCAGTAAGCCTAGCAAAAAAAGAAGACAGAGAAGTAAGCAAAAACCTTGTCGGTCTGCCTTCAACAAAAATTCTTCTTCACAGAACACCTATGCATGCCGCCAGGCCTGCTACTACGCGACAAGCTAGAGGATATCAAAAATGACAAGGAATTTTGTCGCAGTATTAGCGTTCGGATGGTCTGCACAAAATGCAGAATGCACAGGTCATAGAGGCCGAGATCGACCATAGGCATGGAAAGCACAGGTCGTAGAGGACCGTGATTGGTCGACGGCGTCAAGAAACATAGGTCATAAATTTGTCCTAGTGGCGTTGGTCAATGCAAAGGTGGATCATGCAGTTTAGTCATGGTAGACCTTCGTGAAGGGTCTGCGGACAACACAGACGACCAGCAGTGAAAAATGTAGCAGTCGACATGTGTTCCCACAACACGCAAAACCCTAACACAGTAGTGATGAATGTCGGGCCAACGGTATGCATCACAGGTCTACACAATTTGTAGGTCACAAAGGGTGGCCTATGTAGATCAGCCCGTCAGAGATCGTGCAAATTACCTACGAATGCAAATTAAAATTGCTGGTGCTGGTCCAAAACTTTGCTACACTCGTCGACGTTGATTCGTTGCCCCCCAAATGAAGACAAAATACTATGCAAAAATAAATCGCCACGCCCAATAAAATAAAAATTTTATTGCTTCAAAAGTTGTTGATGACAATTTTTTTTTTGCAGCAATATTGTCAGCAATTTTTGACAACAATTAATACTGACAACAATGGAAATTGGCAGCAATTTTTCTGCAAGAGTGGCAGCAAAAATTCTGCAATTTCCCTGAGCTTCAACTGGAACAGGTGAACACTATAGAGGTCGAAAATGACCCAAAACCTCTAAAATTAACCTACTCTGATACCAATGATATGGAATTATTGAAGCTGACTTTATTAATAAAATTAAAGGGCTTAAATAAGCCCAAAACAAACAAATGTAATCCTGGAAATCTGCAACTACTCCAAGATTACATACACAAAATACGCAAGGACTAAAATGAAAGCCCTAAAATGACGAAAAAAAAAACACCTAGACTAGATTATTCAACAGAGGTTATCAAAACAACTCACATTGATTATTCAACTAAAGCCTAATTATTATTTCCTAGGTCTAGGACAATAAGATTGGTTATCTCTACTCAAGATCAAAACCAAGATTATGCATAAGGGGTTGGACTCAAAATGTACTTGTAAAAAAATGGTGAATCTTAATCAAAATCAAGGTGAATCATAAATAATCCTAATAAAATCTAATCGAGCATCTTCACACCAAAATTTAGGGCATTTGAAGCATTAAAATGTAATGTCATATTTGGGGTCACTTTTGACCTATTAAATCATATTGAACTTCATAAAAACACCACCATTAGATTAGGATTAGATCTTTCCAATGAGTACCAATATGCCTATGTTTGGATATATATTGTGGCAAATTGATTCTAAGCAAAAATTGATCCTAAAAATTTTGGGTGAATGGTTTGATGTCGAGGGTCCTCATATTCACAAATTTTCAATTTTGAAATCCTAATATTTTTCCAATTTGTGAATATTCACCACTATGCATAACCCTGATCAAAACCTATAGAGTCCAGAAGCAAAAAAGGCCATAGAAGTGTTGTTACAAACTCAAGGGAGATAAAAAGACTTGAGTGAAGATTCACAATGAAGATAGGATATTGGTGATCTCTAGTGTATATTAAAGAATTCATCCTGAATAAACAGAAGAGACCCTTAGAAGGTACAATTACAACTCACATTTCTAGAAGATTGGAGGTTGGTGATCTCCACTAAAGTCTACAATTTATAGAAGAGAAGAATGACTAACAAGGTCCTATTACAAAATCTAGAAGTATTAGGTTTTAGAGATCTAATAAAAATATCTCATTACCAATAATTCGTTAGTAGAAGGTTGAAGTAAAGTTATTATTTGGAAGACCATAAGAGTTGCAATATTGAAGACCTTGGTGAGGTCTCAAGGAGAAATAAGGAGAAGGTTTGGTGAGCCTCATTAAAGGAGAATATGAGAAGGCCATTAAAGGAGTTCTTAGAAGAACTCATTGGAGAAATTTACTACCAAGGAGAAGTTCCCGATAGTAAAGGACTTGGAAAAACTGTCTCCCTTTGACAACAAGCCCAAGAGAGAAAAATTTGGCAAGGAATTAGCCAAAATTTAGAATATCTGAAGACTTCTAGATTCTTGAGAAGAATGTCTAGGTTGAAGTTAGAATATGACAAGGATTTTGAAGGAGAAAAGGAGCCAAAATTTACTACCAAACCTAAAAGGTTTGAATATTACCTTTGAAGGCTAAAAGGCTCATTTAGAGATAGGGGTTTGTTGAATCTACATAGAAATATTGAAGGGTTCTTGAAGGAAAACTCAATTGTGATTTGGGAGATTTCCCTACAAAAGTTTTGAGTTTCAAGAACAACATTTCAGTGTAGATATTGACTATGAAAGAGGTAGCAATTAGGACAACATTACTAACTGTAGAAATTCAGATTTCTAGGATACATCCTGAAGGTTAATAAAATCATGTACTATTGTTAATGGGCAACAAGTAAGAGGTTTTTTGGAGCTACAAAAAGATGAGTTAAAGAGCTATTTTAGACAACCAAGAATAGATAAAAAATCCATCCATTTAAATTCAACAATAAGGTGAATTTAATCACCTAGGAATCCTTCATCTTCAAAGATCTTAAAGGTAAGCAATTTATGTGTAAAGGGTTCATTTTATGAACACTTATATTCAGTTAAATATTTAGTTTCATTGAGTACCTTATTAAGAGTTTTAAGGTTGCAAAGAGAAGGTTGCATTATAGTCTTCAAGAGAAATGCGGAGGGAAGTTTCTATTAAGGCTTATACATGCACATTAATAGGAGTTAGATACGTTTTATCATCTTCCTATTATCTAGTTACAACAAAGAATAATACATTTAGTTGTAGATATTATTAGTGCATTTGAAAGATCTTTAAGAGTTACTATTAGTGCATCTTACAAGGAGAAATAAGGTGAGATTATTGTTGCACTATTTTAGTTACTTGTAACTATATTAAACTTATTACACTTAAAGGATTATTATGTGCATTAGTTGTTAAGTGTGAGTGAATAACCAAAGTACATAAATAAGCTCATATAAAAGTATATAGAGACACTAATCGATGCACTAAACCTGCAATATTTTGTGGCCTAAAGAAGCCACCAAAATAGGATAATGTTCCTCCAAGGTGTGGAGAAGAAATCAACCATTAAAATTAGTGAAAATATATACAAAAAGAGACCATGAGAGTCTCAAGTTTTAGGTGCAAATTAATAATTATTACATAGATATACAAGCACCAAATTTGTCTCTACTATTATATTCAAAAGATACAAAAGGAAGAGTGTCTTAAGGACACCCTAAGTAGCATATCCTCTACATCTACAAGTGGCTATCATTAGTAGATGGAAAGCACAAAAAAAGGTTCTTGAAGATTAGCCATCCTAAAGGACTCAACATAAACAATCAGCACCAATAGAGGTGCTTTAAGAGGAGCCATTATAGAAGGCTTAAAATCTATCATCAACTAGGTAAAAGCATAATCAAGGTGCTTTATATTAGATCTAATTCAAAAATCTCAATACTTACATTACCAAGGTGTACCTAGATACCAACTCAATGCTCACGTAGCAAGTAACTTATAGCATCAACATTCCTACGTAACAAATCAACACTTAGTAAAATGAGGTTAATACTAAGGGTGATGAAGCAAAAGCTACATAAAATAAAAGTGCTTATCAAGCTCCAACATGGAAGAAGTGCCATCCAATAACCTCCATTGCAATGCTTGATATCTAGAGCCATCTCACTCTTTGCTATAATGAAGGAGGTAAAGAAAGCCTACAAAAAGTTGGAAAGAATAAGTGTTGAAGAGTTTTTAAGGAGCTATATTGGTGAAGGCAAGTGTGCATGCAAATAATAAAAGACACTTGTCTTAACAACGAAGATATATTGTGCCACTTGACACAATGGTGTAAGGGAATCCTCCTATCCCAACGCCCATGGTCAATAAGGAATAAGTACTCATCAAAGAAATAATCATCATTACTCCTAACATTCAAGAAGAGCATCACTCTTAGGAGTTACATCCAGGCTTATACCATATTACATAACATATTCAAACGATTCATATTTAGTGTGTGCAGCCAAAGGAGGAGACCAAACATTTTTGGTAATGCTTCTTTCCACTTGGCACTCATTTGAGGATAAGAAAAGCATATTTTTAGTCATTACATTAAAATTATTTATAGGAATAAACTCAGAGTGATAGATGCACATTCAAAGCAAGCATTAATGCACAAAATTCAAGGATGTCCAAACCAAATTAGCAACAAGGTCAAGGTGTGTTTAAGAGTTTAAATCTAGTGCACATCCAACAAGTCAAATGAAGTATGAATTCATATGCACTGAAATTGTTGTCATATGTCCACCACTAAAGACTTACAATGCTCACTCAGTAAGGAAAATATAGTGTTATAAGGTAAAGTATTATATTAATCAAGTTTGCTTTCATTAAAGGATTAATAAGGAGTATGTTTTAAGGTCAAAACTATATTCATTTCAAGTTGAAAATCAACCTTAGAAAATTGAAAACATATAAAGGATTTTATAGTATTTCAAATCATTTAGTTGAAATAAAAGTAATTTAATATTTACAATTAAACAACATAGGAGGTATAATGGTTACTACTTGTAAAATAATATTTTAAATATTATTATCAATTTCTAATATTCCAAAATAAGGGAAGTTAAGGCATACTACATCAAAATATTTTATTGGAATTTGGAAATATTAAATTATAATATGTTAAGAGCTATAAAAGGAATTTTATCATTTATTTAAAGGATTTGGAATTATTTCTCTTGTTTCATATTCATACTAAAGGGACAAAAGAAATCCAGCCATAGAGAACTTCAAAGTAAGTGCACAGTTCATTAGGAGATATAAGGTGAAATAGAAGTTGATTTACAAAACATTATAAAATCAACACAAAAGGTGAACTATTATTTACTAAGCCCTCTATTAAGCTTATAGCTTATTCCAATCACTACGGAGACATAAAGAATTCTACAAAATCTAATTTTAGAATTTTTTTTTATCAAAATTGGTTCTCATACTCTAAACTAGGGATTCATAAGGTAGTCTACTACAAAGGATCTAAGAAAAAGTTTTCTTAAAAGAGAAAAAACTAAAACTAAAAGATATGTCTACCTGAAGGAATACAATAAAAAATGACATAAATAAAACTATTAGAAATAAAATAGCAAGTGTCATAAAAATTGGAATAAGGAATTTACTTATAAAATCTAAAGGAGTTTAGACTTTACTTCAAAAGTAATTCATTGAAGTGTTAAGAAATAACTTTGAAACTATGGAATACTATCTACATGCTCAATTCAAGGAAGCAATTGATAATGGAAAAAGTAACATTCAAATTCGTTTAGACTTTGGTAGCATATTATACATGGTACTACTTAAATTCAAATACTACAAGGATGAGAATGTAGAACAAAGAGGATTGAATTAAACTAAAAATACAAATGGATGAATCATATACCTAGAGAATATATTTTAATCCTCATGCAACATTGGAAGATCAAGTTCTACTAACTCAGTATATTATCATGATGCATTAAGTGCTTGTTCAAAAGATTCTATACATAACCTAGAAAATGATAAAAATGATCAAGGTAAAGAGAAGATACCTTTGCAAGAATCAGATAATAGTACTTCCACCTATGAAAGTACTAACTCCAAAGACACAAGTAAAGAAGAAGAATTTGAACCAAACCAAGGAAGCATATAGTGCAATGTAAACTGAAGATAACATAAAGGACCAAATGAAGTCGAAGAACATCTAGAGATCAAAGTTCCATATTGAAGACTAAAATATTCAATACCAAAATGATGTAATACATGGTGGTGTTAGAGTATATTACATCATTTGAATTATATAAATGTACCACCTTTGGTACATAACTATGATAGGAGTTTACTTTAGAGTAAAATTAATTAGTTACTTCAAGTAATGTAATAAATCCACATGTATTAATATGCAAGTTGTAAATGTGAATGTAGTCCACATGTACATGAGTCTTGTTGGGGTCTAAATTGACATTAGGGCAAGATTGAACTGTGATTATGAATCTATGACTTCTAGGAGGCACACACCCACTAATCACAACTCAAACCTTGATATTGGATGGATCAATGATTGCTTCAATCCTACCTCCAAAGTAGGCTAGTATACCTTGTCAAATAATTCAGATGTTGACTCAATTAATATCAAATAAAAGTGTAGGTTTAGGGATATAAATGAGATAAGGGTTAGAAAATATTTGAATCAATAATGGTCAAATGGAGCTAACAATATTGATAAATATTAATAATTCGTTGATCAATCATATTTCCAATATGCTACACTTAGGACTAACAACATCCAAAACTCATTATCTTCACTATTAAAATAATGAAAAACTCAAAAAACTATTTCAAACATCTAAAATGCTAATAATACAAATGGTAGTAAAGCAACATGTAGAATAATAGAAATATAATTCTTCTACAACATTTGTTTAGGCATGAACCATTCCAAGTTGCTCCAAATTAGCAATACAACATCAACAGAATTGACTAATCATAATAGCAGTATTAGAAATGCATTCATAGAATAAACTCATAGTTAATGAAGAAAAAAGGCTAGATATATAAATCCAAGTAATTCTCCTTCTATTTATTTCATAGGAGGTTACAATAATATATTAGGAAAACACTCCAGATTTGTCCCTAAAAAATGAGGGTTTGACATCTTTATATAGATTTTACAATCATAGTAAAATAAAGAAACATTACAAGGAATTTTATAGGCCAAATTAGCTAAATATTGAGGTGGAAGCCTCTAATTGGTTTACAAGATACAGACTAGAGCTACGCTCCATGAATGTTGTAATTTTGAGTTGTACATGTTGTTCGACTCCCAATAGAATTTATCAGATAAAATAGTTGCAAGTTGATCTGGATTATCCTTCGTTCTTGATCAGACTTGTCCTCCATTGATCAAAAACTAAAAAATATAGATGATTCTTGATTTTGGTGACACTTGGTATCCTCTAGTTCTTTTCTTTATGCTTCAAGTTTTATCACCTTGTCAGGTTTCATTGTATTTCCTTCATCTTTGAAGTCCATTGCTCCAAATTTTGTTGGGATAGGTTTGAATGGTTTGACCACGAAATAGGAGATCTGGAGAAAATAATTTCATCCTTCAAAATCTGCTATTTCATTTTTTTATGGATTGAGTTTGACAAATTTGATCACAGAATGATAATTGAAGCAAACCATGCCCATATTCATAATCTGCTACTTCATTTTCCGCTCAATCAGGTTTGATTAGTTTGACTATAGAATTCTTATTTTGTGTCAACTTCAGGTAGATTTTGACATTGCTTTACCTCACGACATCTAGAATCTGTAACTTTTGTTTTCTACTGAGCCCTATTTGACTGCATTGACAGTAGATTTAACCCTTTAATGAATGTCAACCTTGCCAACTTAGTAGATTTGCTTCCAACACTTAGTCTTATTTTGCTAAAACTGATATGCTTTAAGTCTTCCATTGCCAAAAATAACTTAGTGCTAACGTTGCCCCTATGAAATTCACATATTAAAATTCCATTTAGGACTGTTTGACTATGCTAACCATAGATTCTTCCCCTTTGGTAGATTTTATTATGGATTCACCATGTAGAAATTGACACCATCTTGGAAACTCATTCACATTTTCCATATTTCATTATGTTCCTTTGAATCTCACTAGGGATTTTTGATTAGCTTGACTACATAATTTGTACCTTAGTGGAACTTTATACTACCCTTAAGACTCTTTCTCCTTTTGGCTAAAATTTTAAAGAAATTGCTAAGTATGTGGCCCTTTTGGACCTATATTTTGGTACCTATCAGGGAACTTTGCTTGCAAAGGTAAGGAAATTAGAGCATTATCCATTTGATTTGAGGTAAGAAAGGATGAAACTAGGAATAAGGGAAGGGTCAGATAGGAATGCATGAAAAACATGGTGAATCTAGGATTTAAGAAGAAAAAAATATAATGGAAATTTAATGCTTATATTGATGGCCAAATGAGTGAAGTAAAACATATATCATAATACACATGAAATGGTGGTGATTGGACAAAGCTAGGGATAAAAAAAAATGCAACAACCACCTTATTATAAAAAATGAAAACCTGAAAGAAATGGGGATACGGTATTTTCATAGGCAGATAAGATGAATTAGCACTAGAATTCTAGGAGGATAAAGAAAAGGGGAATCAAACAAAGGGAATTGGAGTTACATAAAAATAGGAAGACATGCAACACAAATATACATGTATGTGTACTCCATCATGGTGTAAACTTCATATGCATAATCCATTGAGGTGAAGGACTTCTTCCAAGGTAGATAGATCACCAAGAATGATAATATATTTTTCCTCTTTCTTCACTTATGGTGTCTAGTAAGGATGAAAAATACCTCCTTCATCTGGTTGAGGTTTCTTCTACCATATCTAGCCTATCGATTGTGACCCATATTAGACTTTGGATAAATTTTAGACTAGTATTTTTTCTTTTATAGATATGAGAAGACATAACGTCAATCGATGATGTGGATATTATGATTTTAAATTTACGAGGTACTTTGCTCACTTTGTTTGACAATTCTGCTCTCACTATGTTCTTTACACTAGTCAAATTGTCCAACTTCACATAGGGTGTTCTCATCAACCCTCTTATTTAACTCTCAAGTATCCATTTCTATAGAGTTAGAAGACCTCATCATGAATTAAACCATCAAAACATCAAAATATTAATGCTAGACCTTCTGCCATAAATGTTATCCTTTGACCTCATTTTTGAATTCTTATTTACTGTTTTTGGAAAAAATATATAAAAATAATGGCAAGGGCTAGGATTTATACATGAACGTACCTCTAATTTATTATATTAGTTGTAGTCAACCATTTTTTTGTCTTTTATCTATGTAGACAAAATATGGTACGTGTTCCCACACCTAGATTCAAATATTTCTCATGCTTCTACCTTGTGAATATGTAATGGCCAAACCAAATTTCTCTAAATTTTTACTTCTTAAAAATTTTGCCATGTGACTTATAAATCTCACTTTCTCAATCGCATGATGGTATGGTCTTTCATATCCTATGTCGTAGGGACCAATTATTACTTTTGTGAGCTCTAGATTTTGGAAATATATCTTCCACTGGTGGGTCATGGCTATGAGGTTCATCTTGAAATACTCATGCCTATCCTAATATAGACCCTTCACTTCTTCATATATGGCCTTCTTCTAGGTATAGTAATTGAAAAAAAAACTAATCCTTAATACCTCTTGAGACAATGAGAGGGTCTTCATAGCCCAAATTTCATCACCCTGACATCTTTCTAGTTAATCCTTCTAAAGGAGAGATTATGTTCTTGCACATTTGTGCATAGTGGGTGGTAGACTGGTGCATGGTCACTTATAGTTCTCAATTATCAAGGGGTGAAGATCTTGTTTGGTAACCTTAAGACTACTCCCTTTTTCAAAGATTCCAATGATGTTAGTCTCCTCCTTGAAACAAAACCCAAAAGGTTCAATTGAAGTCACAAAAAATCAAATACCAAATAATAGGGGTATGTTAACAACCATGATGTCTAGTACGATTAGTAATTCAAACAAACCCCACAACATCATTAAAAAGTTATTTAAAATACCCGAAACCTTAAAGGTTTTGCCTCTAAACCAAAAACATTTGAGTCCCACCTTTTCAATCATCATCTTCAATTCCTTACATACTTGAAAGTAGTTTACCAATACTTTCACTCCTAGGCTTACTAGACAATTGTGCATTATTCTCTTTTTGACAATAACTGAGGCATAACATGGATCACACTATCTCTCATAGAAATCCAAAGCATTACTCTTAGGGATATTTCTACTTCCACTAGATAAAATCTTTAATGAAATATTAGCCAAATTGACTCATAGATGTACCAACAAATCTAGCATCAAGCCCTGTTTTGCCTATGATCGCTCATCAAATTGGTCCTAGAATTTATGCAACTTTTCCATTCATTGTTACAATGTTATCGAAGAAAAATATAAGTCCCTTAGGGCTTTAGATCTTCTTTCCTTTAGGGATTTCCATGATAATATATGTTCCTGCATTAGTATTTTTCCTTCTTTGTCTTGGGTGGGCTTGGCACTACGGTGTATAAATTGCCAGTATTGTTCTATAGAGAACTTTTTTATATGTTGTATATAATTTCACTACTTAGATAACTATAAACCAAATATACTATTTGCTAAGGAATGAATGAAGAAACTATGTAGGAGTGTATTGGCACTATTAGCCACTTCTTCAGGTTCTAAACATTGTCTTTCTTTATCTTCTTCCTTGGCCCAACCTTCAATGCACCTTGGAATAAAATAGAAGTAGGGGTTAGGGTTCAGTGATATCATTTTACTAGAGGGTTGTTCATCTGCTCTCCCATAGTTCTAGGAGTACTGCACAATTTCTCTTGACTCTTGATTAGAATTCACTGGGCTAATCCATTGACTTGATAACAACCACTTATTGGTCCTTTGCTTGACCCATAAATATGCTTCTTTAATATTTTTGCTACCTAATTGGGAAGCAAAGGACTAGAGAAAGAGGGATTCACCTTTCTGGGAGGAAATATGCCTACAGTGATTAACATGTTTTTTACTCTTATGGCTCTTGAAACACTTACAAAAATCCCTTTGGAATCTTAAGCATAACAATAAGGTCCTAGCTCGTGTACAAGGTTTTTCAGCTCGTAAATGGGTTCAAAAGGGAATTCTTTCTTTTAACCATATTTTGTGTGCTGCTGGGTTAAAGTCTTGGGATTATTTGAAGCAAGAATTTAGTATTCTAGACTCTCAATACAGGACTTTTTCATCATCCAGAACAGTTTTAGAAAGCTAGTTAATCCTATTTTTGTTGATAATGAACAACAGGTTATTGATTATATTTGTTGGAAAGATGGCTCCAAATTCATTATGCATCGGGTGCTTGTTTGTTATCTTAGTTATTTATTCCAAATTTTTCTAGTAATCAAAACCAGCTGCGAACTGAAACGATGGTGCGCTCAATTTCTTAAGATAAAATTCTTTCTAATATTGGTGACGCAATACGTTAATATGTGCCCTGCATAATTAAAGATAAAATAATTTCTAATACTCCTAAATGATTTTAGATACTTGTCACATTCATTTCCAATTTTTTTTTCCACCTCATTTCGTACGTTGTAGATATTGCTCGCATTAAACTTCTTCTACTCCAAACTTGATTGGAGATATTTCTCACAATCAATTTCTTATACTCCAAAATGATTTTAGGTACTTGTCACATTCAATTTCTTCTATTCCAGACTCGACTACGATTTCTTTTTATGGCCCTGTATAATTAATAATTAACGCTATACTCCGATTTCTCTTTGCACTTCATTTCGTACGTTGTAGATATTGCTCACATTTAATATCTTCTACGCCAAACTTGATTGTAGATATTTGTCACATTCAATTTTTTCTATTCCAAACTCGACTACGATTTCTTTTTATCGCCCTGTATAATTAATAATTAACGAATATACTCCAATTTCTCTTTGCACTTCATTTCGTACGTTGTAGATATTTGCTCACATTCAATTTCTTATACCCCAAAATGGTTGTAGATATTTGCTCACGTCCAATTTCTTATACTCCAAACTTGATTGTGATGTCTTTTTAAGAAGCTACCTGATGGTTTTTTATAAACTAAGAGTTGTTGTCTCGTCGAATTCATCTTCACAAATATCTATTCTAGGCCTTCATTTCCACACATCTAATCTAATCCCTTAGCCTGAAATAACGATGTTGCTGCCTCAGTGATAACTTCCTCATTATATCATCATTGATTAGGTGCCCCATCAACTTTGCAAAAACACGAATTTTGTCTTTAGAGTTCAATACATTGCTGTAGAGGAGCTGCACAATGTTAAACTTGTGTGTCCCCACACCCACGGAAAACGGTTGTATAATTCTATTTTATCGTAGAACTGAAGATCAAACAAAATGTATTAACGACGTGGGGTCCTTCTATCTTAACAAATGTCAGCCGTAGGACTATCCTTCTGTGTAGGAAGACATTTTTCTATAAAGGCTGGTGCCTAGAAGCTCTGCGAAAAAAGACATACCACAATCGCTTACCCTTATCCTAGGTTTGCGGAGACGTGTCATATCAAAATTAAAAACTAAAATAAAAGAAAAATTTCATCGCTAAAGTAGGTTTTAGAGTTTTTAATGTTTATCCGAAAGCCTTTCTTAAAAGATGTTTTTTTAGTTGTATCAGAATTAACTTCATCGGATGAAATCAACGGACTCCAAACCCAGACAATCCACAGGTAAACATACTCCTTGTGCAGATGACAAAGATTATCCTCGTGGAAAATGAGGATTATCCGATAAAAGTAGATTAAGATTATCCTATTGGAAAATGAGGATTAATTTATTAGTTTTTAGGATTTTATCAAAGATAAGTTTCAAACTCATGTCTTTGTAGATACTAGACCTTGTTCTTACCGTTTCAAATCATTTACCTGAATATGAATATGAACCTTTTAATAAGGTCCATTATTATTCAATGTTTTCTTATGAACCTTTTAATAAGGTCCATTATTATTCAATGTTTTCTTATGAACCTTTTAATAAGGTCCATTATTATTCAATGTTTTCTTATATGTTGTGATATAAGAAGAAATGTGTTACATCTAGTTTCTACAAAGTCAAACTCTAAAATCTTAAACATTTAGAATTTTATCAATATGCAATAATGAATAAAAATAACTTGGTTTAAGACTTCGATGACCTCATGCTTTAGTAGGGTCTAATAGCTACCTCTACTTCTTCTTAACCATAATCTTCGAGGTCAAGTTGATTTGTAGGGCTTATGAAAGTCTATTTTTTTTGTTAGAAGATAGTTTTTATTAGTTTCAAGCATTAATTTTAAAAATTTGGTTTGATTGTCCTCGGTGAATTTTTCTTATACGCTTTATTTTTATTTATAATTATTTTGTAAGAATTTTACATTTCAATTTTTAGTCTATAAAAGTGATAGCTTTAAATTGTTGCTTATTATGATTTTAGCATCATTCAGATCAAATTGGTTTGCAAGGCATGTGCAAGTTTAATTATTTGGTTAGAATAAAATCTTTTTGATTTTCAAGTATTCTAATAGATTCTAGATTTTTTTTTTATTGATTCCATTGAGGTTTTTGTTAAACCTGAAATCTTCAATGCTTTGTTTTTGTGTGTAAATCATTTGTAAGAATTTCATGGTTTGATTTGATTTTTTCCTTAAATTATTGTTTATAACGATGGAGACAGTGATAATTTGACATCCTTCAAGACAAAATCATTTGTAGGGTCCACGGAAATCAATTTATATGGTAAGAAGATATTTTTTATGAGTTTCAAGTATTATAATAAATTTTGTGATTTTCATTTGATTGCCTTGATTCTTCAATGCTTTGTTTATAGGAAATTTGTAAGAATTTTATGTTTCAATTTGATTTTTGTCTCCGAAAGTAATAGCTTTAAAGTGTTGCTTATAATTATGGAGACAATGAGTTTTAAAATCTTTCAGGCCAAAATGGTCTCCAGGGTCTTTGGAAATCCTACTTATTTGGTTAAAAAATAGGTTGTGTTAGTTTCAAGTATTATAATAAATTCTAGGAATTTTGTTTGATAGACCCAATTTAATTTTATTTGCAAATATTTGAAGAGTAGAATGGATGTTAGCTTTGTGAGAATTTTGTTTGTTTGCCCTGATTGAAGTTTATTACAAATATTGGAAGAGGAGAATAGATTTTATCTTTCCTTAGGTGGAATAGGTGTAAAGGACCTATTAGAGTCTATTCATTTGGTTACAAAGTGGTTTTTGCAAGTGTTATGCATTGCAATAAGTAGTTCTCTGAGCTTTGTATGATTGCATTTGCCTTGATTTGAGGTTTTATATGTTAGTTTATGGTTGCAAATATTTGAGAAAGAGAATAAATTTTAGCATACTTTAGGAAAAATGGACTTATTAAAGTATCTTAGTTTGGTTAGACGATAGTTTCTAGTTTATGCAAATGCTAAATTCTCTAAGTTTTTTTTTTTTTAATAAGTTTTTCATACATAAATTTATGATTGCAAGTATTTTCTAGATGTGATGCTTTATATTAGTGTTGGAGAACTCACCCAATAATTACAAAATTGTATTTTTAAATGCCTGGCCAGAAAATAGCCAAAACATTTAGTGTTGGATTTTGGTGAGTGCTTTTAAAAGACTTGTGGGAAAACTTAAGAAATCGTGAAAAACTTGCCAAAATTAAAAATTGAATCAAATTTGAGATAAAATTGGTCTTATCAAGTTTGCCTAATTTTTTATAGGTTTAAACAAAAAAATAATTAAAATATTTTATTTTCTAATAATGATACACAATTTATTTTCTAAAATAACTTAAATTCTAAAAAAAAAAATTAAAAACTTAAATTCTAATAATGATACACATTTTATTTTCTAAAATAACTTAAAATTTATATTTAATTTTTTTAATTAAAAATGTTAAACATATATGATAACTCTAAATGAACATAATAAATGGTAGTTAAGATCATTCTTACTAAAAATTTATGGCATCAGCTTTGTGTTGTGACCTTCTTATCTCTCATCAAATAAAATATATCCACTTTATTTATTTTATTTTTTTAATTGGTTCTTTTAATAGTAAAATGATCTAAACAAAGCATATACTCTTTATGGTCTCTAATGGTGATATGGGCGGATTGAAACACACTGCGGGATGTATGCTTCAGGCCTGGCTAACAGTAATGTCTTCGGCACATTGAACACACACATGCAAAATTCCTTTTCTACTTCCTCTTCTATACGGAGACATTTACTAACATGAATAACCCACAGATCCTGATCGATGCTTACTTGTACTGAATTTTTTGTTTCCATGTTTAAGACAATCAAACACAAAAACAGACTTCCCTCTTATCTTGCTGTTACTCTGCTACTCTGGTCCTATTGGAAACGGACATACAGAAAACCAACCCTGTTCATTACTCTCTGTTACTCTTCTCTTGCTGTTACTCTGCTACTCTGGTCCTGCATAGCGTTTTGTTCCTTACTCTCTTTTGTTTTTATTGCTCTGATTTGCTTTGCTTTTTGTGTATAGCATTTTGTTCATTAATCTGTTTTATCCTTGCTGATAACAGGGTTCATTTCCATACAAATACAAAACAGGGAATGATAAGATTTCCATTGCGGCATATGTTTATAAATAAAAAGCAAAGAATAATATGATGTCTATTTAACGTGTCAAAATTTTCGATTCAATATGATGAAGAATGCTTTAGCAGGTTCGAAGAAAGGGGATACTGTGTATGTGTAAATTCTCACAAGACCATGATCTTACTTTTAAGAAAGATAGTCACATGCCACACGACCGTACTATTATTAAATATAGTCACCACGATGGAAGGAGATGCTGAAGATTCTCTTCAGACGATGATCTTACTCTTAATAAACACATGCCAGCCCATAGCTCTTTTAATAAATATAGCTGATTCTCGTGAATAGCTTTAAGATAAGGTTCTGTTAATATCGTCAAAGGAGAAAAAAAAGTGAATAGAATAACTAAGAAGGTAATCTTTCTTAAATATGTGAAGATCTAATTAAAAAGGTTAAAAAATAGGTTAGTTGGTGTGTTTGATGGTGGTTTATTTTGGTTTGATTTTGGGTTAAAAGTTTTAAATGGGCTATAGATTATGAGAGATAGTGTCACAATGGGAATGTGTGTATGGGGTTGTGTTAATTCTTTATTGATAAGCTTAGGTCTTGGCCTTACAAAAGGTCATGGGAATACTCAGCCCTAAAAGTGGTAGTAAGAATTTCTCACACTAACCAAATCAAATATATAATATAATATAAAGTAATGTAGTATCATTTATTAAATAAAACCATTTAATTTTTTTAAAATATATATATAAAAAAAATTATATTTATTTATAATGTTTATTTGCTTATTTGTATAAGGTTATATTTTGAACTTATAATAAATGAGGTTTCATTAAATATAAATAATTATAAATGAAAAATTATTTATAAAATTGAATCACAAGTATAAATAATGTTTATTGGTCATACACCTTATTTTTTTTTCTTTTAAACATATCATTTATCAAATAGAACCACTTAATTTATTATAGAAATTCATATAAAATAATAGTTTCATATTTATTTATTATATATACTTCTTATAGACATGTTGTGGAAGTTGAACCCAAGTCTCATCACCTATAATGCAAGTGGCGTCTTTAATGCTAGACAACACATTTATTTATAATTTTACTTATTTAAAGATTAGAACTTATGATAAATGAGGTCTCATTAAACATAAATCATTTTAAATAAAAAATTGTTTATGAAATTGGATCATGATTATAAATAATGTTTATTGCCATTTCATATACCTTATCAATTTTATATGTCACGGAAGTTGAACCCAAGTATCATCACGTATAATTCAAGTGGCATCTTTATTGGTAGACAACACACATATTTTATTTATAATTTTTATTTATTTAAATATTAGAACTTATGATAAATGAGGTCTTATTAAACATAAATTATTTTAAATAAAAAATTGATTATGAAATTAGATCATGATTATAAATAATGTTTATTTCGATTTCATATACCTTATCAATTTTATATATCTTTTTTGCACAAGCTCACTCACACACATACACACCATATTGTGTAGTGGTTTAAATTTGAGTCTCTTGAAAGAAAGTCAAAAGCTCTAACCACTATAATGTTCCAAAGGAACCTTATCCACTTTGTTTGTTAAAAGATGTTGCAATGCATATAAATATCTATATTTAAATAGGGGATCCAATAGAATATCATTTGTTTCTATTTTATTCATATAAAATAATAGTCTTGTATTTATTAATAATTTTATTTGTTAATTTGTTTGAAGATTTTTTGTAACTTATAATAAATGAGGTTGCATTAAGTATAAATTATTATTTTTTAAAATTGTATACGAAATTGGATTATGATTATAAAAAAAATTATTATAAACTTACCTAAAAACACCTCATCCACTATGTTTGTTAAAAGAAGATGTTGCGACCCATATAGATAGTTATATTTATATAAAAAAACATTAAAAAAAATGAGCACAAAACAAATAAAAGATACATTCCACTCACATGAAGCCATCATAAAGAAAAGTATGGGAAGCTTGTACATAATTGTCCCCTTCTTATCATTAAAAAAATAAGCACAAAACAAATAATCCAAAATTTTGAAAAACAATAATTCCAAGCCTCCATCCTATATTATAATAGGAAAATGTTATTGTTAATAAATACAAAATTTACATACACAAACTAAAGGTTTACACTTTTAAATAAAGAAAATTATTGGAGGCTTTGTATATAGTTGCAAATTGTACATTGAAAAACATAGAAGGCTTTGTACATAGTTGTCCCACCGTAATACACATCAAGATGAAAGATTTGAACTATGTTCCTTATTTCTTAATAGCATAATCTATCCATACTAGCAAATTTCCACTCACAATCATAATTCATTACAACTTCATTGTACCTCTAAACATGACTAGCTAATAGAAGGTAGGCGTAGTGTAAATAATGCAGTCAGCACCCAGGGGATCCTTTACTACTACAAAAAAATTCGTGTCGCTCCACCATTTCTTACCATTATAGACAGAGCAGAAGGCCTGCAAACAAGTAAGAAGTATAAGTATGATTACAGCCAACACGGACAGGAACTGCCACGACCCGAATATATATTTTTTCACATACTTCATCACGGCAACGTTCCATTTTCTCTTATAGTAGTTATTGACATCTGCTATAACTTGATCCAATTTATTAAATACAGTCACCACGATGGAAGGAGATGCTAAAGATTCTCTTCAGACGATGATCTTACTCTTAATAAACATAGTCATATGCCAGCGGATAGCTCTTTTAATAAATATAGCTGATTGTCGTGAATAGCTTTAAGATAAGGTTCCGTTAATATCGTCAAAGGAGGAAAAAAAAAGTGAATAGAATAACTAAGAAGGTAATCTTTCTTAAATATGTGAACATATAATTAAAACATAGTTAAAAAAATAGGTTAGTTGGTGTGTTTGATGGTAGTTTATTTTGGTTTGATTTTGGGGTAAAAGTTTTAAATAGGCTACAGATTATGAGAGATAATGCCACAGTTTGGAGGCGTTGTGTTAATTCTTTGTTGATAAGCTTAGTTCTTGGTCTTACAAAGGATCATGGGAATACTCAACCCTAAGAGTGGTAGTAAGAATTTCTCACACTAACCAAATTAAATATATAATATAATATAAAGTAATGTAGTATCATTTATCAAATAAAATCATTTAATTTATTATAAATATTCATATAAACAATGTTATATTTATTTATAATTTTTATTTGTTTATTTGTATAAGGTTATATTTTGAACTTATAATAAATGAGGTTTCATTAAATATAAATAATTTTAAATGAAAAATTATTTATAAAATTGGATCACAATTATAAATAATGTTTATTGGCATTTCATATACTTTAATTATTTATTTTTTAACATATCATTCATCAAATAGAACCACTTAATTTATTATAGAAATTCGTATAAAATAATAGTTTCATATTTATTTATTTAATATATATACTTCTTATAGACATGAACCTTCTTGTGTGTTTTTCTTGAAACATTTGTTGGTTGTTAACAATAATTTATTTTCCTATGGTTTGGTAGCTCTTCATTAGTAATACGAGCTCTTAATTTTTTGTACATGCTTCTTGCTTCTCGTAGCTAAGTGGTGATATACCTTTAACCTTGGAAGCATTGGTACTTTTATTGATGTTAATGATTAGTGGAGCTGCCTTAAGTTATGGCAAGATGCTTTGATTGATTTCTCTTCCTTTCATTCTATGTGAGCGATGCATATCTAAGGTTATAGTGGATGTTGGGTAACACCTTCAATGTTACATTACCATATTACTACAAATACCTTGCCTTGGGTCCCTTTTATAGAGGACATAGATTAGAAAAAAGGTGGGTACTGAAAGGATTTGGTGCATAGGGAGAACACAACTATGGATAGAATGTAGAGGTAAGCAAAGTTTGGCTTCGAGGGGGTGAATTACATCAAGCAATTCCTTGTTGTTAAGTATTTTTGACCATGGCTTTGGTGTTTATTTTTCTTGGTTGTTTTTGTAAGCTAGAATATGCCTCTCCTTGCTAACTTTTTATTAGTTTGAGATACTATGTTGCCTAAGTTCTCTTTTCCTTTCTTTTGTGTTGTGAGATGTCTGATCTCATTCTTAGTTTTTTTGAGTTTGGAACCATGTCTATGTGCTCAAATTTGATAGCCTAGAATCGATCTTCTTGCATGGTGAGAGTGCAGGGGATAGGTAGCATGATTTAAAAAAATATTGTTGGTTATCTTTGTCATGGATTATGACTTCATTGCTCGTATGCTAGACATCTAACCTAAAAACCACTATATTTCTATATATTATCCTAAGTGAAGTTGCTAAAAGTATGCACCTAGGTTTACAACATGTGCAAAAACTTGGATCACTTTAATACCATGTTCAACTAGAAGTTTTACCTATGTAGTGTGTGCATGCAAGATTAGATTTTTGTATTTTAACCTTTATTTCATCAAATATTGGTTGGTATTAATTTTCTTCTAAATTTGTATTTGTTTGTGGCTTGGTTTAAGTGTTCTTTCAATATTGGTTAGTGCTTAAAGAATAATGGTTTATCTCCTTCTAATTCTATCTAGTTTTAGGTTAAATGGGATTGACCTTTAATAAATATAATGTTATATCATTGGTTTAAACCTTATTTTATGGTTATATTGCTTTCTAAAAACTCTGTTTTTAACTTTTCAATAAAAGGAAAAATTTGTCAAAATAATCCTTGGTTTTATAATAATCAAAAGAAAATATTATTGCAATAGTTGCTATTAATAGATTAATGTAATATCTAACCTTTAGTTTACATTTAATCAAATGGTAGATTAGTGTAATCTGGGTTCTACTTTTTAATCTAAGGAAATATTAATTATAGTGTAGTCCTTAGATTAATTTACTTTCAATCTTCGGAACTAAAATTATTCAATAGATGGATTAGTATAATGGGACCCCAAGGTTGGAAAATATTTTAAAAATAATATAAGGATAGATTATTTTAATGTTTTAGAATTACTCGAAGGATAGATAAATTTAATATTTTGGAATTAATCTATGGTCAGATTAATTTAATGATTGGTTTTGGAATTATTCTAAGGAAAAATTAACTTTAATGTTTTGTTAATCTAAGGATAGATCAATTCAATGTTTTGCTTTGTAACTAATCTAAGGAATAGATTAATTTAATTTCATCTTTGATGAAGTTAACTTTTTTTATAGTTTATACCTTACTAATGTTAGATTTCATGGTTAAAATCATCAATGTTTCTTTCATTAGATTATTAGTTAAATATTCTGAAGATTAAGTAATATTGCATTAGTGATAGAAAATATTAAATGGATTGCTTACCATTGGAACTAAAGTGTGTGGAATACATTTTTGTAAAGAATTATGGATTTATTTTTGTGTTTTTATATTGAAATGATTCAATAGAAATGAATGGATTTGGCACCTTTTTGGCACCTTGCTCTCTACTCGTCCCACACCGGGACGAATATAAACTGGCACTCGTCCCACCCAGGGATGAATAGCAGCATTCGCCCCAGGGTGAGGTGAATAGCAAGTTTGACTGGCAAAAATTCAAACATCGGTAACTCCGCCATTTAACTGAGGCTTCAGGCCATGCAATTGCGAGGAATAGCTTTTATTCAAGAAAAGAGACTTTAGTGATGAGTTTCTTTAGTTGATAAACCTCATGCAAGAAGATTTTTTATTAGGGATTTAGCTTTTCTCTGAAAATAGGACAGTTAACTCAAATGGCGCCCTCGCATGCGCAATTCAAACAAGGAGACCCTAAGGTCTATAAATTGGGGAGTTTTCTCACCCAAAATATAGACAGAGAAGGAGCATTTGAGCAACAAAGTGCTACCAATTTCATACCTAACTGCAATTTGTGCTTTTACATCATTAATATCTCATTCAAAAGGGAGGTTATTGGGTTACTATTGGAGGTGCAAATCCGTACCCAAAACCCAATTTTTGACCACAACTATCCACAAAATTTTTGGAAAACACCCCATAACCAGTTTTGGACCCATCCCAAGTGTATTGGTGCCAAAAAAGTGCCTCAATAAGTGGGCGTCCTGCCCTCGGGGTCTCCCTAAACTATCATAGTGCTAATCGCACCACCCCAGGATGATTAGAAATATGTGATATATTTCTTGTTTTTTTCTTTTGCATCTGATTATAGATATTTTAAATAGGTTACAGTTCAAATTTCATGTCATTCTGATCATTTTTGACTAGGTTATTGCTATTTCCTGCTTTCACTAACTTGCAGATGCAATCTTCAAAATATGGGTTCTAGAGGCAAAATTGGAAAAATATGAGAATCTGGGTCTTCCCAAAATGCCACCAATTAGCTAACCCCAAGTTTGCAGGTATTTTGGAGCTTCCTAAGTAGGACATTGAACAGGGTGCTTTCTGGCTAATTCTCATAGTCCTATTCGTCCCACCCTGGAGCGAGTACAGATCTGTGAGGAATTTTTAGACTGTTATTTTTGCAATGGTCTTCTGATGATATTTTTATGCTTCTGTCAAAGTTTCAGGTCAATCAGAGGTCATATGATAGTTGTTTTATTATTTTTATGCATACACTGACAATAGGTTTTGGTAAATACATGTTTCATTTTGTCTGTAGGTATTACTAATATTTTTTGTTTCTTTGAACGCAGGTTTCCAAAATCAGAAGAGCAAGAAAGAGCAAAGAATCACATACAATAGTGGCGGTGACATTTTTATCCACCCATATTACATGTGGGCATGCGGAAGAAGTATTATTATCCACGGATCTTGTGACAAGAAACACATTTGACTCTCCTATCCCCTAAAAAGGAAGGAGACGTATTGTAACACAATTTTTAAAGCGTATCAATAAATATATTACCATATTTTGTACTGCTTTTATCTTGTGTCGATTTGCATATGTTATTTCTTGTTCTTTTCTTGTGGCATATTCCTTTTTGTTTCCATATCCTCGTGCTTTCAGATTGAATGCAAAATATTTGGGGGAAATATTTTTGGAAAGAAGTATGAACTTATTTGTTTGTAATTTTATGCAATGAATCATATAGAAATGCAGTCAAACCTATAGTTGAGATGTTTACAACATCCTAGACTCAAAATGTGGTTATGTCTAGTTATGAAATGTATTACTTGGATACTCTTATGAACCTTAGGGAATTTGAAAAAAACTCTCTTGGGTTTGTTATATTTTGGGGTTACAATTGGTATCAAAGCTCTAGGTCGTAGGGTTATAAGTTTCCCTAAAAAAGGACTTAGAGATGTTTTGACTTGATGGATGAATTCTACGTAGATGGCATTCTATTTGGAGTTAGAATGTCCATCAATACTATTAGTGGATGGTATTATTTAGTTGTTAGTACATTGGGAGGATGTGACTAACTAATAGGTAGGGGGTATGAGAA
Organism: Wollemia nobilis; assembly: GCA_028583015.1. Lineage (NCBI taxonomy): Eukaryota > Viridiplantae > Streptophyta > Pinopsida > Araucariales > Araucariaceae > Wollemia > Wollemia nobilis. Next base: position 23,995 of record JAQPPZ010015151.1, on the reverse strand, counting down.
TAAGAATTTCAACCTAACCTAAAGACTTTTGTGTGACTAGAAAACTATGGCACTAAATTTAGGAGAGGAAGTAGAGAATCTTCCATACCACAAAGATAGGCTAGGTAAGATAGTGTTGAGGCTAGAACCCTAAGTGAAAATTTAGAAAATTCTAGAAGGTAGGTGGATAACCTCACTGCTAATGTCTCACTTCTAAAAGAGCAATTAGAGAAGAGAGCATATGGATTTTTAGATACAGATGTTGGAAATATTTGTCAGTTAGAATAGAAATATTGAGGGTAGATAGGAAGGAAAATTTTCTTCAAATGAACAAGAGGCTAGGGATCTAATAAAGGAAAAATTATCCAAATATTTGAAGAATGTTAAGACCTCTAAATTGACCAGAAAGGATGCAGGTGATTCAGTTGAAGGTTGGTTGAATGAGTCGGAGATCTACTTTTCCATGAAAAACTATTATTTAGTGACCTAGACCTATTGGACCACTCTCCATTTTTAGGAGATTGGATTAGAATGATGGAACACTTTTAAATTCAAACAAAATATTGAGGCTATTAATTTTTTATGGGAAGGGTTTATGGATACCTTTATGAAAATATTTCTTACTAAAAACTATTATGTAGAGAAATTCAAGGAATATTCCATACTTCTACAAGGAACAATGATAATCGAGGGTTACTTCAAAAAAATTATAAAACTGCTTAATTATGTACCTCTCTACAAGCAAGATATAAGCATATGAAGGTAAATAAGTTTATCTTGGGGACTAATCCTAAGATAATATGGATAGTAAACATGCATAAGCCTTAGACTCTACAAAAGGTATATTATCTAGCTTATTAGGCCATGTCCAACTTATAGTTCAACAAGTATCTCTTTAATTATGTGGTTTTATCATAAAGAGATAAAAAATATTAAATAAAAGGAAGAGTGTTGGTTTTATGAATTTGGAGCAAAAGCATAATAGGAAAATCAAAGATAGTCTAAAGCTAAAAAAATAATGGGAAACAAGGAAATTCCAAGAAGAAATTCTAGAAGAAGAAGGATAAAGATACTCCTCAAGCATAAAAACAACCTAAACCATCTCAAATCAAGTGGACAAGGAAATGAAACAAGAAAGACACCAATATTCCAAAGGTGGTTGCTATGATTGTGGGGAAGCTCACTATGCAAACAAGTAACAAATCAAATAGGACAAAGAAAATATACTGAAGAACACAACCATAGAATATATGCAATAATTGTAAACAAGAATGTGGACAACCAATTCATACCTATGAATTTATATGGTAAGTTGTTTGATAATAAAGTTAAGATTTTGATAAATAATGGAGCTACACATAGTTTCATTTCTTCTACTATAGTAAGGGATTTGCCACAAAGATTTATATTTTTGGTACATGGGTGGAATGTTGATTATGGGTCTGCATAGACTTACTCAGTGGATCAATGTCTTTCCACAACTCAGATAACCCTATCCAATGACTCTACTGTTAGAGTATATTACATCATTCGGGTTATGTAAATGTACCACCTTTGGTACATAACTAGGATAGGAGTTTACTTTAAAGTAGATTTAGTTAGGTACTTCAAGTAATGTAATAAATGCACAAGTGTCAATGTGCAAGTTGTAAATGTGCATGTAATCCCCATTTAAATGAGTCCTAGGTAGATTAAGGGCCAAGGAATCTATCTTCCTATATAAAGAGATCATAGTGAGTGATTTAGAGATAATTAAATATAGAGCAATAGTAAATATAGAGTAGAGTAGTAATATAGAGAGTGTGTATTATAGTTTAGTTGTATGGTACAATGTAGTACTTTCATATTTGTTCATAGAGTGTTCATATCCTCCATTATATAGCATTGTACTATTTTTATCACTTTTATGAAAGGTATATTTTAAAGTTATTTACAAATTTTCATTTCATTATTTTACTACATATTATTATACCATTAGTTTATATATATCTCAAATTAGTTATATTGCATCTTTTCATTGTATTCCCTATACTACAATCTCATCAAAAGCTAATAGTGGTATCAAAGCACATGGTAGATAAAATAGAAAATAGGGAGAGCCATAAGTGAAACTAAGAGAAATACAAAAATCTCATTTATAGAATTTTTGAGATTACATTTGGCTAGAGTATTTCCACAAGGTTGCACAAAAACTTGTGAAGACTAGGACTCAACATAAATTCCACTAGAAAAGATTTACCTCGAACTGATTTTTGATTCGAGCTCTGGCGATTTGGCGGGAAATTTTTTGAGCAGGCGACGGGCGATGTTCTAGGGTTTCTGGTGTGAAGGAAGATCCAGGGACTTTAGTGGGTTGACTTCGTGCTACTTAGAAGGAGCGTCCATTGCCCCAGGAGGGCCCAATGGGGTCTCCTCCAGATCCTCTTTCTGGGAGGAAGAGCTCATATGCTGATATGCTAAAAGAAAATGCTTCATATTCCAATGACGAAGCTCAATGGAATGCTTTTCAAATGCTATTCAAGAATGTTGGCAAGGGTTCAACTGCAAACCGAGTTAATGGATGCCTCCCGCAATCTGCCTCTAGACCTAAGATTGTTATCGAACCAAATATGGTCGAAGACACAATCATCTACCGTGCTAACCATGATATGATTTGCAAATTCATGGGTATCCGACCTACCCTACATTTTTTGCATACCTGGGTCAGACAGAACTGGGAGCCACACAGTGAGTACTCCCTATGGTCTATAAGCAATGTGTATTTCATTATTGGTTTCTCTTTTTTAGCGGATAGAAACAAAGCATTTGAATCAGAGAAGAGGAGCCACGGATCGACAAGGTTATTTGTTCAACCCTGGAGAGTGGGTTTCGATCCTCGTATTGAACCCATGACTGTCCCGGTCTGGATCCGGCTGTACGCTCTCCCGATGGAGTTTTGGGGTGAGCAGGTTCTGGAAATGATTGGTAATTCCCTAGGTAGACATCTAGGTGTCTCCAAAGACACCATAGAGGGAAACACAACTACCTTTGCTAGAATCTGTGTAGAAATGGATATTAGCCAACCTCTACCAGTTGAGGTGGAACTTGAGTTGGCAGGACTATCCTGGATCTAGTAATTAGATTATGAAGCCCTACCCTTTAGATGCAGAGTCTTCCATAAGCATGGCCATTTGGCAAGGTTCTATCCAAATATTTTGAACACTAAAGTGGAGGCTCCGCTTGGAATGCCAAATCGCCCCAGAGAGGGTAAGTCTGCTCTTGTCAAAGAATCATACAATACCCCCCAGGGTATTGATGTTTAGAAATATGGCTTTGAACAGCCTAAAAGGAGGAGAAAGCAAAAGAAAAATGGCAAGGAGCAGGCACAACTCAAGCCAACCAATCGGTATGAAATATTTAAGTCACTAGTGGATCAAGAGGACCAAGCCATGGAAGGTGTTGATGGGATTGCTAAGGATAATAACATCCACCCTCATGTTTCTCCTTCTTTTTCTCCTGTCTTAGAATAGGTGATTGAATCCACTGAGATATTGCAGCCAGAGAACCCAGGGGCATTGATAATACACTCCCCAGCACAGCCAGTTATTAAGGATGTCAGCATGGGAAGTGCAAAAAAGATCAGAGAAAGGCCAGCCCTAGGGATTACTCAGGTGGTGAAGAGATCCAATAATAGTAACTCTCAGGGAGCGGGTAGAAAGTCCAATAAGGATCTACTAGCAATGCAAGGAGACAAGCTGATCAATGGAGGATCAATGAGGACAATTGACTCTTACTGCTCCCAAGGTTTTCAATGATTATTCAATCTTGGAATGTTAGGGGTTTAAACAGTAGAACCCATCAATCTGTTGTTCAAAGACTCTTAGGAAAGTGTAAAACAGACTTTTTGCTCATCCAGGAGACAAAAATGTCTTTAGATCTTATGTGTAAAACCGTTAGTAGAATATGGAGGGGCGCTGGTTATATGGATGTGGCTGCTCAAGGTGCCTCTGGGGGGATTATTACTCTTTGGAACCCTTTGGAATGGATAGCAATAGAACATATAGCTTGGAGGGGTGTTCTCACCTCTCTTTTTAGGAATAATGTCATAGCTGAACATGTTTTAATTACAAATTTCTATGGGGCTCAAAGCATTGATGGGCAGAGGCTCCAATGGAAAGTTGTTCACAACATGTGGTCCTCACGGGAAGATTTATACTGGATTATTTCTAGGGATTTTAATTCCAAATTATCTTCCCGAGATTAGGAAGGTGGTATCACAGTTTTGGATCTAGGGGACCGGCTTCTGATTTCCCAAGTCCAGGCCTTTCACTTAGTGGATATCAAAGGCCCTGGAACCTACTTTACTTGGACTAACAAGAGGAGGGAGCCACACAGCAGGAAGGTAAAGCTAGACCATTTTTTGGTCTCCGAGGAGGCATTTGTTAAGTGGAATATTAAATTTCAGATTTTGGAAGGCCTAGTTTTAGATCACTTTCCCATTTTGTTGGAGGGAGGGACCTTGACAGGGCAGCACCACAAACCGTTTAAATTTGAGAACTTTTGGTTGCAAAAGGAGGAACTCCGAATGAAAATTCCATAGTGGTGGGAAGAAGGCCACCTACCTTTTGGGACAACAATGTTTAAATTCCACAAATAACTTCATTTTGTCAAGATTAAATTGAAACAGTGGAGGCAAACTAATAAGTCAGATTTCTAGCTCCAACGCGCTCCCTTGGTGGCCAGATGGGAAGAGGTGCACAAAAACTTTAGGGAAGGAACAATTACTGAGCATCTTAAAACAGAGGATGATGCCTTGTGCAAAGCGGTTGAGGACATTGATAACCAAGAAGAGACTTACTGGAAACAAAGAGCAAGAAACACTTGGTTATTAGAAGGAGATATAAATACTAAATTTTTCCATCGATCAGCCTGTTCTAGGAGACAAATGAATAACATGGAAGCCCTTCAAGATGATAAAGGACACTCCTTTGATACTCTTCCTGGTATGCATTCCCACTCAATGGATTATTTCTCTAAACATTTTAAGGAAAGTATGGAGCAAGATGTGGAAGCTCAAAATAAAGTTATTGATGTCATACCCTCTATTATATCTCAAGAAGAGAATCAGGCCCTTTTTAGACCCATTGATAGAGATGAATTGAAGAATGTGGTCTTTGGGATGAGCACCGGTAAATCTCCAGGTCCATACGGCTTTCCTATTGAGTTTTTTCAGGCCTTTTGGGATACCTTGGAGGAGGATGTTTTGGCTGTTACAAAGGAGTCTAGAACTAATAAAAGAATGCTCAAGGCTCTAAATCATACCTTCATCACTCTAATTCCAAAAGGGGAGGAGGGGATTCATATCTCTGATTTCAGACCTATTGCCTTATGCAATGTGATTTATAAAATAATCACAAAGATAATGGCTAAACGGCTAAAACATCTCCTTCATAATATCATTTCCTCAGAGCAAGGGGGTTTTGTAGAGGGTAGACAGATCTTGGATGGGGTGGTCCTCGCCCAAGAGGCAATCCACACAATGCAAAAATCTGGTAACAAAGGAATGTTCATTAAACTGGATATGTCCAAGGCTTATGATAGGGTGGAGTGGGGCTTCCTATCAAAGATGTTGGCAGCCTTTGGTTTCTCTCAAGACTGGATAGATTGGGTCATGAGTTGTATTTCTACATCTTCTTATTCTGTTCTAATCAAGGGGATTCCCTCGCCACCTTTTGGAGCTACACAGGGTCTTTGTCAAGGGGACCCTTGCTCTCCCTATATCTTCCTCATCTTGGCTGAAGGATTAGGTAGACTCTTCTTGAGGAGAAGACATCAAGGTCTGATAACAGGTATCAAGGTGGGAGCGGAAGTTTTGACTCACTTACAGTTTGTGGATGATACAGGATTGGTTGGAGTGGCCAGTCTCAAGGAAGCAAGAGGGATCAGAGATACTCTAAATGTCTACCTCAGGGCCTCAAACAAAGTCATCAATGATAAGAAATCCAAAGTGGTCTTCTTAAATCCTGAACAAAGGTTACATGATAGAGTTATAGATATCTTGGGATTCACTAGGACCTCTCTTCTCGTAGTTTACTTGGGGGTTCCTTTGCATTTCAAAAAATTGAAAATAGATATCTGGAAGGATCTTTTGGATGGCATCAAAGACAGAATGAATCATTGGTCCCATAAATGGTGAAGCTATGGGGGATGATTAACTTTCTTACAGTCAGTTATTCAGGCCATGCCAATATATAAATTCTCCATCTTGGCTGCCCCACATTCTATCTGGAAAGAGCTAGACAAAATGGTGAGAAGATTTTTATGCGAAGGTGCAAAATGGGAGAAGAAGTGGGCCTTAGTTGGCTGGGATAAAGTTACCTAGCCCAAGGAAAAATGAGGGCTAGTACTAAGAAGCTCCAAGCTTAATAACAAAGCTTTGGCTGGAAAATTGTACTGGAGGTGGATTTCCCAGCCAACATCCTTTTTTAGCAGAATCCTTTATAGTAAATATTTGGGTCATGTTCACCCCAATGAAGTGGGCCGTTTCCCTCTGGATGGTAATGGATCCTTAGTGTGGCAGGCTCTCAAGCTTGGATCTCAGGTTATCAAAGACCAATTGTTTTGGAAAGTGGGGAGAGGGGAGAAAGCACGTTTTTGGACTGATTCTTGGGACCAGCACCCACCCATCATTGTTGAGTTTCCTAAATTGAAACCGATTAAATCCGCCATAGAAGACAAGGGCTAGGTTCAAATTGAGAGTTATTTCAACACCAACCAATTGGGGGAGTACAAGTTCAAGAAATTTAAGCGGTTGGAAGAGTGGCCAATTACAATCCCTCCGGAGCTGGCACCCATCTTGACCAAAATTTTGATAGAAAGGTTTCTCACTGGTAGAGATGAGGAGGATGAACTAGCTTGGGGTTATGGGAACCTTGGGTTTTATACTGTGAATGATGGATACGATAAGATCCTCCCAGAGCCTCCCCATCATTTATTTCCAGTTCAAGATTGGAGGAAGATATGGCATTCCCAGGGCTGGCCTAAAGTGAACTTCTTTGTCTGGTAGTTTATGCACAATGGAATTCTCACCTTTGACAATCTCAAAAATAGAGGAATCATCGGTCCATCTCAGTGTGTGTTATGCCACAAGAATGAGGAAACAGCTGATCATCTGATGTTTGAGTGCTCTTTCACACGGTAGATTTGGAAGCGCTGGTTCTCTCATTTTAAAATCTAGGCTAATGGTGATATGACTCGGACCAATATTTGGGAAATATGGAAGAGAGGTAGATTTAAATCTAAATCTATTCGAATTAGTTGGGAGCTTGGTTTACTTTTCATCTAGTGGCAGGTGTGGATGGAGCGAAATGCTCGTATTTTATGAGAAACCTTCTCCTCGCTAGATGGAATTTGGCAGGTCATCTAGAGAAATGTTGTGGAAATGGTTGCCATCTATGCTGAGGAGGAAAATTAGGTTGGTCCTGAGCCACTGGAAGAGGGAGCTGTAGAGCAAGAGAGATAGGTTAGAGGTAGCTAGAAACCTCCCCCAGAAGGTTGGATCAAAATCAATACTGATGGAGCTGCAAAAGGCAATCTGGGGAGTGCTGGAATTGGAGTAGTGTGCAAAGATCATGCTAGGTCTATGCTCTATTGGGAAATGCAAGGTCTGGGACGTGTCACAAAAAATGAAGCAGAAGCCTTTGCTATTAAATCTGCTTCCATCTGGGCTGTGAAGAAGGGACACAGGAAAATAATTCTTGAGTCTGATTCCCAAATTTTGATTGGCGCTCTAGACTGCATGAGGAAATTTGCCTCGAAAGATTGGAGGTTGCGGATTCTGGTCTCTCAAATCAAGGAACTATGGAGGGAATTAGATGATGTGATCCCCGTCTATGTGAGTAGAGATTTAAATAAGGCGATCGATTTCCTTGCAAAGATGGGTGCTGAGAAAGAGGTTGGGATGCAGCTGCACAGTGACATGCCTATGGAGGATGCAGTGATTAGGCAAGGTCTTGAACGATCCTTGAGACAATGAGCAAAGTTTATGCTAAGGGAGGTTTTTTTCACGATATCATGACCTGTAGCGCTGTCACGGCTTCTAGTGGGAAGCTGTCACGATATCGTGACAGGTTGCGTCATCGTGGCCTTTGGATGAAACCTGTCATGATATCGTGACATGTCACAATTTTGTGACATGTCACACTGTCGCAGCCCTCGGTGAGATGCTGTCATGATTTCATGACCTATTGCACTGTTGTGGCCTTCAATGGGAAGCTGTCATGATTTCGTGACCTATTGCGCCATCGCGGCCTTTGGCTGGAAGTTGCAGCAATTTTGAGACACTTTTGGAGCAGGGGCACCAAGGAGGATAATCGTCGCAATATCACGACATTTTTTGTGAATTGGAGCCAAGAGGAAAATCCTCCGCGATTTCGTGACATCTTTGAAGATTGGAAGCCACAAGGAGAAATTTTCGTGATATCATGACAATTTTAGATAATTGGCACTAAGGGGAAAAATCGTCATGATATCATGACACTTTTGAAGAATGGGCACCAAGGGGATAACTTTTCACGATATCGTGACACTATTGAATATTGGGTGCCAAGGAGAAAACTCGTCGCGATATCGTGACACTTTTGGCGAACTGGCGCCACTGGGAAAACTTGTCGTGATATCGCAACACTTTTGAAGACTGGGTGCAATGTGGAAAAATCATCATGATATCATGACATTTTTGAGGATTGGGAGCTGAAAGGTAAACTCGTCACGATTTTGTGACACTTTTGGCGATCTGGAGTCATGGGGAAAACTCGTCGCGATATCGTGACACTTTTGTCGACTGGGTTCAAAGTGGAAAACTCGTCGTGATATCACGACACTTTTGAGGGTTGGGTGCCGAAGGGAAAACTTGTCACGATTTTGTGACACTTTCGGTGCATAAGAGTCTTGGGGAAAAATCATCGCGATATCGTGACTCTTTTGAATACTAGGCGCCAAGTGGAATACTCGTCGCGATATCACGACACTTTTTTCGGTTGGGCGCTTTGGAGAAAACTCATCGCGATTTCGTGACACTTTTGGAGATCAGGAGCCATTTGGATTTCTCGTCGTGATTTCATGACACCTTTGGTGATGGGGTGTCAAAGGGAGCTGTCATCGTGATTTCGTGACATTTTTTGCGATCGGGTGCTGCAAGCTCTTGCTGTCGTGATATCCCGACATGTCACAATTTTGTGACATGTCACGATTTTGTGACATGTCACGTTTTCATGACTGGTGGCTATGGCACAGCCGAGGAGGGTTTGATTGTCGCGATTTCGTGACATGTCATGATTTCGCGACATGTCACGTTTTCGCACCCTGTTGACTTCTGTGCTCTGCGGTGGAGAGTGTTGAATTTTTAAGCTCAGCGCTTGTAATATGTTCTTTGCTCTTGGTTGGGATGTGTTTGCTCCCATTTCTAACTGTTCTTTTTTTTAATACAAGTTTTTCAATTTTTTCAAAAAAAAACATAAATTCCACTAGATTGACAAATCAACTAGTGAAGGTTATTATCTCCAAAATTATAAATTCTTCCATTCCATTTTCTAACATCTTGTTGCAAGAAAAGGAGATTCAAAGAAAGTTGGGAAGCTTCCTACATAGAGATAGGAAACATATCTTCATTAGAATCATTCCAACACTTGCAACAACAAGTAGAAGACTATGGATTTCAAAGACCTAAAAAATATTCCATTACAAGGGTTGCAAACCTACAGATTGTAGAAGTGAAGAAAAGGCCATAGTAGTCTCATTACAGACTCAAGGAATAAGAGACTCTAAATATGAGTCAAGGAGGAGATATGATATTGGTTATCTCCACTCAAGATCAAAACCAAGGTTATGCATAAGGGGTTGGACTCAAAATGTACTTGTAAAAAAATGGTGAATCTTAAACAAAATCAAGGTGAATCATAAAGAATCCTAAGAAAATCAAATTGAGCATCTTCACACCAAAATTTAGGGCATTTGAAGCCCTAAAATGTAATGTCATCTTTGGGGTCACTTTTGACCTATTAAATCATCTTGCAACTTCATAAAAACACCACCATTAGATTAGGATTAGATCTTTCCAATGAGTACCAATATGCCTATGTTTGGATATATATTGTGGCAAATTGATTCTAAGAAAAAATTGATCCTAAAAATTTTAGGTGAATGGTTTGATTTTGAGGGTCCTCATATTCACCAATTTTCAATTTTGGAAATCCTAATATTTTTCCAATTTGTGAATATTCACCACTATGCATAACCCTGATCAAAACCTATAGAGTCCAAAAGCAAAAAAGGCCATAGAAGCGTTGTTACAAACTCAAGGGAGATAAAAATACTTGAGTGAAGAGTCCCAATGAAGATAGGATATTGGTGATCTCTAGTGTATATTGAAGAATTCATCCTGAATAAACAGAAGAGACCCTTAGAAGGTCCAATTACAACTCCTATTTATAGAAGATTGGAGGTTGGTGATCTCCACTAAAGTCTATAGTTTGTAGAAGAGAATAATGACTAACAAGTTCCTATTAAAAAATATATAAGTAGTAGGTTTTAGAGATCTAATAATAATATCTCATTACCAATAATTCCTTAGTAGAAGGTTGAAGCAAAGGTCTTATTTGGAAGACCATAAGAGTTGCAATATTGAAGACCTTGGTGAGGTCTCAAGGAGAAATAAGGAGAATGTTTGGTGAGCCTCATTAAATGATAATAGGAGAAGGTCATTAAATGAGTTCTTAGAAGAGTTCATTGGATAAATTTACTACCAAGGAGAATCTCCTGATAGTAAAGTACTTGGAACAATTGTCTCCATCTGACAACAAGCCCAAGAGAGAAATGTTTGGCAAGGAATTAGCCAAAATTTAGAATACCTGAAGACTTCTAGATTATTGAGAAGAAGGTCTAGGTTTAAGTTAGAATATTACAAGGAGTTTTAAGGAGAAAAGGAGCCAAAATTTACTACCAAACCTAAAATGTTTGAAGATTACCTTGAAGGCCTAAAGGATCATTTAGAGATAGGGGTTTGTTGAACTACATAGAAATATTGAAGGGTTCTTGAAGAAAAACTCAGTTGTGATTTGGGAGATTTCCCTACCAAAGTTTTGAGTTTCAAGAACAACATTTCGGTGTAGATATTGATTATGAAAGAGGTAGCAATTAGGATAACATTACTAACTGTAGAAATTCAGATTTCTAGGATACATCCTGAAGGTTAATAAAATCACATACTATTGTTAATGGGCAAAAAGTAAGAGGTTTTTTGGAGCTACAAAAAGATGAGTTAAAGAGCTTTTTCATACAAACAAGAATAGATAAAAAATCCATCCATTTAAAGTCAACAATAAGGTGAATTTAATCACCTAGGAATCCTTCATCTTTAGATATCTTAAAGGTAATCAACTTAGGTGCAAAGGGTTCATTTTATGAACACTTATATTCAGTTCATTATTTAGTTTCATTGAGCAACTTATTAAGAGTTTTAAAGTTGCAAAGAGAAGGTTGCATTATAGTCTTCAAGATAAGTGTGGAGGGAAGTTTCTATTAAGGTTACATGCATATTAATAGGATTTAGATACATTTTATCATCTTCCTATTATCTAGTTACAACAAAGAATACTACATTTAGTTTTAGAGATTATTAGTGCATTTGAAAGATATTTAAGAGTTACTATTAGTGCATCTTATAAGGATAAATAAGGTGAGATTATTGTTGCACTATTTTAGTTACTTGTAACTATATTAAACTTATTACTCTTAAAGGATTATTATGTGCATTGGTTCTTAAGTGTGAGCGAATAACCAAAGTGCATAAATAAGTTCATATCAAAGTATATAGAGAAACTACTCAATGCACTAAACCTGAAATATTTTGTGGCCTAGAGAAGCCACCAAAATAGGATAATGTTCCTCTAAGGTGTGGAGAAGAAATCGACCATTAAAATTAGTTAAAATATATACAAAACGAGACCATGAGAGTCTCAGGTTTTAGTGCAAATTAGTAAGTATTACATAGATATACAAGCACCAAATTTGTCTCTACTATTATATTCAAAATATACAAAAGGAAAAGTTTCTTAAGGACACTCTAAGTAGCATATCCTCTACATCTACAAGTGGCTATCATTAGTAGAGGGAAAGCACCAAAAAAGGTTCTTGAAGATTAGCCATCCTAAAGGACTCAATATAAACCATCAACACCAATAGAGGTGCTTGAAGAGGAGCCACTATAGAAGGCTTAAAATCTATCATCAACTAGGTAAAAGCATAATCAAGGTGCTTTATATTAGATCTAATTCAAAAAGCTCAATACTTACATTACCAAGGTATACCTAGATACCAACTCAATGCTCACGTAGCAAGCAAACTATAGCATCAACATTCCTACGTAACAAGCCAACACTCAGTAAAATGAGGTTAATACTAAGGGTGATGAAGCAAAAGATACATAAAACAAAAGTGCTTACCAAGCTCCAACATGGAAGAAGTGCCATCCAAGAACCTCCATTGCAATGCTTGATAGCTAAAGCCATCTCACTCTTTTCTAAAATGAAGGATGTAAAGAAAGCCTACAAAAAGTTGGAAAGAATAAGTGTTGAAGAATTTTTAAGGAGCTATATTGGTGAAGGCAAGTGTGCATGCAAATAATAAAAGACACTTGTCTTAACAATGAAGATATATTGTGCCACTTGGCACAATGGTGTAAAAGAATCCTCCTATCCCAATGCCCATGGTCAATGAGGAATAAGCACTCATCAAAGAAATAATCATCATTACTCCTAACATTCAAGAAGAGCATCACTCTCAAGAGTTACACCTAGGCTTATACCATATTACATAATATATTCAAATGATTCATATTTAGTGCGTGCAGCCAAAGGAGGAGACCAAACATTTTGGGTAATTCTTCTTTCCACTTGGCACTCATTTGAGGATAAGAAAAGCATATTTTTAGTCACTGCATTAAAATTATTTATAGGGATAAACTTAGAGTGATAGATGCACATTCAAAGCAAGCATTAATGCAGAGAATTCAAGGATGTCTAAACAAAATTAGCAACAAGGTCAAGGTGTGTTTAAGAGTTTAAATCTAGTGCACATCCAATGAGTCAAAGGAGCATTGAAGTATAAATTCATATGCACTACAACTGTTGTCATATGTCCACCACTGAAGACTTACAATGCTCACTCAGTAAGGAAAATATAGTGTTATAAGGTAAAGTCTTATATTAATCAAGTTTGCTTTCATTAAAGGATTAATAAAGAGTATGTTTTAAGGTCAAAACTATATTCATTTCAAGTTGAAAATCAACCTTAGAAAATTGAAAACATATAAAGGATTTTATAGTATTTCAAATCATTTAGTTGAAATAAAAGTACTTTAATATTTACAATTAAACAACATAGGAGGTATAATGGTTACTACTTGTAAAATAATATTTTAAATATTATTATCAATTTCTAATATTCCAAAATAAGGGAGGTTAAGGCATACTACATCAAAATAGTTTATTGGAATTTAGAAATATTAAATTATAATATGTTAAGAGCTATAAAAGAAATTTTATCATTTATTTAAAGGATTTGGAATTATTTCTCTTGTTTCATATTCATACTAAAGGGACAAAAGAAATCCAACCATAGAGAACTTCAAATTAAGTGCATGGTTCATTAGGAGATATAAGGTGAAATAGAAGTTGATTTACAAAACATTATAAAATCAACACAAAAGGTGAAATATTATTTACTAAACACTCAATTAATCTTATAACTTATTCCAATCACTACGGAGACATAAAGAATTCTAGAAAATCTAATTTTAGAATTTTTTTTTATCCAAATTGGTTCTCATACTCTAAATAGGGATTCATAAGGTAGTATACTACAAAGGATCTAAGAAAAAGTGTTCTTAAAAGAGAAAAAACTAAAACTAAAAGAGATGTCTACCTAAAGGAATACAATAAAAAATGACATAAATAAAACTATTAGAAAGAAAATAGCAAGTATCATAAAAATTGGAATAAGGAATTTACTTATAAAATCTAAAGGATTTTAGACTTTACTTCAAAAGTAATTCACTGAAGTGTTAAGAAATAACTTTGAAACTATGGAATACTATCTACATGCTCAATTCACTGAAGCAATTGATAATGGAAAAAGTGACATTCAAATTCGTTTAGACTTTGGTAGCATATTATACATGGTACTACTTAAATTCAAATACTACAAGGATGGGAGTGTAGAACAAAGAGGATTGACTTAAACTAAAAATACAAATGGATGAATCATACCTAGAGAATATATTTTAATCCTCGTGCAACATTGGAAGATCAAGTTCTACTAACTCAAGATATTATCCTGATGCCTTAAGTGCTTGTTCAAAATCTTCTATACATAACTTGGAAAATGATAAAAATGACAAAGGTAAAGAGAAGATACCTTTGCAAGAATCAGATAATAGTACTTCCACCTATGAAAGTACTAACTCCAAAGACACAAGTAAATAAGAAGAAGTTTAACCAAACCAAGGAAGCATATAGTGCAACGTAAACTAAAGTCAACACAAAGGACCAAATGAAGTTGAAGAACATATAGAGATCAAAGGTCCATATTGAAGACTAAAGTCTTCAATACCATAATAATGTAACACGTGGTGGTGTTAGAGTATATTACATCATTTGAATTATATAAATGTACCACCTTTGGTACATAACTACGATAGAAGTTTACTTTAGAGTAAAATTAATTAGTTACTTCAAGTAATGTAATAAATCCACATGTATTAATATGCAAGTTGTAAATGTGAATGTAGTCCACATGTACATGAGTCTTGTTGGGGTCTAAATTGATATCAGGTCAAGATTGAACTATGATTATGAATCTATGAATTCTAGGAGGCACACACACGCTAATCACAACTCAAACCCTGATATTGGATGGATCAAAGATTGCTTCAATCCAACCTCCAAAGTAGGCTGGTATACCTTGTCAAATAATTCAGATGTTGACTCAATTAATATCAAATAAATGTGTAGGTTTAGAGATAGAAATGAGATAAGGGTTAGAAAATATTTGAATTAATAATGGTCAAATGGAGCTAACAATATTGATAAATATTAAGAATTTGTTGATCAATCATATTTCCAATATGCTACACTTAGGACTAAAAACATCCAAAACTCATTATCTTCACTATTAAAATAATGAAATACTCAAAAAACTATTTCAAACATCTAAAATGCTAATAATACAAATGGTAGTAAAGCAACATGTAGAATAATAGAAATATAATTCTTCTACAACATTTATTTAGGTATGAACCATTCCAAGTTGCTCCAAATTAGCAATCCAACATCAGGAGAATTGACTAATCATAATAGCAGTATTAGAAATGCATTCATAGAATAAAATCATAGTTAATGAAGACAAAAAACTAGATATATACATCTGAGTAATTATCCTTCTATTTATTTCATAGCAGGTTACAATAATATATTAGGAAAACACTCGAGATCCGTCCCTAAAAAATGAGGGTTTGACCTCTTCATATAGATTTTACAATCATAGTAAAATAATGAAACATTACAAGGAATTTTATAGGCCAAATTAGCTAAATATTGAGGTGGAAGACTCTAATTGGTTTACAAGATACAGACTAGAGCTACGCTCTATGAAAACTCTAATTTTGAGTTGTACAAGTTGTTCGACTCTCCACATAATTTATCAGATAAAATAGTTGCAAGTTGATCTTGATTGTCCTTTGTTCTTGAGCAGACTTCTCCTCCATTGATCAAAAACTAAAAAATATAGATGAGTCTTGATTTTGGTGACACTTGGTCTCCTCTAGTTCTTTTCTTTATGCTTCAAGTTTTATCACCTTGCTCAGGTTTCATTGTATTTCCTTCATCTTTGAAGTCCACTGCTCCAAATTTTGTTGGGATAGGTTTGAATGGTTTGACCACGAAATAGGAGATCTGGAGAAAACAATTTCATCCTTCAAAATATGCTACTTCATTTTTTTATGGATTGAGTTTGACAAATTTGATCACAAAATGATAGTTTAGAAGAAAACCATGCCCATATTCATACTCCGCTACTTCATTTTCCGCTCAATTAGGTTTGATTAGTTTGACTGTAGAATTCTTATTTTATGTCAACTTCAGGTAGATTTTGACATTGCTTTACCTCCTGACATCTTGAATTTGTAACTTTTGTTTTCTACTGAGCCCTATTTGACTACATTGACTATAGATTTTACCCTTTTATGAATGTCAACCTTGCCAACCTAGTAGATATTGCTTCTGATACTTAGTCTTCTTTTGCCAAACCTGATATGCCTTAAGTCTTCCATTGCCAAAAATAACTTAGTGCTAATGTTGCTCCTCTGAAATTCACATATTAAAATTCCACTGAGGACCGTTTGACTATGCTAACCATAGATTCTACCCCTTTGGTAGATTTTATTATGAATTCACCATATAGAAATTGACACCATATTGGAAACTCATTCACATTTTCCATATTTCATTCTGTTCCTTTGAATCTCACTAGGGATTTTTGATTAGCTTGACTACATAATTTGTACCTTAGTGGAACTTTATACTACCCTTAAGACTCTTCCTCCTTTTGGCCAAAATTTTAAAGAAATTTCTAAGTATGTGGCCCTTTTGGACCTATATTTTGGTGCCTATCAGGGAACTTTTCTTGCAAAGGTAAGGAAATTAGAGCCTTATCCTTTTGATTTGAGGTAAGAAAGGATGAAACTAGGAAGAAGGGAAGGGTCAGACAAGAATGCATGAAAAACATGGTGAATCTAGCATTTAATAAGAAAAAAATATAATGGAAATTTAATGCTTATATTGATGGCCAACTGAGTGAGGTAAAACAAATATCATAATACACATGAATGGTGGTGATTGGACAAAGCTAGGGATAAAAAAAATGCAACAACCACCTTATTATAAAAAAGGAAAACCTGAAAGAAATGGGGATACAATATTTTTATAGGCAGATAAGAGGAATTAGCACTAGAATTCTATGAGGATAAAGAAAAGGGGAATCAAACAAAGGGAATTGGAGTTACATAAAAATAGGGAGACCTGCAACTCAAATATACATGTATGTGTACTCCATCATGGTGTAAACTCCATATGCATAATCCATTGAGGTGAAGGACTTATTCCAAGATAGATAGATCACCAAGAATGATAATATATTTTTCCTCTTTCTTCACTTATGGTGTCTAGTAAGGATGAACAATACCTCCTTCATCTGGTTGAGGTTTCTTCTACCATCTCTAGCCTATCGATTGTGACCCATATTAGACTTTGGATAATTTTTAGACTAGTATTCTTCCTTTTATAGACCTGAGAAGAAATAACGTCAATCGATGATATGGATATTATGATATTAAATTTACAAGTTACTTAGCTCACTTGATTTGACAATTTTGATCTCACTACGATTTTAAATTTACAAGGACTTTTTTCATCATCCAGAATAGTTTTGTGATCAAATTTTGTTGGGATAAGTTTGAATGGTTTGACCACGAAATAGGAGATCTGGAGAAAACAATTTCATCCTTCAAAATCTACTACTTCATTTTTTTATGGATTGAGTTTGACAAATTTGATCACAAAATGATAGTTTAGAATCAAACCATGCCCATATTCTTACTCTGCTACTTCATTTTCCACTCAATCAGGTTTGATTAGTTTGACTATAGAATTCTTATTTTGTGTCAACTTCAGGTAGATTTTGACATTGCTTTACCTCTTGACATCTAGAATCTGTAACTTTTGTTTTCTACTAAGCCCTATTTGAATGCATTGATAGTAGTTTTTAGCCTTTTATGAATGTCAGCCTTGCCAACTTAGTAGATATTGCTTCTGACACTTAATCTTATTTTGCCAAAATTGATATGCTTTAATTCTTCCATTGCCAAAAATAACTTGGTGCTAACATTGCCCCTCTAAAATTCACATATTAAAATTCCACTGAGGACTGTTTGACTATGCTAACCATAGATTATGCCCCTTTGGTACATTTTATTATGGATTCACCATATAAGAATTGACACCATCTTAGAAACGCATTCACATTTTCCATATTTCATTATGTTCCTTTGAATCTCACTAGGGATTTTTGATTAGCTTGACTACATAATTTGTACCTTAGTGGAACTTTATACTACCCTTAAGACTCTTTCTCCTTTTGGACAAAATTTTAACGAAATTGCTAAGTATGTGGCCCTTTTGGACCTATATTTTGGTGCCTATCAGGGAATTTTGCTTGCACAGGTAAGGAAATTAGAGCCTTATCCATTTTATTTGAGGTAATAATGGATGAAAATAGGAAGAAGGGAAGGGTTAGACAAGAATGCATGAAAAACATGGTGAATATAGCATTTAAGAAGAAAAAAATATAATGGAAATTTAATGCTTATATTGATGGCCAACTGAGTGAGGTAAAATAGATATCATAATACACATGAAATGGTGGTGATTGGACAAAACTAGGGATAAAAAAAAATGCAACAACCACCTTATTATAAGAAAAGGAAAACCTAAAAGAAATGGGGATACGGTATTTTTATAGGCAGATAAGAGGAATTAGCACTAGAATGCTAGGAGGATAAAGAAAATGGGAATCAAACAAAGGGAATTGGAGTTACATACTGTAGACACCAAAACAGCACCAATCCGATTATGTGACAACAAGCGTTGATCGCATTGACACAAACAGCCCCAAGGGCAGCCCCCAGAGGTTAAATAGTGGTCTTCACTTCCAAAAGTAGTTTTAGAGGTCACAGGTCAATTTGGCACCTTTTTGGCACCTTGCTCTCTACTCGTCCCACCCCGGGGCAAATATAAATTGGCACTCATCCCACCTAGGGACGAATAGCAGCATTCGCCCTAGGGTGAGGCGAATAGCAAGTTTGATTGGAAAAAAGTCAAACCTCGATAACTCTGCCAGTTAATTGAGGCTTCAGGCCATGCAATTGCGAGGAATAGCTTTTATTCAAGAAGAGAGACTTTAGTGATGAGTGTCTTTATTTTAGAAATCTCATGCAAGGAGCTTTTTTATCAGGGAGTTAGCTTTTCTCTAAAAATAGGATAATTAACTCAAGAGGCGCCCTCGCATGCGCAATTCAAACAAGGATACCCTAAGGTCTATAAATTGGGGAGTTTTCCCACCCAAAATATATTCAGAGAAGGATAATTTGAGCAATGAAGTGCTACCAATTTCATACCTAACTGCAATTTGTGCTTTTACATCCTTAATCTCTCATTTGAAAGGGAGGTTATTGGGTGACTATTGGAGGCACAAATCCGTACCCAAAACCCAATTTTTGACAACTATCCACAAAATTTGTCGACAACACTCCATAACCAGTTTTGGACCCATACCAAGTGGATTTGTGTCGAAAAAATGCCTCAATCGATGGGCGTCCTGCCCCTGGGCACTCCCCAAACTATCACAGTGCTAATTGCCCCACCCCAGGGCAATTATAAATATGTTATATTTCTTGTTTTTTTCTTTTGCATATTATTCTAGATAGGTTAAATAGGTTACAATTAAAATTTAATGTCATTCTGATCATTTTTTACCAAGTTATTGCTATTTCCCGCTTTCACTAACTTGGAGATGCCATCCTAAAAATCTATGTTCTAGAAGCAAAATTGGAAAAATCTGAGCATCTGGGTCTTCCCAAAATTCTCCCAATTAGCTAACCCCAAGTTTTCAGGTCTTTTGGATCTTCCTAAGTAAGACATTGAACAAGGTGCTTTTTGGCCAATTCTCACAGTCCTATTCGTCCCACCCTGGAGCGAGTATAGATCTGTGAGGAATTTTTAGACTGTTATTTTTGCAATGGTCTTCTGATGATATTTTTATGCTTTTGTCAAAGTTTCAGGTCAATCAGAGGTCATCTGATAGTCATTTTATTATTTTTATGCATACATTGACAATAGGTTTTGGGAAATACATGTTTCATTTTGTCTGTAGGTATTACTAATATTTTATGTTTCTTTGAACGTAGGTTTCCGACATCAGAGGAGCAGGAAAGAGTAAATAATCACATACAATAGTTGCGGCGATATTTTGGTCCCCCCATCTTACATGTGGGCACGCGGAAGAAGGATTATTATCCACAGATCTTGTGACAAGAAACACATTTGACTCTCCTATCACCTAAAAAGGAAGGAGACGTATTATAACACAATTTGTAAAGCGTATCAATAAATATATTACCATATTTCGTATTTATTTTATCTTGTGTCGATTTGAATACGTTATTTCTTGTTCTTTTCTTGTGGCATATTCCTTTTTGTTTCCATATCCTCGTGCTTTCACATAAAAATAGGGAGACATGCAACACAAATATACATGTATGTGTACTCCATCATGGTGTGAACTCCATATGCATAATCCATTGAGGTGAAATTCTTCTTCCAAGGTAGATAGATCATCAAGAATGATAATATATTTTTCCTATTTCTTCACTTATGGTGTCTAGTAAGGATGAATAATACCTCCTTCATCTGGTTGAGGTTTCTTCTACCATCTCTAGCCTATCGATTGTGACCCATATTAGACTTTGGATAATTTTTAGACTAGTATTATTCCTTTTATATACCTGAGAAGACATAACGTCAATCGATGATGTGGATATTATGATTTTAAATTTATGAGGTACTTAGCTCACTTCGTTTGACAATTTTGCTCTCACTATGTTCCTTACACTAGTCAAATTGTGAAATTTCACACAGGGTTTTGTTCAGGGTGTTCTCATCAACCCTCTTATTTAACTCTCAAGTATCCATTTCTATAGAGTTAGAAGACCTCATCATGAATTAAACTATCAAAACATCAAAATATTAATGCTAGACCTTCTACCATAGATGTTATCCTTTGACCTCAATTTCGAATTCTTATTTACTCTTTTTGGAAAATATATATAAAAATAATGGCAAGGGCTAGGATTTATACATGAACCTACCTCTACTTTATTATATTAGTTGTAGTCAACCATTTGTTTTGTCTTTTATCTATGTAGACAAAATATGGTACGTGTTCCCACACCTAGATTCAAATATTTCTCATGCTTCTACCTTGTGAATTTGTAATAGCCAAACCAAATTGCTCTAAATTTGTACTTCTTAAATTTTTTGCCATGTGACTTATAGATCTCACTTGCTCGATCACATGATGGTATGGTCTTTCATATCCTATGTCGTAGGGACCAATTATTACTTTTGTGAGCTCTAGCTTTTGGAAATATCTCTTCCATTGGTGGGTCATGGATATGAGGTTCATCTCGAAATACTCATGCCTATCCTAATATAGACCCTTCACTTCTTCATATGTGGCCTTCTTCTGGGTATAGTAATTGAAAAAAAAAACTACTCCTTAATACCTCTTGATACAATGAAAGGGTCTTCATAGCCTAAATTTCATCACCCTGACATCTTTCTAGCTAATCCTTCTAAAGGAGAGCTTATGTTCTTGCACATCTATGCACAGTGGGTGGTAGACTGGTGCGTGGTCACTTATAGTCCTCAATTATCAAGGGGTGAAGATCTTGTTTGGTAACCTTAAGACTACTCCCTTTTTCAAATATTCCAATGTTGTTAGTCTCCTCCTTGAAAAAAAACCCAAAAGGTTCAATGGAAGTCACAAAAAATCAAATACCAAATAATAGGGGTATGTTAACGACCATGATGTCTAGTACCATTAGTAATTCAAACAAACCCCACAACATCATTACAAAGTTATTTAAAATACCCGAAACCTTAAAGGTTTTGCCTCTAAACCAAAAACATTTGAGTCCCACCTTTTCAATCATCATCTTCAATTCCTTACATACTTGAAAGTAGATTACCAATACTTTCACTCCTAGGCTTACTAGACAATTGTGCATTATTCTCTTTTTGACAATAACTGACGCATAACATGGATCACACTATCTCTCATAGAAATCCAAAGCATTACTCTTAGGGATATTTCTACTTCCACTAGATAAAATCTTTAAAGAAATATTAGCCAAATTGACTTGTAGATGTATCAAAAAATCTAGCATCAAGCCCTGTTTTGCCTGTGATCGCTCATCAAATCGGTCCTAGAATTTATGCAACTTTTCCATTCATTGTTACAATGTTATCGAAGAAAAATATAAGTCCCTTAGGTCTTCAGATCTTCTTTCCTTTAGGGATTTCCATGATAATATATGTTCTTGCATTAGTATTTTTCCTTCTTTGTCTTGGGTGGGGCTTGGCACTATGGTGTATAAATTGCCAGTATTGTTCTACAGAGAACTTTTTTATATGTTGTATATAATTTCACTACTTAGATAAATATAAACAAAATATACTGTTTGCTAAGGAATGAATGAAGAAACTATGTAGGAGTGTACTAGCACTATTATCCACTTCTTTAGGTTCTAAACATTGTCTTTCATTATCTTCTTCCTTGGACCAACCTTCAATGCACCTTGGAATAAAATAGAGGTAGGGGTTAGGGTTCAGTGATATCATTTTACTAGAGGGTTGTTCATCCCCTCTCCCATAGTTCTAGGAGTACTACATAATTTCTATTGAATCTTGATTAGAATTCATTGGGCTAATCCATTGACTTGATAACAACCACTTATTGGTCCTTTGCTTGACCCATAAATATGCTTCTTTAATATTTCTACTGCATAATTGGGAAGCAAAGGACTAGAGAAAGAGGGATTCACATTTCTAGGAGGAAATATGCCTACAGTGATTAACATGTTTTCTACTCTCATGGCTCTTGAAATACTTACAAAAATCCCTTTGGAATCTTAAGCATAACAATAAGGTCCTAGCTTGTGTACAGGGTTTTTCAGCTCGTAAATGGGTTCAAATTAACCATATTTTGTGTGCTGCTGGGTTAAAGTCTTGGGATTATTTGAAGCAAGAATTTAGTATTCTAGACTCTCAATACAAGACTTTTTCATCATCCAGAACAATTTTAGAAGGCTGGTTAATCCTATTTTTGTTGATAATGAACAACATGTTATTGATTATATTTGCTGAAAAGATGGCTCCAAATTTTTGTAGTCCAAGCTTAAACAAATTTATATTATGCTTACTATTATGGATATTATTTTTGACCATATTAATCATAAATGGAGTATGGATTCATCTCCTAATTAATATGCTCATACCCTGCAATGCATTTAGTTTAGACATCTTGAGCCTAAAATGTGTTTTTTTAGATGGCTATTGTTACTTCACATGTTGCCCATTGTGGTTGATCCTAGTATGGTTATTATATGTTCTTTATGCTATGTTCCAGATACCATTTCTCATATTTTCTTGGAATGTGTTTATGCTAAGGAGATTTGACTTATGTTTTGTTCCAATATTCATGGCTAGGACTACAGTTCTGCTTTGGGTAAAATGGAAATATTATGTGGTCATATTCAAAAATTGCATAAGTCTTATAATATGTTCTGGTTATTTCTTTCCACTGAGATTTTATGGACGATTTGGAAAGCTCGTAATGATAAACTCTTTCAGTAGCATCACAGGTTCCTTATTGGGTCTCATTTGAGACTCATACGATTTAAAATAATTTTGCATGTTAACATGTTGATATGTGGACTTGAAGATCGGTTAAAGAAGATGCATGAAAATATGATTCAGATAAAGGATAATATTTGGACTGCTGGTTCTTTATTTGAGGACATTAAGGACACTGATTTCTTCCTTTGGTTTTGTAATTTTGTCACTATATGTAATGACTTGCATATTAAAAACAATTTTAGTCATGATGGTGAGTCTTTGTAATAGTTGCTAAATTTTTTTTTGATGGTGAGTCTTTGTAATAGTTGCTGAATTTTTTTTTGGTATTCCAACCTTATAATACTCTTCTATATGTGACTTATTGTATTATGTTTCTGGTTTTTTATTTATAATATAAGTATGAGATGTTCAATTCAAAGATTACTAAATATTAGATTATAAGGTCCGAGGTG
>JAQPPZ010015147.1:0-25404 GCA_028583015.1 Wollemia nobilis | reverse complement strand
GCGTCTGTAGAAGATAATGCTACTGTTTGTTGTTTCTTGCATAACCAAGCTATCGATGAAGAACCAAGGCAGAAAACATATCCAGAGGTAGAACATATGTCATCTATTGAACCTACCCAATATGAATCTATATAGCCAATGATATCCATGGAGTCTCCTTTATAGATGAGCCCAAAGTGTGTAGTACCCTACAAATAATGAAGAATTATTTTAGCTGCTTTCCAATGACTGAAATGAGGGTTATGAGAGAACCTGGATATGAGCCCAACAACATAGGAGATATCTGGTCGAGTATGAGTAAGGTATAATAGACTACCTACAAGTTGACAGTATAGAGTAGCATCACAAGGAGGGGATGAGCAGGAAGAACTGAGATGAATGCCAGATTGAAAGGGGGTAGGAGAAGGTTTACAATATGTCATGTTAAACTTTTGAAGGAGATCTTGAGTGTATTTTTGTTGACATAAGGTGATCCTTGTTTTATTTTGTTTTATTTGAATCCCAAGGAAAAAATGAGCTAGACCTAGATCAACCATTTCAATTTTTTTAGAGAGGGAATATTTTATATCTTGAATGTGAGTGAGGTTACTACCAGTGAGGAGAAGATCATCAACATAAAGAACAAGAATGGTGATATTTTATTTACTTCTCCAAATGTAAACTGTATTGTCAAACTCACAATGAGAAAAACCTGCTGAAAGAAGGAAGGAGTCCATATTTTCATACCAAGCTCTAGGGGCTTGTTTGAGGCCATATAGAGATTTTTTAAGCCGACAAACAAGAGAGGAGTCTTGAGTAAAACCAGAGGGTTGTTCCATGAATATTTCTTCTTTTAAATTTCCATGTAAAAAAACACTTTTTACATCCATATGATAGACTGGCCATTTATGGGAAGTGGCCAGAGCAAGAACCAATCTAACAAAATCCATTTTAGCAATAGGAGCAAAGGTTTCTGTATAATCAATACCCTCTATTTGAGAAAAACCTTTGGCTACAAGATGAGCCTTGTGTTTATCTATTTCTCCATTAGGCCCATATTTTGTTTTGAAGATCCATTTACATAGAACTAATTTTCTTCCCTTAGGTAAAGGAACTAAATCCCAAGTATCATTTTTTATCAAGGAAGAAAATTCATTATCCATGGCATCTTCCCATTCTTTTATACCTGAGGCTTCTTTGAAGGATTGAGGATCAGATGAAATGGATTGACATACAAGACTAGAACCTATGGGGTTGGATGATCTATTTGAAGGAAGGTTTTGAATGTAGGGAGTAGCTTATTTAACAATTATGCGGGCCCATTTTGGCATAGAAGAGGGAGTTGAAGGAGTTGAAAGACATTGAGAAGGAGTTATAGGTTCTTCATCTTGATTATCAATAACCAAATTAACTTCAAGGGTTGGCTCTTCATAATATTGAGGTTCTACTATAGGAGAAGGCTCAATGGAGGAAGAGGCCTTTGGAGGATCTTTTTGAGGGAATGTTTCATCAAATTGGACATTCCTATGAAATAATACCTCATGAGTTGAGGGATCAAGAAGCCTGTATGCTTTCAATTATTCACAATAACCGACAAATATGAGCTTTCTGCTTTTCTTATCAAGAGCCTTCCTTTTCTTCTTTGGGATGTGAGCCCAAGCAATACATCCAAAAATATTGAAATTGGAAACATTTGGTTTTAAGCCAGACCATGCTTCTTCAGGGGTTATTTGGTCAAGGGCTTTATGAGGTGTGCGATTTTGAATATAATTTGCACAATTAATAGCCTCTGCCCAAAAAACTTTTGGAAGATCTCTTGAATGGAGCATACAATTAGCCATCTCTTTTAATGTCTGGTTTTTCCTTTTTGCAATGCCATTTTGTTGAGGATTATGGGAGACAGAATGTTGATGTATTATACCATGATTAGAAAGAAATATGGAGAACTCATTACTGCAGTATTCCCCCCCATTATCAGTACGAATCTTCTTGATTTTGCAAGAAGCTTGATTTTCAACTAAGGCTTTAAAGATTTTAAAGTGGGATAACACATCACTTTTATATTTGAGGAAGTAGACCCAGGACCTTCTAGAAAAATCATCAATAAAGGTAAGAGCATACTTTTCTCCTTTAAAAGATGTTTCTAGAAAGGTCATTAAGTCACTATGGATTAATTCTAGAGGAGATGAGGTTTTTAGAGAACTACTTGGGTGGAAAGGATCTTGATGCTGCTTTCCAAGGGCACATCCAGGACAAACCCCATCAGTGGAAGAGACTTGGGGTAATCCTTTAACCATATTATGGGTGCCTAAATCCTTTAGGTAGTTATAATTAATATGACCAAACCTTTCATGCCATATTTGACTTTCAAGATTACTATGAGCCACAAAATAGGAGGCTCCTTCTGGATTTTGAAAGCCTTTGAAGTGAAAAATATGAGATTTATGATCAATATTCCCTTTTTCTATAAGTGAGTGAGGGAGTTGAAAATCTCTTATCTCAACTCCTATTGGGGAGAAGAGAACAATTTTCTCATTTCCAGAAGTACAAATTTGATAAATGGATAGGAGATTAGTGGCAATGTCTGGAACATAGAGAACATTGTTTATAGAGCCACCATAAATGGTTATATCCCCTTTCCCTTTGACAGGAATGAAGGAAGAGTCCCCTACTTCTATGCTATGAGTAGAGCTAGAGGAGATAGAAGAGAAAGACTTGTCTGAAGTAGACATGTGATGAGTTGCTCCAGAATCTAGGACCCAATAATTAGAGGAATATTTGGAGGTTTTTCCTTGAACATTAAGGGATTTTCCTATTTGCTTATTATTTTCTATCTTTTGATCCTTTATAGCTGCCTCTAGTTGTTGTAATATTTTCCAGCATTTGTTAGCAGAGTGACCATTCTTTTTATAGTGAGTACAGGTAATGGGAGTCTTTTCTTTCTTTTTAAATTTTTCTTTAGAGGAGGTGGAGGCTACTAAGGCTTTTGAAGAAGAAGAGTTTTCATATCTAGCAAGTTTGGTTTCTTCCCTAGTTAATCTATCACAAAATTCTTCTAAAGAGGGCATTTTAAAGGTTGCACCAAGAGCATCTTTAGTAGATATGAAGGTGGTTGCAAATATTTGAAAAATACCATTTAGTTTAGAAAGGATTAGATAAATGCATTCTTATTCTATCTTAGTCTTCCCACTGCCTTTATATTGAGTGAGGATTTCCTTGAACTTAGTGAGGAAATCAATAATACTACTAAAATATTTAGGAGATAAAGAGGTTAGTTCGGCTTCTAGTTGCATTGATCTCATCTGATCTACTTTTCCAAACAAGGTTTTTAATTTCTCCCAACTTTCATGAGGAGTTTTACAATCTGTAATATGAAACCACAAGCTTTCATGAACATTGGTGCTAATAATACCCATAGTTTCGTGCATTTTTCCTTTATGAACAAAGATTTCATATTCTTTATCAAATTATGGTTGATTTTCTTCTAATAAATGAGTAAGACCTTTTTGAGAGATGAGATTTAGAATTTTAGGTTTCCAAGTGTGAAAATTATGAGGGGTGAGAGGCTCAATTGAATTCATTTTTGAGGATTTAAGATTATTTAATATTCCCCCCTTTAAAACTTCAAAAATGGAATATAATTGAAAAAATGAAGCTTGTTCAATAATAGGTAACTCAAATATACCCGCCCTTACTTGAGGGAAACTATAAGTATAAAGAGGCCTATGATTGTTTGCTTTAGATTGCCAAATCTTCAATGGATCACAGTACCCGCCCTTACTTGAGGGAAACTATAAGTATTGTGAGCATAAGAAGGGTTTTGGTTTGAAATGCATGGGGGCAACTAGTTTAATTTGGTTCTCAAACCCCACCCTTACGTGAGGGAGACTATAAGTTGAGAGATGTCCAAAGTAAATTGTTGATAAGAAAATATCTGTCAGGCCTTTATACCAAGTTTCCAAAAAACCCGCCCTTACGTGAGGGAGACTATAAGGTTTTAGGACCTTGATACATGGAACGTAGACAAAAGATATTTTGAGGAAAAAGTTTAAACAAAGAAAATTATGTATTTCGTTTTTTATTTTTTAAGGATATGAAAAAATTATATATGTGATTATCTTGGAAATAAATGTAGATATCTGAGATAAAATTCTTAAAAAATTATTTTGAAATTTTTAGATATTTAGATTTATTACCAAATTGTTTATTTCCTTATGTAATAAAAAACAAATATTAGATATCTAATTTTGAAATGAAATATCCTTTATAAACCAATATTTGAAATTTATGCTTAGAATTTAAAATAAACTATTAGATATCTGGATTTAATAGACTATTGAAAGATATTATGCAAAGAAAAGAACACCCCCCTCTTTACACATAAGAGTGCAAAAATATGCACTAAAGAACCCCCCAAAAGAAATATTTTATTATATAAAATACAATATTTGTCTACGCCGTTTTGTGGAGACTCAAAATAAAATATGAGGCCTGCCAAAAAAAGTAGACAAAGGAGATTCGAATGAATCGAATACCACACTACGATTGGGATGAATCTATTGGAACAAAGGAAGTGTGGAAAAAAAATAAAAAAAATTTATAGACTTCTCCGAGAGACAGCAAGAGCGAAAAGCGAAACCAGGGAATGGGAACAGGTGAAACCGTCGAGAGAGACCACAATGGTGTGTTTTCGGTGATGTTTCTTCACTCCCAAAACACCTAACGCCACAAAAATTGAATAAAAAAATTGCTGCCTGCGTAAACTTTAGAGACCTGCAGAATACGGGTTATAAAAAGGATGCCCCCTCGAAAGGGTGTATGGGCGAAGCAATCACCTGCGAGCAAACCTTAGTTCTAAAAAAAATGTAACTTGTAGTAATGTTATTATAAAAAACGATGCTTTAAAAAATATCAATAAGTGTATCAAAAGCACTCTAAAAAAAAACGTAACCCTACAGAAAACGTTAGATAGTGTTGCTACTGCTTAAATCCAAGAGACCTGCATAAATCGTTAGATAGCATTTTCAAAGAGCGCTGGATAACTCAGATCTTGACCAAAAGGAAGGAGCAAAAGTTTCACAAATGCCTTTAACTAAAAAAACATAAAGCATTAATATTTCGAAATGACTCCGAGAGGAAGAGATTTATATCATCTGAGATAGAGAGCGTCGGTTGAATAGACTCCAAGAGGAACAACTCATCAAATGGGTGAATCATACGGGAGTGCACCAATGAGAGTGGCAGGCCCTTTCAAGACTGTGTGTGGCGTTGAAATGAACTTGGTTTCAAAGTTGGAACCAACGTTTAGATCGAATGGGAGCTCCAAGGAGAGTGCGCCAATGAGAGTGGCAGGCCTTCTCAATGACTAGAAACTCACGAACATTGAGAACGAACGTTGAGATCGAATGAGCCCAACGTTAAGAACGAACGTTGAGTTCCAGAGCGTGAGATAATGTTGAGATCGAACGTTGAGTTTAATAATAATGAGTGAGGTATTTAAATCCTCACGAGCAAAAAGAAACTCATATAACAATCTCTAATATAACACTTTATATATTCCGTGATTTTCTCTTTTAATAGCGAAAAAAAGGAATTAACTAGAAGTGTTAGAATACGAATACCAACATGAATATGTTGAGGGAAAAAAATAAAGAAAATAAAAGGCTATTTTCCTTTGAAAATAAAGGCGATAAAAGTGCCTTCACATAGGGTAAACCGTGTTAAAGAAAGGAAATAGCTATATTTTCTTAAAATTTCCTCAAGCAATTCAAGAATATGCAACATATAAAAAATAAATATGCTGAAAAAAAATAACAATGGATAAAAGGAGACTAATGCAAACTTTTGAAGTTAGATAGCCAAAAAAAAATTATCCAAAGTAAATGAATCAGATCCTAGAACCTTCAAGAGAGAATACTAGCAAAATCTATCCTGCTCTAGTACCATGTTAGAATTTCACAATAATAGATATGCAAAGTATTACACAAAATATGAAGAGAAGAGTGGAACTGATTGATTTATCTCTAGGATCAACTCTGTATAAATAGCAGAGTTGATCATTGAGAGTCGTTGGATTACAACAACTCATCAAACCTGATGAAGACACCACTTAGAGTTCTCCTGACACATGGAGGAGTGGAAACTCAAGTGTGTATCCTAGTGAACTTAAGAGAATATTCACATATTCTAACAAATAGCTCTTCTCGATGATTAGCTTGGTAGTGACCTAGTAATGTTTGGATTTGTGTCACCTCCCCCCATAGCCTAGCTACCTTATCACTATACAATGCTCCTTGTCTTGAGCTACCTACTCTAACCTATGACCAAAAAGTATCTAGATCTATTGCTTGCCCCTCAATCATTGTTGTCTACCTCTCAATATTTTCCTAAGCATTCTACACCTATGCCTGTAGGATAGTCCTATCCTTTGTGTAGTCCCTCCACTCATATCTCCCTCTAATCATCTTAATCTGTAGCTCAAAAATGGTGGTATATTGTGCTACCAACTATGCCTACAATCCTTGCCCATAAAAATCATCCTCATTATAATCCTCCTACTAATCCTCCATATCCATGCTATCCATGCACTCATAATATATTCTATGATGCGCATGTTGCTCCATTGACTCTATCTCCTCATCATATCACTCACCTAAGTTTTGCTCCTACTCATATAGAGCCTCAGCTAGAACCTCATCTAGAGCCTCTCCATGAGCCTCCTCTATCATTGCATTTGTACCACCTCCTAGCGGTCCCTCCCCTCACCACTGATGTATCACCCATCAAGAGTCATACTTTTTTGTGGATCCTGTAACATCTAGCTCATAAGTGACCTTCACAGGATCAACCTCCTCTTCAATTGCCTCCACTGTAGGCCAAATAAGTGTCCTCTCATTTGCACAATGCCGATAGATCACTAGATTTTCTAGGAAACCCTTGGAATAGTCCAAAGTAGCGCATCACTTTAGCATATGGGAAATACTCTCACTCGATATTGTGTTGACCAACTAACCATATCCCTCACCGTACCTATTGAAGCTACTCATAAGCCCCAATCCATGATGGACAATATCTGTATGGTCTCCAGGTAACCTCATCTACCTTGAGTCATGAAAATAAATCTGCATAGTGATTAATTTTACCTGCATAAGGATGGCTTTGAACTCTCTCCTGATCTTGGTATAAAAGATACCATATCCTATATCCACATCCATAATTTATACTTGTATCATCCAAGGTAGTCCTCGTGGCTGATCCACGATAATATGTTACCATCCCCACACCTGTAATAGAAAGCTCTAGCTAATCCTTTCTACCCACAAAAACAAATCTCGTACACTCATCATAAATTTGTACTAGAAAAGTAGTGCCCCATGCCATCACTAATGGCCTATCTATGGTGCACTCCACCAGTAAAAAAACCAACTCTAAAAGGTTCCAAGGGAACCTAGATCTTGATGATTCTAGTAGCAACATGTTGGAGATGAGCATCATCAGCAAGGCATGCCTCTTAGTCAAGACATCTATGTCATACCATAGCTCTAGTAGGATACCTCCACTAGGCAAGTATCATAATACTTAGTACCAATACTCTCCAAAGCACCTCTACAAAATTTTATCTCTAAGATCCTTATGAGTAGACATAATCATACATCCCTTTATCAAAATATACAAAATCTGGTAGACGTCCTCTAGCATCACTATCATCTCCCTGGTCGACAAGTGGAAGGTGTTGGTGTGATAATTCTATAGATCTATCAAATTTGTCAGGTAGGATATGTCTCCCATAACTGGATCTAATCATATCATTTGCTTGATACCAATGTCATCAAGCCATTCCTAGTAATCCTCTATTAGTAGGTCCCTAACGGTCACAAAGACAGTCAAAAATTGATACCGACTCTTGATCACCTGATAGTGGCAAGCAAACTTTAAAAAAAAAGGTATCCTTTTATTTCAAAATCATGGTCATCCCACCCAAGGATGACCACCAAATTGGTAGTCGTCCCACCTACATATGGCCACTAGTTGCTGTCCCACCTACATATGGCCACTAGTTGCTGTCCCACCCAGCGAAGGTCCCCAAAATGCTCAAAAAATGGCCTCCCCACCTAGGGATGACCACAAAAAACACCAAAAAATCATCATAAAATATAAAAAATAAAATAAAATTATAGAAAAACAAAAATTAAAGAACAAAATAATAAATATTACCACTAATGAGATTCATTTATAGATATTTAGTGTGTTTCATTAGCAAACATGAAAATAATTATATTTCAAAAATTAAAAATGGATAGTCACAAATTCAGCCCTTACCCATCTTGCACAGCTCCACTGCTCGTTGAGTCTATAATATGGATAATGGTTATTATGGGGTGGTTTCGACAGTGCTCTACTTTGTAAAATCACTTTTCTAATCCTTACCTTTCAATATGCCAAGTCAAAAGTGTGCAAATAAGCCTTATTTTTCTAATTTTGAGCTTAAATATCCCTAGAATAAGCATGGTCACCCTAGGGTGGGATGTTAGGATCTCATCCTAACCCTTAATGTAATAACTTCCTTGATGTAATAATTCCTAGTGAACGTGGGTAGTACCCATGATTAATATTTTGTAATGTTCTAAGTTTTAGCTTAGGTAGTGCCTATGACAAATGGCACCCTTTTTTATGTAACACATGGTAGATAGGTGGCATTGTGCATGTAATTCGTGTGGCATTGTGCATGTAATTCGAGTGGCATTGTGCATGTAATTCGGGTGGCATTGTGCATGTAATTCAAAGTGGCACTATGCATGTAATTCGGGTGGCATTATGCATGTAATCCGGGTGGCATTTTGCATGTAAGCCAACCTTGGAAGGAAACTCCTTAAATACCCGAAAGGGCACCAATGTAACCATCTTTTGCAAAATTAGTGAAGTATTGAAGGAGGTTGCCCCCTCGAAGAGGCCTGCGATTCAGTTCTATTGTGAGATTGTTCTTTATGCAAATTTCTGTTATATTAATGTGATGTTTATTTGAGTTATTTCCAAGCAATTGTGTGAGAGTGTGTTATTTGAGTTTATTTTATAGCAGGATCTTAACAAGTGGTATCAGAGCGCTTTCCAGGGCCAAGTTATACTGCAACTGCAATGATTCTTGCCATCAAATCTGCCTGTTAGGTATAAATTCCGTGTGTTTTTTCCATTCCTGTTTTCCTTATTAAAAAAATCCAAAAAAAAATACAGTGTTTTTTTTCCAGACCAAAAACAAAAAAAAATATATTATTAGTTGAGTAGGTAGAAACCCCATGCTTGGGGGTTTTAAAATATCGCGAAGGATCCGTCGTTATTGGCTAAGCTAGATAGCCCATAAAGCGTCTAGTGAAGTGAGGGGCGATCAGGCTCCAATACCCAGGCCTCAGACAGAACTCGCGCACGGACTTGAGCTCCCACGTATCTTCGGGTATATCGAGAGACCATCTAGGATTAAACAAACTTTTAGCCATTAGGAAGCTCTTCGGCCTTGTATTACTCATAGTCTACGGGACACAGAATCCTGGATGATTACCCTCCCATATTGTCAGAGAGGCAGGTAGTGTTCTCAAGGGTATGTGTGGAATCCTCCTTGAGTAGTGGCCTGAAATATTGGTCCGAGCACTATTGTTCGTCACTGTCGGTATATTAGAGGGCCTATGGGTGGTACATACTCCTATACTTAGCATTCCCTGGTTCTGTTAAAACTGCAACCTAAAAAAAATACAAAAATCAAAATCAAAATAAGAATCCAAACACCCCCATTCGTAAACCTGCATTTCAAAAGTGAGCATATGAGAAAGGAGTCCTCTACCAAAAAAAATAACAAAAGGGACATGCATTCGGGATAAGCCATGAGGGTGACACTTAAGTTGAAATTCTGGAGAGTAACAGTCAAATTTACGATGGCGATCCACGATCAGGGAGTCGGAGAGGTCAGACACGGTCGAGGCGAGAATTCACGGTCTTCGAGTCGAACAGAGCTGTCATATCGAGTCACTTGCAAAATACGAGAGAATATTGAGTGTGAAACACGGCCAGT
This sequence comes from Wollemia nobilis, assembly GCA_028583015.1. NCBI lineage: Eukaryota > Viridiplantae > Streptophyta > Pinopsida > Araucariales > Araucariaceae > Wollemia > Wollemia nobilis. Next base: position 15,368 of record JAQPPZ010015147.1, on the reverse strand, counting down.
TTTAGATAGTGCTCCAGTACCCAACTTTTTCTCAGTAGCTCAGAATCAGAATCTGTAAACACCGTTAGACTCAGCAAAACAGGAGATAAAAAAAAAAAAAAAAAAAAAAAGTCTGGGGTGCCAAAAAGTAGTGTTAAGAGATATAGCTCATTGTGACCACCTTCTCCTGCTGATCATTTTGATATATAGCACCCAAGCACTTTTTTGGGCATTTACTAAAAATAGTAAGTCAAAAAAATTCAATTCTATTTTTAGTAACTGGTCACAAAAGGTCAAAAAATGGCCCAGGGTACTCGTGGACACCAGAAAGAACTAGAACACTTGGATTCCCTAACAAAATCCATTGAGAACTTGAACTCGGCTTTTCACTCCATAAGGGAAGAAGTCCAAGGTCTTCGCTTAGAGCATGAGGCCACTAGCAATCGCTTAGAAGAAGCATTGACTGAAGTGGACAGCAAACTGAGAAGAGAACCACCCAAATCAGAATACCAAGCTGAGAGTTCTACAAGGAATCGTGACCATGATACACCCTTCAGAATGCCCATGTTGGACTTTCCCAAATTTAGTGGAAAGGATGTTGATGGGTGGCTATGTCGGGTTGACCAATTCTTTCGACTTCATAATGTACCAGTATTTCATCGAGTCCAGATGGCTTCCTTTAACTTGGAATCTGAGGCTCTACATTGGTTTCAATGGTTGCGTCTTACCTACCCAAATCTCTCTTGGGAGGATTTTGAATCCCAAATACTCACTCGATTTGGTCCTAGTGAGTTTGAGGACTTCACAGGAGCCTTATCCAAACTACAACAAACAGGGTCGGTTCGAGAGTACCAAGCTCAATTTGAAAAATTGGCCAATCGAACAAGAGGATTGAGTGAAGGGTTCTTCCAGAGTTGTTATATCAGTGGGTTGAAGATGGAACTCCAAGCAGAAGTCAAAATGTTGAAACCACGAACTATGATGGAAGCTATCAGTTTGGCCCGTCTGGCCGAATCTAAACTCTTTGCCCAAAGACGCCCATCAAAGTTTTCTCAAGATAGACCTTCATTTCCCCCGAGAGCCCAACACCCAGATGATAATAAACCTGCTGCACCCAAGCGCCTCACCACCGAAGAGATGGATGCACGTCATGCCAAAGGATTATGCTACAATTATGATGAAAAGTTTTTCAAAGGGCATAAGTGTGCACACAAAAAATTGTTCTTGATAGATGTTGGAGAACCTGATACCGTTGACGAGAGTGATGAGGATGAGGACCCTCCAGAAACACCTCCCCCACAAGAAGAAGGGAAACAGGAACTTGAGACATCAATTACAATCCATGCCCTTGCAGGCATTACTACTCCTCAAACCATGAAGGTTACGGGATGTTTCAAGGGCCAACGTCTTTCCATCCTTTTGGATTCGGGAAGCACGCACAACTTCATTGACCCTAGAGTTGCTCAACGGGCAAATTGCTATATCCATAATTGTAATTCCTTTGAGGTCATGGTAGCCAATGGGGGAACCTTATCTTGTAAAGGAAAGTGTCACAATGTTAAAATCAAGATAGGGGATTATGAACTCAAGCAGGACATGTTTGCCCTCCATTTGGGTGGATGTGATATTGTTTTGGGATGCCAATGGTTGAGTACGTTGGGCACTATTAGTTGGAACTTTGCTAATCTTTGGATTCAGTTCTTCCAGAACGAACAAACACACATCATCAAGGGCTCCTCGACAGGAACACCTCAAATTATCGGTTCAAACGGCATGGAGAAATTGCTAAATAAATCATCATGTGGGGTCATTGCACAACTATTCTCCATCCAGCCATCCACATCTCCAATGGGTGAAATCCCACAAGACATGCAACAGATTCTCCACAAACATGAGGCCATCTTTTCAGAACCCATCACACGACCACTGCATCACTCTCACGACCATGCCATTCCATTATTTTCGGATAGTACACCTCCCAATATCAGACCACCTTATGAGCGACTCAAGCGCACCTTATTTTGGAAAGGTAGGAAACAGGACATTCGCTCTTTTGTGGTAGACTGCGACACAGGTCAAAGGATGAAAAGAGAAACAGTGCACTCTTCGGGCACTCTTCCACCCTTGCCGATACCGGATCAGGTGTGGACTGACATCTCTATGGATTTCATAGAAGGGCTACCTAAATCTGGAGACAATTCTGTTATTTTTGTGGTAGTGGACCACCTTTCAAAGTATGCTCACTTTTATGCCCTAGCCCATCCTTACATAGCATTCACTATTGCCCAAATTTTCCTTGACTCCATATTTAGCCTTCATGGCATGCCAACCTCCATTGTATCTGATCGTGATCCCAGCCTTACTAGCAATTTTTGACAAGAGTTGTTTAAGTTGCAGGGGACTCAGCTCACAATGATTTTAGCCTACCATCCGCAAACGGATGGTCAAACAGAGGTTGTTAATAACTACTTGGAAACCTACCTTCGCTACTTGCCTCCGATCATCCTACTCATTGGGAAAAATGGCTTTCTTTGGATGAATGGTGGTACAACACTTCCTATCACACCGCAACCAGAGGCTGAGTACGGGCACCCTCCACTCATGCCTCCCTCCTACATTTCGGGCAGCTCCAAGGTACAGGTTCCATCAACACTTCCCGAATTGGATGAAGAAGGCTCCATCTTACTTGCACCAAAGCAGCTGTTGTATCGTCGAACTCGCAACCGTACCATCACAGAGGTCCTGGTTCAGTGGCGTGGACTTCAACTTGAGGATGCTACATGGGAGTCCCTCCATCAACTCCAGCAACAGTTTCCTCATTTTTAGCTTTGAGGACAAAGCTTCTTCAAGGAGAATGGCATGTTAGGATCTCATCCTAACCCTTAATGTAATAACTTCCTTGATGTAATAATTCCTAGTGAACGTGGGTAGTACCCATGATTAATATTTTGTAATGTTCTAAGTTTTAGCTTAGGTAGTGCCTATGACAAATGGCACCCTTTTTTATGTAACACATGGTAGATAGGTGGCATTGTGCATGTAATTCGGGTGGCATTGTGCATGTAATTCGAGTGGCATTGTGCATGTAATTCGGGTGGCATTGTGCATGTAATTCAAAGTGGCACTATGCATGTAATTCGGGTGGCATTATGCATGTAATCCGGGTGGCATTTTGCATGTAAGCCAACCTTGGAAGGAAACTCCTTAAATACCCGAAAGGGCACCAATGTAACCATATTTTGCAAAATTAATGAAGTATTGAAGGAGGTTGCCCCCTCGAAGAGGCTCGCGATTCGGGTTCTATTGTGAGATTGTTCTTTATGCAAATTTCTGTTATATTAATGTGATGTTTATGTGAGTTATTTCCAAGCAATTGTGTGAGAGTGTGTTATTTGAGTTTATTTTATAGCAGGATCTTAACATGGGACAAACACAAAATTTTACAACCATACCACCAGGATAGCCATGAATTTTGTAGCCATCCCACACTGGTACAACCACCAAAAAACACCAAAAAAACATAAGAAAAAACAAAGAAAAAGGCCTAAAAACCACCAAAATCTTAACAAAACTGATAAATTTCAATCAATCTCCATTAGCAAACCAAGAAGCAGACATAAATGCATATATTTTCTCATCATAAAAAATCACAAAATTAACAAAAAAGCAAATAATCATAAAAAATTTCAAGTGAGCCTCGTATTCAATTATTTACCCTATAAACTTGGTGGTTGCAGCAACTTGCGCTCCATGCAATATAGAAAGATGAGTAAATTACCATAAGGCCATTTGAACCAAATTATTCATTTATGATTTGAAAATACTCCACTTCAATCTCCTAGAAGTCCATTGTGGTCAGACTAGTCCACAAGAACGAGGTATTCATTTTCTTTCTTCCATGAAATATCATCAAAAACCAATAAAATCTTAACAAAACTTATTAATTTCACAATGGGTAAATCTGAAGGAACCCTAACAAGTCATATTGGTCAATCAAATCATCACTTTAATTATTGGTCATTCCATCATTGACTCACCACTTGAGGGGGTAGTTATAATTACTAATTTGTAATCAAAATCAACACTCAAACATGCAGAAGTGAAACTTGCATACATTCAATTTTTTTTTACCAAAGACATTTCTAAACCCACTTTGGGGCATATAATTCAGTATCAATTCTATAAAAAAAAGTTTTGGTATCATTGAAGCCTTAGAACAACTCTCGAAAAAGGCTTATAGGTGAAACAAGGAACCAATACCAAGTATACCCTAAGCCCCAAAACTTGTCCTTACAGTGTGGTTGAAAGGTATACCATAATAAAATTCTTACTAAAAAAAGGGTAAGGATTCCAAGAATGTATACTCCTTCCATGATAGGGGTATCTAAATTTGGTTAGGTTATTGAATAACCTTAATCATTTGATAGCTTAGTCATCTATTTTTGCTTTGCATTGTGTTTCACACAACGCATCCTAAAAAGGGGCACTTGTAGACACTAAAATCATGTCAATGTGATTATACTACCAAGACACACTCTTATCAACACCATATGACCTCCTTGGGAAACCCTTAGGGGTTAAATAGTGGTCCTTACCACCTTTGGGAAGTTTTACCCCACTTTTGGGAATTTTTAGGCCATGCAGCCATGGCCATCCCACCCCGAGATGACCATCAATTCATGGTTGTCCCACCCAAGGATAACCATCTACGGTCATCCCTGGGTGGAACAGCCACCAATAACCATCCCTAGGTGTGACAAACAAGCCCTTGAACTCTCAAAACATTAAGGGTGAGATAAATAGTAATCAAATTCTACCATTTATCCCACCTATTGATTTATGACAGATTGAGAGCACACCAATTCAATCACAAGATACAAATTAGAGACTCAAATTGGAGGTTTCTCCCACCTTATACATGACAAGGTTTTGATAAATGTCAGAACTTTCCTCACATGTCCAAAATTATCCATTAAACCTTGTGCTCTCCTGAGCTATAAAATGGAGCCAATCCACCCTATTCAAAAAAAGAGTCTTTTGCAATATTTTACAATGAAGTGCTGCTGAGATTCTATCCTCTTTTTACCACATGTTTTCCCTTGAAATATCCATCAATATAAGGTTGACAAGTGATCCCAAATACGCAAATCCATTTCAAAACCCACATATTTTAGTAAATTAGATCACCAAATTCGATGAAAACACCCCTAGGAATAGTTTAAACTATATCCCAAAAGAATTAGAGGCAAAAACCACCACATTTGGCGGCCACCTCAAAAAATGGGGGATGTGACAAATTCAAAAAATATATTTGAAATATTAATTATATTATTTTTACATTCAATAAATGAATTTACACCATTTTGGGTATAATATTTTAAAAATGACATCAGCTAGGAGATGCAATAAACAATTTGGTTCATCATTGACCTACCATTTTTATTACTATTGTTCATTCTCCTCATTAGATTTAGCCAATGAGGTAGAATTCCTTATCATAATATTATTATTATTTAGTCTATTTTCGGTTTTGAGGTATGTGTATCTACTATTAATTGATTGATAGCAATAGGTATATTGGGGGTTTCATATTCTAGTGATTGTTTTATCATAAATTACAAAGAAAAAAGAAGTATGTTTGATTTGTAATTATAGTTAGAAAGGTGCTTTCATCCAAGAGACCTCAAAATCAATAGTATTTTTGCATAAAGGTGCTAACTCTCACTAAATTTCTTTATTTTATCATTGATATTGGTGTCTAACTAGTTATTATTTATCTCTTTGTTATTTTAATCTCATTTTAACATATATTTGGAAAGCTCTCTCTCTCTCTCTCTCTCTCTCTCTCTTGATATATATATTTATTTATATATAAATATATATATATATATAGAGAGAGAGAGAGTAAGTGGGCTTATAGTTGGCCTTAATTGAGTTGGGGTATGAGCCTATCTTTTCTTTAGCAAAACCCTGATATAGAAATTCACTTATGTTTGAATATTATTGATATTTAGTACTTAGGAGATGCATGACATAAATATTAGATCACTCAAAATTTCCTTTAAATTTAAACAAAATTATGGGGAACCAAAAATCAACACGTCCTCAACTCGAATTTTTCTTCATTAAAATCTAAAAAACAAACACTTCCAGCTACAACACAGCTTGCAGGCTTACATTAACCAGTAGCTACGACTTGGTTTTCTCACTCCTATCCTCTACCCTCGATATCCGATCCCCCACCCGGATCTATTACAATTTTTGAGTTTTTATCGAGGTCTCGGCCCTCTAGGTCATTAATGACCCTTCTAAAAAAAAAACATTAAATAAAACCCCCACAATCGGCTTCCCCTACCGAGTCTTTAAATTTTCCCTCCGTAATTGACCAACTCCCTGATCCGCCATGAAAGCATGCATTTAATAGGCCCTTGACCTGCAACCGCCACTTTGTTAGAAAGTTTATCGAGGACTATTGCCTCTTTTCTTGTGCACGTGCATGGCCATTTGCGTGTTCATCTCTTGTTTGCTTTCTCCAAGCCGTGATATCATGACAAAAACTTTGCCTTACCTCGGTCTCCAAATGATGTCACGATATCATGACATCGCGATATCGCGACAAAACCTCTGCCTCGCCTTAGTCTTCAAATGATGTCGCGATATCATGACAAAACCTCCACCACACCTTAGTCTTCAAATGATGTCACGATATTGCGATGTCGCGATATCATAACAAAACCTCTGCCATGCCTTAGTCTTCAAACGATGTCATTATATCGTGACGTCATGATATCGTGACAAAACCTCCACCACACCTTAGTCTTCAAATGATGTTGTGATATCGCGATGTTGCGATATCGTGACAAAACCTCCACCATGCCTCAGTCTTCAATCGATGTTGCGATATCACGACAAAACTGCTGCCTTGCCTTAGTTTCCAATCGATGTCGTGATATCATGATGTCATAACAAAACTACCACCTTGCCTTAGTTTGTACTTGATGTCATGACTTCACGACATCGCGATATCACGACAAAACTTTCGCCTTTGAAAAGAAAAGAAACAAAACAAATTACTTAGAAAATTTGGTCAATGCAAGATTGCCCCACTGTTGTCGAATGCTCCTGCATCAGACACCCGAGGTAAAATGGAGAAGTGACCTTCACTTCTATGTTGTTCGGTCCACATCTTTTGTAACATCTCCAAATGGGCACCTGCCCCTGCAGCCTGCTTAAACCCCGTCTTCTGGAAAAAAAATTCTACCTTCTACCAGACAAATTTTGGCACTACTGCACACCTTCTCGTCCACTGCCTATAATGGCTTTAAATTGTGGCGCACTCCATCTTTCGTCAAGGAGTACGTATTTGCATGACCATCATGCACTGCACTTCGATCAAAATTCCATGGCCTTCTTAACAGCAAATGGCAAGCATCCATTGGAAAAACATCACACAGGACTTCATCCTGGTATCTCCCAATTTTTAATGTGACTAAGCACTGTTCACGGACCCATGCTCTATGGTCCTTCTGCAACCACACAATACGGTATGGATGCGGGTGTCTCCTCCTTTCCAGCTGTAACTTAGCAACCATCTCTTCGGAGACTAAGTTATCAGTACTTCCATTGTTTATAATAACATTACAGACTTTTCTTGCGCTTTGGCACCTCGTGCAGAATAGGCTTCTCCTCTGATCTTGTTTGTCCTCCTTAATCAGCATGGTTCTCCTCACGATCATTGCTTCTCCTCTCTCAGCTTCTTCAGAATGTTCAGACTCAGCATCTTCCTCTACTACAACAGCTCTGGCTAGACCCACAGGTCTCTTGTTCACCCTCTTGGGGTGCTGGGGACACTCGTATGCCCGATGTCCTTCTTCTCCACAGTGGAAACAGGTTCCACGAAACACTCCTCCTCTGTTTCCTCGTCCAGATCCACCTCTTCCTCTTTGGTAGCCATTGTTTTGAACTTGGGGTCTGGGTTCCTCATCTTCCTTTTGATCCCAACTACTGCTAACCTCTTCTTTCTTCTCCTCTTTTCCTTCCTCTTTTCTTCCACCAATATTTCCTCCATGCCCTCTTCCTCTTTGCTTGCTCTCAAACCTTCTATTCAATTTTTCTTCAACCTTCAGAGCAAACTGGTAAGCATCTTCAATGGTGCTCACCCGAACTAGGCTCAACTCTTCCTAGATACTGGGTCTCAACCCATTGATATAACGAGCCACCTTATCCTTGCTTGCTTCTAAATGGCTAGTTCTGATGGAGATCTTATAAAAATCCTCCATGTATTCTTGGACGATTTTGTTCATCTGTCTCAAACTCTACTTTTTTCTTAGCATATCCAACTCGTAATCTGCCAGAATAAACTATCTTTTCAGCTTCTCCACCATTCGTGTCCATTTTTTTATTCATTATTTTCCTCTTCTATTTCGCTCCAACTGCACTCCCTTCCACCATATGCTGGCATGACCCTTCAGCTTGGTCTTGGAAAATCTGACCCTCTTCGGATCTTCAACTTCTTCATACTCGAAGTATTCTTCCAGATCGTTGATCCAATCGATCAATTCCTTTGGATCCAGGTTCCCAGAATACGTGGAAACTTCCATCTTTGGCCTCTTCCCAATCTGGGATATGGCTTTGTACAATCTGGCTTGTGCCGGATCTATAGCCTCTTCTTCTTCTTCAGACTGGTTTTCTTCTTCATCCACTTCATCCTCACTACCATCATCCCTTCTTGGCTCTGATCTTCTACGCATCTCTTCTTGCAGGGCTTGTATTTGCCTCTGCAAAACTCGAACATCTTCTGCTAATGCGGTGCCTCTCCCGCCAATGGGGTTTCTTCTTGGAGGCATTCTGCTCACTCTCTCACAGGCCCTTCCACAGATCCTGGTGTAACTGCCTCACATCCGGTGATCTGTTACACACTCAGGAACTTTTGGCTCTGATACCATTGGTGGGGAACCAAAAATTGACACGTCCTCAACTCAAATTTTTCTTCATTAAAATCTAAAAAAAAAAACTTCCAGCTACAACATAGCCTGCAGGCTTACATTAACCAGTAGCTATGACTTGGTTTTCTCACTCCTATCCTCTACCCTCGATATCCGATCCACCACCCGGATCTATTACAATTTTTGAGTTTTTATCGAGGTCTCGGCCCTCTAGGTCATTAATGACCCTTCTAGAAAATACATTAAATAAAACCTGCAAAATCGGCTTCCCCCACCGAGTCTTCAATTTTCCTTCTGTAATTGGCCAACTCCTTGACCCGCCATGAAAGCATGCATTTAATAGGCCCTTGACCTGCAACCGCCACTTTGTTAGAAAGTTTATCGAGGACTATTGCCTCTTTTCTTGTGCACGTGCATGGCCATTTGCGTGTTCATCTCTTGTTTGCTTTCTCCAAGACGTGATATCATGACATGTCACGATATCATGACAAAAACTTTGCCTTGCCTCGGTCTCCAAACAATATCGTGATATCATGACATCGTGATATCGCGACGTCATGATATTGTAACAAAACCTCTGGCTCGCCTTAGTCTTCAAACGACGTCGTGATATTGCGACATCGCGATATTGCGACGTCGTGATATCACGACAAAACCTCCACCATGCCTTAGTCTTCAAACGATGTCATGATATCATGACATCGTGATATCACGACAAAACCTCCACCACACCTTAGTCTTCAAATTATGTCGCGATATCACGACATCATGATATTGAGACAAAACCTCTGCCATGCCTTGGTCTTCAAATGACATCGCGATATCACGACGTCGCTATATCATGACAAAACCTTCGCCATGCCTCAGTCTTCAATTGATGTCGCGATATCGCGACATCACGATATCGTAACAAAACTACTGCCTTGCCTTAGTTTCCAATCGATTTCACGATATCGTGATGTCGCGATATCGCGACGTCGTGATATCGCGACAAAACTGTCGCCTTGCCTTAGTTTGCACTTGATGTCACGATTTCGCAATTTCACGATATCGCAACAAAACTTTCGCCTTTGAAAAGAAAAGAAATTAAAAAAATTACTTAGAAAATTTGGTCGATGCAAGATTGCCCCACTGTCGTCGATTGCTCCTACATTAGAAAATGATCATATTATAAAACACTTAGTCTAGGGATATTTTAGGATGGATGTGCACCATTTAGAAGCCTTCAAAGTGAGTTGTCTATGGGAAGGGAGACAACATGATATGTTTAATAAGATTTTTGTAATATGAAAGCATAATAAAGATAAATGGATAAAACTAGGAAGTAGTACGAGTATCAAGCCTATCCTATGATAACTTCACTTGAATGGTGGAGTTGCAATTATAAACTATTCTCTTTTATTATAGGTGTAAAATGAATTAATAATGGATAGTAATGGTTATGCTTAGTGATAATGAAGAGTTAAATATTATCTTTGATGCTATCAATATCTTAATTTCTATGGATGTTGGGTCATAGTAAATATCAAATAATATTAGGATTATAGCATTTCATTTTACTTGATATCTCTCTATCTAAAATGGTGTAATTCAAACTATATATGTATCAAAAATTTGTGATGGTGATCATTGGTTATAGGTTCGATTCACCTTTAGTGGAGTATGGATTTGAATAGATGGATAAAATACTGGGTAACTTTAATCTCGTTCAATTTGATTTTGGGATGAATAAGAACACATTTAAATATGGTGGTTGACATGATTGACTCATTGAATGATCTAGTATTGCTCTTATAATGGTTGGTACATATGGGAAGAGATTTATAGTAAGCTATTATGAAATCTCACTTGTTTACCAATTATGTATAGAAGATGGTTTATAGTTCTCACCTTAATAAATTCCACTTGAATGATAAGGAATGTGGATCTAAAATATTATTCAAATGATTTATCCTTCAAAGGTTTAGAATTCACTTTCACACTTTAACATCATTTTAACCCTCTTGTTCTAAGGGTCCTAAAGATTTATATTAGTACTTCAAGGAAATGTTGTTAATATGAACATAATAGACTATCTTACCAAATATCTCTGTAAGAGAATAAATAGATAATTAATGTGTATCCACTAGACTTTGTTTAGATTTTAGGTCTGATGCCCAATGTGAAAGGTGACTTAACCTAGGGTCTACTATGTCATGGTAATACATAAACAACACACTCTCTTGTAATTGTTATTATTTTTGGACTTGACCTCTCTATCCCTTTTCTACTTATATGAATATTTATCCTACCTATGTTTTCCATTGGTGAATAAAAAAGTAACACTTGTAGCACTACATATCCATAATACTATCTCTTTCAATAAGGAATATAACATATTAGCTATCCTAGATATGGGGAAGGGAAGAAACAATAGTGAGTTCCTATTGGTTGATATCTTCAAGAAGGAATATAACATCCAATTATCACTATGGGAATTCTTGATTCAATGATTATCAAAGAAGGACATAATAATAAAGATAAAATATTGAGATCTATGAGCGTAAGTAGTAAAAATATACAATGGATCTAAAATTATAAAAAAATAATTTATCAATTAGAATATAGAATGAATGACATATCTGATATGATAACTGAAATATTTAAATTTATGTATGATATTAATACTTATACCATATATTCATACCAAGAATAACTATAAAAATAAAAATATTTAGAACATTGAGTGGAAATGCTAGTTTATTTAATCCTAAGGAGGAAAACAAAGTGAAAATATTTTTGTTTTTTGTTTCTATGAGAAAGTTAAGATATTTCATCTATTACAAAGAAGAAATATATATAGAGTGTTTCTAGTTAATTTTCAGTTATTATAGCTAACATTGACCATGGAATTAACAATGTCTAGGTAGTTTTAAAATAAACCATACATGTCATAGGTGTAATAATTAATGTTTGATTAGCTCATGTATTAGGACTTGGATTTTAAAGAACCAACATCAAATAGGTTATTTATTAGTTTATTACTGTGGCATAGTATTTTGAAGATATGTTTTTAATTGGAAATGACAAGGAAATCATCGATAATTTTAAGTCTTAATTGTCATCTTAGTTTGATATGAAGGATATTGGTCCTACAAATTTCATCTTGAGCATGAAAATTAAGAGTGATCAATAAAATAAGAGAATTTGGTTGAATTAGAGAAAATATATTAACATAATATTAAAGAGACTTAATAGGTATGATTGTAAATCAATTAAAAATCTTATTCCTTTAAATGAAAAACTATCTACAAAACAATGCCCAAAGACAAAAAGACAAAGAGGAAATATGTCATGTTCCTTATGCATTTCTTACTAGTATTTTTATGTATGCCATGGTACGTACCAAAACAAATATTAACCATGTAGTGGGAGTTCTAAGCAGATATTTGTCAAAATAAGGAAAATAACATTAAACTATTGCAAAGATAGTTTTGAGATATTTGTGTGGCACAAGTGATTATGCAATATGCTATCATGGAAGGCCTAAACAAAAAAAGGTATTGAATGTACAAGGTCTAATTCATGCAAATTGAAATGGAGATCTTAATCATGAAATACCCACAGGAGGTTATATATTTCAATTGTATGGTGGAGTAGTTAGCTTGATGAGCAAGAGGTAAGCTATAGTGGCACATTCAACTAAATAAGCTAAGTACTAGTTCAAGTAAAGAAGTAGTATGGTTACAAAGATAGTGTGTTGATCTTGGGTTCTTATAGGGAGTTGTAAGAATAAATTGTAAAAATAAAAATACAATCTATCTATAAAATAACCCTACTTATCATTTTAAGATAAAGGATATCATAATATAATACATTTTATTAGAGATATGGTTGAAGACAAGAAGGTGTCACTAGAGAAAATTGATAATTTGAAAAATGTTGTAGATTCATTAACTAAGCCTATGAGTATTGAGAAGTTTTCTTGTTATAGGGAGAAAATGGTCTTAGTTGCCCAAAGTAGCTAATTTTTTTATCAGTAGAGGCCTGATGGCGGACTAGAAATAGCACCTTCCCAAATCCAACTTTTCATTCAGTAATCAGGAAAATACGTATAGGAAAATAGCCCGCAGGATGTACAATAGCTAGCACTCGACTTAGCTTTCTCCCACTCACACTCTACGTGCTATCTCTCATCCACCCCCGGATCTATTACAATCACCGAGTTTTTATCGAGGTCTCGACCCTCTAGGCCATTAATGACCCACCTGGCAGAATTCATTACAAAAACCTGCAAAATCGGCTTCCCCCATCGAGTCTTCAATTTTCCTCCCGTAATTGGCAACTACCCCGATCCGCCATGAAAGCACACATTAAAGAGACCCTTGACCTACAACCACCACTTTGTCAAAAATTTCATCGAGGACTGTTGCCTCTTTCTCTGTGCACGTGCGTGGTCGTCTGCATGTTCATTTCTTGTTTGCTTTCTCCAGGCTGCGATATTGCGACATGTCACGATATCCCAACATGTCGTGATATCGCGACAAAAACTTCATCTTGCCTTGGTCCCCAATCGATGTCGTGATATCGCAACATCGTGATATCATGACGTCATGATATCACGACAAAACCTCCGCATTGCCTTCGTCTCCAATCGATGTCGCGATATCATGACAAAACCTCTGCCTTGCCTTCGTCTCCAATCGATGTCACGATATCACGACATCGTGATATCGTGATGAAGCCGCCACCTCGCCTTCATCTCCAATCGATGTCACAATATCATGATTTCGCGATATCGTGACGTTGCGATATCGCGACCAAACCTCTACCTCGCCTTAGTCTCCAATCGATGTCATGATATCATGATGTTGCGATATCACGACGTTGCGATATCATGACCAAACCTCCACCTTGCCTTAGTCTCCAATCGATGTCACGATATCGTGATGTCACGATATCATGATAAAACTACCGCTTTGCCTTGGTCTCCAATTACTGTCGTGATTTTGTGATGTTGCAAAATCGTGACGTCACGATTTTGCTACTACTGCCAACTTCTGCTTCTTCTTCTTCTTCCTTAGCCGACTCTTCAGAAGTGGCCCTCCTACCACTGGATGCTTCTGCATCAGGTGCTACTGGATGCTCCTGCATCAAACACCCAGGGTTGGTGGAGAAGTGATCTTCACTTCTGAGTTGTCTGGTTGCTGCCTCTTGCAACACCTCCAAAAATTCCTCTGCCTCTGCAGCCTACCCCAACCTCTTCTCCTGGTCTAAAAAACTTATGTCTTCCTCCAAACAGATTCTCCCACTACTGCATACTTCCTCATTTGTAGCCTGCTTACACTCCTTTTGCCCAAAAAAATCTCTATCTTCTTCCAGGAAGGTCCCGGCACTGCTGCACTCTTCTTTGCATGTAGCCTTCTTCAGCTTCAGCTTCTGATGCACTCCAGCATCTTTTTTTTTGTCTTTCTTCATGCCTTCTATGCCACTCCTCTTGCTCCCGTAATATTATGCTGAGCCACTCCTCTTATAGGTATTTAAATTGCCGCTGCAAAGCTTCAAACTCTTCCATTGGCACCACATATTCCTTACTACCACAGCTTCTTTGTGGAGACATCTTTCCTTGCTTTTCTTACAAAGCTTGACTAATCCTGGTGTAGCTGCCTCACTGTTGATGATCTTCTAACATGCTCCAGGATCTTAACTCTCTCTCTCTCTCTCAAAACCATACCACAGATCCTGGTGCAACTGCCTCACGTTCGATGAATTTGCTGTGCACTCAGAATCACTAGCTTTGATACCACTGATGGCGGACTAGAAATAGCACCTTCTCAAATCCAACTTTTCATTCAATAATCTGGAAAATACGTATAGGAAAACAGCCCACATGCTTTACAATAGCTAACACTTTGCTTAGCTTTCTCCCACTCACACTCTGCATGCTATCTCTCATCCACCCCCGGATATATTACAATCATCGAGTTTTTATCGAGGTCTCGACCCTCTAGGCCATTAATGACCCACTTGGCAAAATTCATTACAAAAACTTGCAAAATCAGCTTCCCCCATCGAGTCTTCAATTTTCCTTTCGTAATTGGCAACTACCCCAATCCGCCATGAAAGCACGCATTAAAGAGACCCTTGACCTACAACTGCTGCTTTGTCAAAAAGTTCATTGGGGACTGTTGCCTCTTTCTCTGTGCACGTCCATGGCCGTCTGTGTGTTCATTTCTTGTTTGCTTTCTCCAGGCCGTGATATCGCGACAAAACTGCCGCTTCATCTTGGTCTCCAATTGTTGTCATGATTTCGCGACGTCGCAAAATCACGACATCATGATTTCGCTACTGTTGCCAACTTCTGCTTCTTCTTCTTCTTCCTTAGCCGACTCTTCAGAAGTGGCCCTCCTACCACCGAATGCTTCTGTATCAGGTGTTGTTGGATGCTCCTGCATCAAGGCCCCA
>JAQPPZ010015145.1:0-24148 GCA_028583015.1 Wollemia nobilis | reverse complement strand
TACTATATAGTTGGGTAATACTAAAAACTAAAAAAACTTTTTCATTAACACTACCTTAGGTTTATAATGAATTATTATGGAAATTTTATGGTTTGGAGTTAAAAATTACCATCAACGTATTTAGGTATTCATTTATTTGATAAAGGAAATAATAAGGATCTCTTGGACATAATTTTTTATATTCTAAAATCTTGCTTGGTAGGTTGGAAAGGTAGGTTATTAGCCATGGTCGAAAGACTACAAATTAAAGAATATATTGTAATTTATCTATCCATATAGGGCTATGCATAAGGGGTCAAAATTAAAATTTATTTTAAAAAATAAGGTAAATTAGTTTCAAAATCCATGTGAATCATGTCCAAACTCATGTAGAAGACATGGTGAATTATCTTTATTTTTCACCAAAAATTATAAAAATAGGGTGAATCAATTGTAAAATATTGCTACCACTCGTTTTTCATATATTCTTGTGATAAGACAATAATATTTACCAAATCAATAATTTTAGGTTGCCTAGATCTAACATCCTTTAAGGGTTTCTACACATTACCCTAACTAGATCTCTACTTATTTTTTCTTTGGTATCACACTTCAGCAACTTCAAAGATCATTTTGGAGGTCTTTTAAGGGTTTTTTGAGGATTTTACCAAGTGCCAAAAAAAATTAAAACTCGAGCTATAGATTAAAATTTACCCCTCCTAGAAGGTTATATATTTATCAACTACTTCTATAGAACCAATCGACTATTCTATCAATCTATTGTACCTCTACAGTCGAGTGTGGGTTGGTTTCATCCCTGCAACCGACATGCACTTGGATGCAAATCTACAACTGAGTGCAAGTTGATTGCAAAGGTGCAACTGACCCATAATCAATTGTAGAGATGCATCCGAGTGGGGGTTGGTTGCACTTTTGCAACCGATCTGCACTCGAATGCAACTCTACAATCAAGTGTGGATTGATTGCTAAAGTGTAACCAATATGCACTCAAATGCAACTTTGCAAGCAAGTGCAAATAGATGCAAATGTGCAACAGACCCACACTCAATTGTAGAGTTACATTCAAGTGCAGATTGGTTGCAAAAGAGTAATCAAGCTGCACTCGAATGCATTTTTGTAGCCAAGTGTGGGTTGGTTTCACCCTTGCAATAGATCTGCACTCGATAATAGAGTTGCATATGAGTGTAGATCAGTTGCACTTTACAATTGAACCATGCTCGAACGTAACTCTATAATTGAGTGTGGGTCGGTTGCATATTTGCAACCGATCTGCACTCAAATGTAACTCTGTAGTTGAGTGTAGAGTGGTTGTAATGGTGCAATTGACATGCACTCAATTACACCTCTATAGTCAAATGTGGATCGGTTGCAGAGGTATAACCTATCGACACTTCTATCAATCGATTGTAGAGGAGTAGTCTACAATTGATTGAATCTTTTGATTATCTATTGCTCCTATGTAATCGATCAACTCTTCTATCGATCCATTGCTCCTCTACAATTGATCATTTCAAGTTTTTGAGTATTATGTTTTGATTCTATAGTTTATTTTTTGATGAGAATGAATGTTTTAGCTTTATGGGTATGGTTGTCACATTAGGTATTATATATTGGTGGTGTAAGAGACAAATTTGGCGAGATAAATAAATAAAAAATTAATTTCAAGGTGAAAAATGTCCATGATTTAGGCGGGAGTGTTAACAATTAAAAAAAAAAAAGAAATTATTATCAATGTGGGGTGAACCGACCCAAAAAAATTCAATCCAAAATTTTTAGGCGAATGGACCTTGGTCAAAGGTCCCCATATAATAATTGTGAATTAACTATTCGCCACTATGCATAACCCTGCATCTATGTATGATGCCATTTTCATGATTTCTAGTATGAAGCATTTACATTTGATAAAATCCAAAGATATTTTATTTAGAAAGGATTTAAGAAAAATATAGATTTCCTATTTGGGTTTTACGAGAATTGTTCTGGAGGATTTCAATAATATTATAACTTCCATTCAAAAAGGGGAGCTAAATAATTTTAGCATTTTTCAAATAATTACAGATGCGACAACTATTTTAGGAAATCTAATAGAAATTCAAATTAAACATATTTATAGAGAGAAACAAAGATACCATAAAATGATGAATATGGCTGCTAGAATTCAAAATTTTAAGGACTGGTCTTAGTCCCCCATGGAATTGAAAGAGATTATAAGAATTAATAATGAAGCTAACAAATAAAGAGGGCATAATAAACTAGAATATTTATTGGGATCATGCAATGATATATTTTAGCACATTCAATTACATTGTTGAGGTTTCTATATCAATTATGTGAAGCATTGAACATTGCATAAAACTTGTCAAATAGAAAGATAGGGTGGTGGTTATTATTTCAACTTCTCCATCAACAAGTATAGACCATGTTTGTTTATTTTACTCAGATAGGACTATCTTACTTTTGTCTTATCCTCAACAAGTTTAGCCCATGTTTGTTTGTTTTACTAAGATAAGACTATCTTACTTTTGTCTTATCTTCTTTTATATTTTTTTTATTGTGTATCTTTCAAACTTTTTGTAAAAGGTCTAACCTTTAATTTTTTTTTTTTTACCAAAACAAATTAAAAACTTAAAAAAATCTTTAATTCATTCACTATATATATTATAAAAAAAAAATAATAAACTTTTAAAATTGCTTTAATTTATTCACTATATGTTATATATTAATGTAAATCCATAATCCTATTAAATACTACCTCTATAGACCATCCAATGGGTTGAATTTCAACACTAACAAAATAGCACTAGACTGAAAAAAAAAATATTATAAAGCTCCCGTCAAAACCCTAACTTGACCTAATATATATTTTTGTGTAAAATTGCAAACAATCTTTGGTTCCTTCCTTGGCTAAGGCAGTGGATACGGTGCATACAGCGGCGGAGCAGCCACAGGAGGAGGCCATTGGTTATATCGTTGAGGTGCATACAGCGGCGGAGCAGCCACAGGAGGAGGCCATTGGTTATAACGTTGAGGTGGATATCCTACCAAAAATAAACAAAACATTTAAAAAAATATCTTCAATTTATAACAAAAGCCTAGGTGGTAAGTACCTTGTTCCCAGCACTAGAGATCCGACATGGCTAACGATTTCTTTCTAACTCGAACTCATAACTCCCGATACTTGTGCCGACGAAATGCAGGTCTAATAAACTCCACTTCCAGCAGAATATATTTATAATGATAACCACAATAATACACACTTTGAAGAACGGAGCTTCTAGGGGCTGTTTTGGATTTGTCATAAAGGTTTTGGGAATGTTTTCCTGCTTTTTTATTGGTTTGTCAAGAGTGATGGATTTTAAAGTTGTTAAGAGAATTGGTCAAATGGAAATGTTTCAATAAAAAGATTTTAGTGAATGGCCTGTTGGAGGCTCTATGGAGGATAGAGAGGAGTTGTCACGCATTCTGGCTTCTAGAGAATGCTCTTCTTCGCAAGATGATGATGTGTTGGCTTGGGGTCAAGACAATGGAGGGATTTTTTCAGTTGCCTCCGGTTATCATGAATGGGATCCCCAGCGTGTTTCTTGGTGGAAGCAAGTGTGGAATAAATTTGTGTGGCCTAAGTGTAATTTTTACTTGTGGGTTGCCACTTGTAATCGATGTCTCACTTGGGATAACCTTGAGAAGAGAGGTTTTCATGGCCCTTCCTTTTTTTTCCTATGTGAGAATAGTGAGGAATTTGGTGGTCATGTGCTTCTTCAATGTGGTTTTGTGCGTCAGCTTTAGTATTTGTGGTGGGGTGTGTGGAAACAGTCTAGTGTTCATTCTTCTTCTTTTTTGGATTTCTAGAGGAGTTTGCGAAGGCCTCTCGTTAGGGTCTTCTTTTTACAAGTTGCTTGGCATATTGGTCTGCATCTTCTGGCAAGTCTGGCTTGAAAGGAATCAAAGAATTTTTCAAGGGAGAAAGATTTCTGTTTTTCAAGTCTACTAAATGTCAGATTAATATTCCTGTGAACATAGTGGAGGTCCAGATTATGCATGGTTTGGGCTTGACAATGTTTGGTTCATGTGCTACTATTTCTTTTAGCATGAGAGGATTCAATAATAGAATGCAAAGAGATGGCAGATGTCAGCCCCCTCCTAGGGGGGTTCTTAAGATTAATACTCATGGATCTTCAAGAGGTAATCCTGGAAAAATGCTGGTATTGGTGGAGTGGGACGTGATTGCAGTGGTGTGGTATGTTTCTTTTTCTCATGATTTAAAGGAAGGTATACCAATAATTATATGGAATCCCTTACTGTTATTTATGCATTGGAGCAAGGATATGCTTTGGGTTGGTGTAGGATAATTTGTGAATAGATTCTCAAATTATCATTAATTTGTTGTATACTTGTAATCTTACCAATGTTAATTGGAGGTTGGAGGGGTCCGTTTTCATTGTCATATGGAGTTCATCGATTTTACTCATATTCCAATGGAGTGGAAGTGTCACTGACTGTTTGGTTAAATAGGCTTCTGAATTTCAAGAAGGTTGGAGTGTTAGGGAGTGGCATCAGCTTCCTTTCTTCAGCATGCTTTCAAACTCTTACTAATTTATTGAAAACTGACTCATAACTTAAACCTCACAAACAAAATAAGCAAACTTATCAAGGAAGAAATGCGTCCAAAGAGTCCCAGTTATGGAGCTCACTCACTGTAAATATTGAAATCAAACATCGCTTACCGGGAAACTCCTTAAATATTGAAATCAATCATCGCTTACCGGAAAACTCCTTTTCCTGTGGTTGAGTTGACCAATAAAGAATCAATAATCAAGAAGGCTGCTAAGAAACTCTACTTACTGTTCCTGCTGGTTATCTTTAAAATGAAAAAAAAAAAAATATATTTTTAAATTTTTAATTTGTATTTTTAGAGTAGTACTTATGATTGAGATTCTATTACAGTTTACACTTTTTTAATATATTTTTATTTTTATTGGTTTATATATATATATATATATATATATATATATATATATTTTAAAATGATTGATGATCACTCGTACTAGATTGTTATTTTTATTTTTTTGATTGATAGAAAGGGTCTCTAACCTTGAACATCAGAAGATAGCAGCCAGACGCAAGAAGCTCAAATGTCAGTAACTAGAACAACAAACAAGAAGAAGCCTAGTCAAGCTGCTGGGAGAAACCCTAAACAACAGATCCTAACTATAGAGCATACGTAGGAGGAAAAGAAAACAAAACCCATCATAAAGACTAATGCCAAAAATGAAGTACAGAGGGAATGGAGGACCAGGTTGATGCACCACTGGAAACTCGTAGACAAAGAAAAACAAAAACATGAGAAAGGCAGAAAACAAATTTTTGATATATTTTTGAGGAAAATTTAAATCATTAAAAAAATTAAAATATCTTCAAATGAAACTGTTATAATAAAATCTATATAAAAATATAAAATATGTTTTATTATATATTTTTTTCAAACTCTAAAATAAAAACTATGATTTTTTCTGTGAGGAAAAAAATATGAAATTATATAATTTTTAAAATGTTGGTTGATCTTTCATTAAAGTTCATTATTACATCAAGAGGGTGGATAAACACACCTCCAGTAGGTCCCTAGTAATTATTACATAACATATCCACAAACATATGAGAGGGAGAAATTTGAACCTGGAACCTCTCCAACACAAAAGTTTCAACTGCCCACTTCTCTCCAACTCCACACTACTTTAAAAAAATCAAATCATTTATTAAAATTCAAATATGTTTTCCAGGCTTACCTAAATTTAACATGGAGCTAGTTTTGTTTTAACAACTAATCTAAGATATTTTTTCTTTGCAAAACTTATTATTATACCTCTAAGAGCTATTAATGGGCTTTGCACATTCCATGTAAAAGTAACAAAAATTATTAATGCAACCTTGGACAAGCTAAAAGACTCAAATGAGACAACTTTTTTTTTTCTTGTTTTTTCTTCTTTGATTTATTTTTATTTTGTGGTATTTTTTTATAATTCTTTGATTTATTTTTATTTTGTGGTATTTTTTTTATAATTATTGACGCAACATTAATTTAGAAATTCAAAATTATCTCAATCTTATTCCATAAACTTAAAATGGGAGATTTTCTCCTTCCATAATAATGCATGACAGATGACATTTTTCACGTGAATAACAATCAATTTTAAGAGAAAGTGAACAACATAAATGACATGACAATTTCTCTTGTATTCTTAATATTTAATAAAACATTTACTTTATTTATCATAATAATATTATTAATTTAAAAATGTCCCTTATATTTACTTGTTAGTAAAGTGGTCATAATAATCTTATATCTTGCTCATAGCTTGATGAAGTATTTGTTTTTTAATTTTAAAATATTTCTCCTTCATAATACATTATTTTCTCCAAACCATTTTTTTTATTATTTATTAAAAACACATTACATCAAATTAATAATTTTTAAAATAATATATTAATTTAAAAAATATAATATTTTATTTAATTACAATTTTTCATTAATTATAGTTTTATTTAATATTAATAAATAAATATTTGAATTTATATATGATTGTATTTTCTTACTAATTATTATATTTTTAAATATAAAAACAAGAAATAAAAATACACAATATTCTAATATCTTTATATATTTATTTAATACAACATTTTTATAATTTTTTTTTTCATTTTATAAACATCAGAACTTCTTTATTTTTAATTTTTTTAATAAACAAAAATATTTATTTAAAAAAACACTTTCACTTGGATTTTAAGTAATCAAAGAGACTCTTAAAGACCTTTTATAATTTCAAAATAAATAAAAGCACTTTCACTTGGATTTTAAGTAAACAAAGAGACTCTTAAAGACATTTTATAATTTCAAACAAAACTCCTAATTGATTAAAATGAAATGAAAGATTTTAATTACATCCGGGAGACCCAAATATGGTCTATGGGACCTCAAATATGGAAGTACAATTACTCAAATCATATCATATGATCTTTAATATCTTTGAGAAGGTTGTTCCTTCTCCTGCTGATTTGTGTTAGCAATTCTCCAAAAAAAATTTATTTTACTATCTTCAAATAAATCTGTAATAAACTCGTTCCCAAGTGTTTCTTTGTATTTGTCACGGATATCTAAAAAACCTGAGCATTTATAGATGAAGTGTTCCTCTGTCTCTACTACTCCTGTGCTGCATAGAGTACATATCCTTTCTTCCCATTGTTCTTTGGGTGTTGTCCATCTCCCTGTTTCACATCTAAGCCTATGAGAGCTAGTCCTTATCTGAGCAATGAGTATTTTTTCCTTCCACTCGATTTCAGCGCCTATATACGCTTTTTCCTTGTGGTCATACGTTGGGTTAAAATTTGCAATATAATATTGTCTTTTCCTGCTTGCATTTTTCCACATTCCACTTCTAAAATTTTCATTCACATAATTTTTTATGTCTTTGTTGGCATTTGGGCATTCATTTATGTTGATTTCCCAACGTTTCATCCATTTCTGATTTTGTTTCATCCACGTATTCTTTCGCCTATGCAACTCTTCGTCCCTAGCTACTCTAGGCCATCTATCATTTGTTTCATTAATTATAGTTTTATTTAATATTAATAAATAAATATTTGAATTTATATATGATTGTATTTTCTTACTAATTATTATATTTAAAAAAAAACACGAAATAAAAATACACAATATTCTAATATCTTTATATATTTATTTAATACAACATTTTTATAATTTTTTTTTTCATTTTATAAACATTAGAACTTCTTTATTTTTAATTTTTTTAATAAACAAAAATATTTATTTAAAAAAACACTTTCACTTGGATTTTAAGTAATCAAAGAGACTCTTAAAGACCTTTTAAGATTTCAAAATAAATAAAAGCACTTTCACTTGGATTTTAAGTAAACAAAAAGACTCTTAAAGACCTTTTATAATTTCAAACAAAACTCCTAATTGATTGAAATGAAATGAAAAATTTTAATTACGTCCGTCAGACCCAAATATGGTCTATGGGACCTCAAATATGGAAGTACAATTACTCAAATCATATCATATGATCTTTAATATCTTTTATATCATATGATCTTTAATATCTTTTAGAAGGTTGTTCCTTCTCCTGCTGATTTGTGTTAGCAATTCTCCAACTTTTTTTTATTTTACTGTCTTCAAATAAATCTATAATAAACTCGTTCCCAAGTGTTTCTTTGTATTTGTCACGGATATCTAAAAAACTCGGGCATTTATAGATGAAGTGTTCCTCTGTCTCTACTGCTCCTGTGCTGCATAGAGTACATATCCTTTCTTCCCATTGTTCTTTGGGTGTTGTCCATCTCCTGTTTCACATCTAAGCCTATGAGAGCTAGTCCTTATCTGAGCAATGAGTATTTTTCCCTTCCACTTGATTTCAGCGCCTATATACTCCACTTCTCAACTTTTCATTCACATAATTTTTTATGTCTTTGTTGGCATTTGGGCATTCATTTATGTTGATTTCCCAACATTTCATCCATTTCTGATTTGGTTTCATCCACGTATTCTTTCGCCTATGCAACTCTTCGTCCCTAGCTGCTCTAGGCCATTTATCATTTGTCATGTTTTCTGTTTTTTTCAAGTAACATAACAGCTTGGTCATAGCAATTGCTTCTAAAAGGAACATTCCAGTTTCAACTAGAATAATTTCCATTAAATTAAAGGTACGAACATACAAACATATAGTAAACTTTTCCATTAAATTTTGATCAATATACAAACATATAGGTAAAGAAATTACAAGAAATTACATGCTTTAAAATTCGTTTACTTATAAAACATCCAACAACCAATTCTGCGAAGACAAGAAAGGTGCACGGGTAAAGACTTTTGAGACGTGGGATATTAAAGTTGCATGGAACCATTGCTTCTTTTTTCCAACTACTATTTAAAACTGAAGATATTGTCAGGTCTCCTTATACCAAATCCACATGCACAGCCATGAATTCCAAGAAGAAGAATTGAAAAACACTAAATTAAAATTTTAATTTCTTGTCTATTACTATCGGTGATATTAGGGGACTTGGACAACCAAGATTTATCATCTTTAATGTGATATTTTAAACTGTTTTAGGTTTATCAGTGGTTATTGTAATTAAATTTATGTTATGTTTATTATTTTTTTGGGTTATTAATGTTGTAAATTGTTTTTAACAAGTTTGTTCATGTATATATATACACATTGCTATGGTTTAAATATTTTGAAAGAGAATTCAAAGCCCTAACCATTATGGTGTCACTTGCTATGGTTTAAACCATTCGAAAGAGAATCCAAAACCCTAACTACTATGGTGTCATCTTGATATGGTTTAAACTTTTAGAAAGAGAACCCAAAGCCCTAACCACTATGGTGTCACCCTGCTATGGTTTAAACCATTTGGAAAAGAACCCAAAGCCCTAACCACTATGGTGACCATGCTCTGGTTTAAACCTTTAGGAAGAGAACCCAAAGCCCTAACCACTATGGTGTTTCACATGGTCTCACTCACAAAACTAGGAGAGAGCCCAAAACCCTAACCATTATTTTGTTTCACATGGACTTGTTTAAATTGTCTTGTGTTTATTGGTTTTTAAAGTTATATGTTTTATGTTTGTTATGTAAAGACATGTTGTTAAACTTGTTTAAACATGAGTTTTGGTTGTTTGGTTTGTAAATTTTCATTGTCCTCTAACCAGACCAAGTGATGTTGACAACTAATACCATTTTGTTTTTTAAATAAATGTATTCAAGAATATATTTTGTAAACTGTTTATTTGGGATTAAAATGGATCTCATTCTTATCACATTATAACCACATAGTTGTATTACAACAACTTAGACAATTATATACATTGGTTTGCAAGATTCTAACTTAGGTCTCTCTTGGAAAGTAAAAAATCTAACTAATTGACATATACTATTTGATAGCTGACATCCTTTTATTTTAATAAAAAAAAAATGAACAACACCTTGTATGCTATTTGATAGCTGACATCCTTTTATTCTAATAACCAACTTAAAAAAAAATTGAACAACACCTTTTATTGTATTATAAATCAACCCCCTAATAATTTATGTCGACTAATCCATTACAAATATTTAAGTTTTGTTAAAAATAAAAATATTATAAATTCAATTCAATTTTAACACACTTGAAAGCTAGTTCACTATTGTATCTATATATTTTAGAAGATAAAGATATTAGTGAATAATTTTTATAATTGTAAATATATGTATTACAATAAAATAAAATAAAATAAAATATATAGGTTTTAAAGCATTAATTTTGAGTAGTGTGATAAACTCTTACGATCAAGACATAAGACTAAGCACTGCCCCTAGCCATGACCCCTTGCAAAGGTTGAGAGCTACACTTATCAATCATCAATAGGAATTAACACACAACCACCCAAAAATCCTGAAAAGTATGGACCTTGGACCTTCCAAAAAAAAAAAAAAGTCAAATCCTGAAACTTTTGCGCTGTCCTGAAAAGTATGGCAGAAGTGTTGTCAAGGTATAATGATTATGGCAGAAGTTTTGTCAAGATATAGTGATTGGTTTTTTTTTACATAGTGGAATCAGTAGCTTGCCATTTACGTCCTTGTGAAAGGTATAATGATTGTTAATATCTCAAAATTTTTAATGGTTATATGGTATTAATTACATCAAATGACCATGTCTTCATGATTCGACAAGATCTTAACAACTATACATATATTATTTGAGAAAATCTTGGCCTCTATTTTGAAATTCAACATATTTAATTACTTGAACTCGTTTTATTTAATAAAATGTTAAGCTTTATCCATGAAATTTGAACCTTATTTTAGGTTGTGAATTTTTTTAGTCATGATCACTTGCTTTAAATCCTATGATTATTTTATTTTCACATTTACAATGTAAGCATAAATTTATTTAATAAAAAATTAAGGTTCTAAAATAATTTATTTTATTTTAAATTTTATTAAAAACAATTTTCATGTTCATACAAATGTAAATATTTTTGTATTAAAAAATATACATATATTTAATGTTAAATAGGGTTTGAGATTATTTCAATCTGAATATGATGAAATTGATTATCACGATTTTTAGAAGTGACATGCACCACCTTAAACATGCATTTAAACATTCATAATTTTCAATGTAACTTAATTTTTAACAGTCTTATAAACTACTTAATAAACTTAAAACTTAAAAGATAGTATATTTTTGAGTTCATCAATTCAAAAATCCTTTTTAATGTATATAAACAATATTACATATATGCTCTACAAGATAAATATGTCTGCGGAATAATTTTTATAAGTTTAAATATATGTATTAAAACAAAATACAATATATAGTCTTTAAAGTATGCTAAAATTTTCATCAAGGATTAAAGATTGTTAATATCTCATTTTTTTAATGGTTATATGGTATTCTTTAAATCAATAACCATGTTATCATAATGTGACAACATATTAACAACTATACATATATTTTTTTGATAAAATATTGATCTTTATTTTAAAATTCAATATATTTAACTAGTTGAGCTCATTTCATTTAATAAAATGTTTAAGGTTTACCCATAAAATTTGAACCTTGGTTTACTGTGTGAAACTTCTTGGTCATGATTAATTGCTTTAAACCATATGAGTTTTTTATTGTCACAATTACAATGTAAATTTAAATTTATAAAATAAAATATTAAGGTTTTCAAATTTTTAATTTAATTTTATATAAATTGTATCAAAAACAATTGTCATGTAGCAACATGTTAGTAAAAATGTTAATATTTTTGTATTGAAAATTATACATATATTTAATGTCAAATAAGGTTTGATATTATGTCAATCTTAAAAATATGGTATTGAGCATCCGCTCATGTAGAGGATTTGGAGAGCAAGTGGGTAGTTAAAACTCCTCCGGTTGAAATCGAGAGGACCAGGTTCAAATATCTCCCCTCACATGTTGCGGATAATAATAAATAATAATAAGGTTATACATAATAATGTATGTTGTAAGGGCAAATTTTGGTTGGAATTGACAATAAGATTTGACTTTTAGAATACTTTTTGACTTGGGAAATATTTTGTCTTGTTGCCTATGTGACTTTGGATATTTGTTTTATACATATGTGACTTTGATTGTTTAAATTGGTTCTTGTTGTTGTAATATTCTGCCTCCTATTGGACCTCGGAGCAAGGAACCTGATATCCAAAATATGATTCTTAGACTTCTAATGCATACAACCTTAGGATGTCACCCTGGTTTGATAAGATTAAAGTGAGAACATCAACAACACTCACAAATTTATGGCACCATTATCAAGGAACACATTGACGTTGTTAGAAAATAAAAGGCATTCAATGTTAACTATCTTCTTGTGGGATTTTAGAGAATAAATCCTCAGGATATTTTTTACATAAAAATAAATTAACAAATTAAATATATATATAGCTTTAGAAAAAACAACTTTGCATAAAGATAGTTACATTATCAAGAATTATGTTTAAGACATTTGAACACTAGGAATAGAAGATTGTAATTACAAGTTTTCAGTAAAAAGGATGTATGAATAGACTTAGGGATGAAAGATATAGATTTTATTAAATCAAATCACCCACCATTCATAGGAAGAAGACATCCATGATGAGAGGTTGAACCTATACCTATCTATAATTTTCTTAAAGTAGTGATTAGTGGAGAAGCTAGAATTTTAGAAGAATCACAATCATCAAATTTGGGAAGTGTAGGATTCCTTGGCATAAAATCACCAGAAGAAAAAAATAGTAGTTCAACACCACCTACTTATGACAAATCTCAACCTTTTGAGCAATTTAGGAAAATTTATAATTTTTGTTAGGATAATATAATGGCAAAAAGACAAGAAGAAGTAGAGAGACTAGTTATGTGCATCATTATGTAGAATCTAGTACCCCATTAGGAATTTCGAATATCCTATCCATTTAGATCCTAACATAGAAGCTCCAATGAAGGTTATTTCATATTTTGTATTTCCAAATTTTAGAGGAGTTGTGTCAAAATACCTTAATAAATTCTTGTTTGAATTTAAGATTTTATGTCAAATATATGATTACACAAATGACAATCAAAAACTTATATTATTCCCTTCCACTTTGAAGGATTTTGTGATACAATGGTTTATGGGTTTGGCACCCAACTTAATTCGAACATAAGGAGAAATGGAACGAGCATTCTTGGATAAATGCCAAGAATATTGTAGAGTAAAGAATAGGAAGGATGGATTGTTTAGAATGAAACAAGAAGATGATAATTTAGAAGACTATTTAGATAGATTTGTGTTTTTTCATACAAGATGTGGAGGTGTAGACCCAAAATTAGGAAAAAAATATTCCTGCAAGTATTGCAAGAAGAATAAAGATAAATTAGACTTCATGGTAAAAGGATATGTAAATAAACTTGAGTTCTTGGAAATTATGGGGCTTTGTAAAAGTTATTCCTTTACAAGAAATCAAAGACATAAACTTGGTAATAATGGATATGACATGAAATAATTAATGAAAGAAAATTTCAACTCAAGAATTGATATTTTAGTGTATATTAATACAATGTTAGATGAAATGAATGCAAAAAATAGGTCCACTAAACCTTTAGTCATCTATTGTCCAAGATGTAGAAAGAAGCATGCTTTTCATGAGTGTCCTTTAAACAAAATTGTTATATGTAGTATTTGTGAAAAAGGACATCAAATTGATCAATGTCATTTGCTACTAAAGAGTGAAAGACCCAGAAGACCCAAATAAACTAAATCTAGACAAATCTAAAAAATCAAAGGAAAAAAGAAGAAGAAGATAACATATACACACATAACACAGTATTTCGCTTAGGAAACCCTTATGAAAAAAAACCAACATAATAATATCTCCTTATTTTATAAACTTAACTATATCCAATACAATAATGTTCATAGCTCATCTCTTGTAAACCTTGATGCAAGTGCAATTAAATAACAATAGTACAAGAATGAATTTTACAATACCATGGGTGAAATTATTGCACTCTCACAATCATTGTCAATTATCACAACCTTTTGCTTAAGACCAAATATTGAACACAACCTCTGTATCCACACTCCTTCTTTATAGGTATGAGTTTTTGCAATGTACTCTACCTCTATTGTGGACAAAGCAACCATTGACTGCTTTTTACTCATCTAACTTATTGCCCCTTCCAATAGTCTAAACACGTAAGCACTCATGGATCTTCTCTTGTCCAAATATCCAGCCTAGACAACATCCATAAAACCTTGTAGATTTATGATATTACTATCTCCAAATTTTCCTTGGTAACAAATAGTATAGTCTGAAGTTCCATGCAAGTATTTTAAGATTATTTTCACAATAGTCCAATGTTCCTTTCCTTGATTCGACATATATATGCTAACTATTCCCACTTCATGTGCAATATAAGGTCTAGTACAAACCATTGCATACATCAAACTACCAACAATACTACATTAATGAACATGATGTATTTCTACAATTTCCTCAAGTTTTTTAGAATATTTTTCAACAAATAACTTTTGACCAATAGGATATGGAGTACATATTGATTTACAATCATGCATCCTAAACCTTTGTAGTATCAAATCAACATATTTTCTTTAATTTAATCACAACTTCATATTTGCATGATCCCTTATTATTTTCATACCCAAAATAAATTTTGCAGCACCCAAATCCTTCATGTCAAATTCAAAAGATAATTGAGATTTTAGCAACTTTATCATCTCCTTATTGTTACCAATTAATAGCATGTCATCCAGATACAAAACAATGATAACAAAATTTTTACCTTCTTATTTAAAATACACACATGAATCTGCTTTGCTTTTTCCAAGCCCAAGTTTCAAATCAAACCTATCAAATTTTTGGTTCCAAATTCTTGGAGATTGCTTCAAGCCGTAAAGAGACATTTTCAACTTGCATACCAAGTATTTCTTACCTTTTACCCTAAAGAATTATGGTTGTGACATATATATGTCTTCATCAAGTTCACCATATAGAAATGTTGTCTTTACATTTATGTGTTCTATCTCAAAATTAAAAGTATTAGAAATAGCCAATAGAAATTGAATTGAAGTTAGTTTAGCCACAAGAGAAAAAATCTCACCAAAGTCAATTCCCTCAACTTGAGAAAATCCTTTTGATACCAAGAAAGCCTTGTACTTATCCAAATTTCCATCTATATTGTACTTCTTATTGATATCCCACTTACAACCAATCAATTTTCTTCTAAGGGGTAATTTCACCAAGTCCTACATCTTATTTTTATCCAAGGACTCTATTTATTCCTCCATAGCCCTTTTCCAAGACTTATTCTCACTTGACTGAAGTGCCTCTTTTACAATCTTGGGTTATTCATCAATAACTAATATATGAAATGCAAAATAAATATTTGAAGGGCTATACCTTTTTGGGATTCTTCTCACTTGATCTGATCTCCTCAAACTTGGAGTTCTAGGTTCTACATATTTAGCTTCCTCCTTACCTTCTTCCTCTAAAATTTTCTCTACAAACTCTCTCTGTAGTTCATATTTTGTAGTAGCAGGTTCTAACACAAGTTTTTCTTCATGTTCCAATTTTACTTGAACTATTTTAGGTTCTTTGATTAGTTGCATTTTCTATTTCAGAATCCCTTTCATTTCTCTAAAGATCACATTATGACTATAAACAATCTTCTATGTTTTTGGGTTCCATAACTTATATCCTTTAACATCAATACTATAACCCAAAAATATGTATTTTTCATATTTATAGTCTATCTTAGTCATTTTCACTTTTGGGACATACATATAAGCATCACAACCAAAAACTCTTATATGACTGAGAGAGGGTTTCTTACCATTCAACACTTACTGTGGAGTCTTGTCCACCAAAGTTGAGGTAGGAGATCTATTGATGAGGTAAAAAGTAGTTAACATGGCTTCTACCCATAATTTCCTTTCTAATCCTGCACCACTTAGAATGCTTCTAGCCTTATCCATCAATGTTTTGTTCATATGTTCTACAATTCCATTCTGTTGTGGAGTATAGGGAGTTGTTTTCTACTTTTCTATCCTGCAATTCTTGTAAAACTACTCAAATTCATTAGAGCACTACTCACCACAATTTTCACTTTTCAAAACCTTTATAATTTTCTCTATCTAATTTTATACAAGATCCTTAAACTCTTTAAATTTATTGAAAATATCAGATTTATTTCATAAAAGATATAGCTAGGTCTTTATTGAGAAGTCATCTATAAATGTAACAAAATAGATAGATTTACCTAACGATGGTACTTTTGCAATTCCAAACACATCACTATGAACTAGATGTAAAATTTCTTCAGATGTTGTAGCACTACTAGGAAACTTGACTTGGGTTTGCTTTACAAAAACATAGTGCTCACAAAAATAAAAATTTAATGGGCAATCAAAAATTCCTTTAGCCTATGATTTGGAACTGCATGATTGATCCTAAAAGGTATGTTTTCATTTTATGGTGGACTAGGTATCTCCTTGAAAGGATTGATTTTCCCTATCCCGTTGCCCTCTATTTTTTTTTTTTACCATTACTACCCCATGCCCTACCTCACTCTTATGTATCACTCCTCTTTCCACCTCGCACTTCACACTTTCACTCACATTTTCATTCTAGTTTCTCGTTCCAATAAGGCTTCATCCTTGATTACCAATCCCTTTCTTTGTCAATGTACCTTGCTTGCTTGTACAAATTGTGCTAAGTCACAAGGATTGTTCAATGTGATTTTCTCAAATCTTGTGAATTCTGCTCATTTTAAAAATTTAGAGTTAATGTATCACATAGATAACCTTCTTAGATATGATGTCCCTTGTGAGTGTTTTTCTTATGCTACATCAGAGACTTATTTTACCTCTTCTCAATGGCTAACTATCAAATACCCTATGATCATCAACTTTCATTTTGATCCCTTTGATACACCCTCATTTGCGCTAAGGAATTTTTTAAATTCAATTACAATTTGAGAATATTCATTTTTTGGTGTTATGTGCCTTTGTGCACCGTAGGAGATGGAGATCGGTTAGCCCAAATTTTCTATTTTTCCTATGTCTTTCTAAATTTTCACCCTGTCCCCTTGGATCTTATTGAAGCATCCAGTTTGCAACTTGATCTCCTATCCCAGTATTTTTTTGAAATCCCAGGGCCTTATTCACTTTCTTAACTTTAAAGGAGCCGATCAGGATATCATGGAGGCTTTCATAATTACTTGGAATAATGGCTATGTTATAGTTCGTAACCTTTGTTTTTAAGTTATAGTTAAGATGCTGGTTGAAGTTACTGAGCTACCTACTACTGGGCATGTGGTGTGAAGGGACCGTCACAATTGGGATCCAGATCTTAAAGGGTTTTTGAATTATGCCAAGATGTTCAAATGGAAGGGAATTGTAATCAAGCATGAGTCTCTCCCTTATCCATGGCCTAAGGTAATTATCCCTATATTGTAATATCTCACTATTGATGATCCTTCCAAACCGCTATTCAGTTTTCATATAGACCTTGTTAATAACCTTAAAGGATTTAATATGGTTAACATCCTAGACTTTCTCTATCGTTCAATCATATATTCCATTCACAATGCTAGAAAGAGAAATTTCCAAATGCTTCCAACCCATCAAGGATTTTTTTCCATAATTTTTCATCATGTCGAAGCCACCCTTCCTTCTGCAATTTTAGCCTCTCTACTTCAGTTGAACATGCCTCCATCCTCACCTACCCTCAGTCCTTCCGAGTCCCTTCCTAAAGAGACTAGTGGGGAAGAAGTATTTGGAAACAAATCCCCTACCTCTAAGGTGAAACTATCCCCTAATCTTGGTCCTTCTCTACATAATATTTTAAAATAGAAGGCCAAAATGGAAGAGATCACCATTTAAAATAGGAGATCTACCCACTTCATAAAACCAAAATTCAAAACGAGCCAGAATTCCCCTCAACACATTTTTGATGATGGCAGTGACAGTTTCAAACCTCTTGCATCTATTCATGGCAAGGTCCACATCACCATCCTTAATAGCATCATCAGTGCCATGGACAACACTACTGAAGCCTTGAAGTTGTTGATCAAGAACCATGTCAAAAAAAGCTCTAGAAAATAAAATATCACAACTGCTTAGCCACAGGATCGGGTTCTATCATGTATGGTTTCCTTGTGTGTATGGTTGGTTTGTACTCTCTTAGATTTTGATCCCTTGTGTGGGAATTTGGTTAGTATTTTTGGTTTCAAACACCCCTATATGGGTATTATGTTGGGTTTGTTTTTTTTCTTCTATAGCCACTGCGTGGTTTTCATCTCGATTCTAGTGTATCCTTATAGTAGCTCCTGCATGGGTATTGCTTGGATATAGTTTTTTGGTTGAGTTTTCCAGGTGTGGACACTCTAGTTTTTGTTTTCTATGTGGATTTAGTTTTTTTAAGGTTCTCTAGTAACCCTTGAGTGGGTCCCTTGCTCAACTTAGCTTATTACTCTTCCATCCATGTTTATTTTCCTACTTTTGAGGACCAGTTAAAACCCATTTAATATAAGCTATCATACCTACAAAAAAAAAACCCTTTAGCCATACCTTTCATTTTTTAAGTTCAAAGACATTTATCATCAATATGCCCCATGCGTTGATTTCATAATATTGTATTCACTGCAAGAATACTTGAAGTCGCTTCTACCATATTATTCTCCTCAACAACTGAAGAGTTATTACAATCAATACTTACAATACTAGCCTCAAATTTGAACAAAGTTCCTGTATGAAAGCCTCTTTCCAACACCAAGACTTTATGAACCATCTTGCAACTATTTGTATTGAATACGATAGTCACACCACGTCATTCATCTTACTCACAGATATCAAATTCCTTTCCAAAGTTGGAATATGCAACACACTAGGAAGGGTTTTAATTCTTCCATATTTTAACCTCAACTTGAATCTCCCTCAACCTATTATTTTATATGTTGAATTATCTCCAAATAAGACTTCACCTTGATTTATATTCATATTCATATAACCCCTCCCTATGAGGAGTCATATAAAAGGAAGCACTTGAGTCAATCAACCATGAGTCATGATATTCACTTGAGCACACTACAACTAAAAATAAATCCCTTAAATTTGCATTTGTGGTATTTGTTTCTACAGAAGTTCCTTCATCAAATGATCAACTATTATAAACATTTTTAGATATACAATCTCTTTTATAATTTCCTATTTTACACCAATTCCAACATTTCCTCTTTTTTAGAGCAATAAATTTACCCCTAGATATCAATTTTATTTCTCCTAATTTTCTTTTGCTTCTTTTTTTAGAATGAACTCTCACAACCAAGGCATCCTTTTGATGATAATCCTCAAAATATTTTTGTCTCATTTCATTAAATAGCAATGTTCCTACTATATCCTCTACTTTCAATGTAGAAGTAATATTGGTGATAGCCATAACTAGGTTATCCCACAAATCAGGTAATGGATAAAGTAAAGTACTATACTTTTCCTCTTCATCCATTTTTACTTCAACAGAGTTTAATTGACTTACCATAGTATTAAAAGCATTCATATATTTAGCCATAAAATTGCCATCATTCATCCAAAATGAATACAAATTCTTTTGAAGAAAGAGTTTATTTACCAGTGACTTTGTTTGATACAAAGTTTGTTGAGCAAGGTACAACAACAGTATTGTCATTGTTGTCAACATAGTCAGATAGATCTGTTGATGTAGTGGACAGGAAGTTCAAAAGCTATTCAGATGCATAAGACAGGAGTTCAAAGGTTATTCAGAGCATGTATAGTGATTTTCCAAGAAGACCAAAGTGGCCCATTTGAAAAAGTTCAAAGAAAAAGACAAGTAAGAAAAGGGTTGCGATATCGCGACATATACAATAGGCAAGAAAAACTATTGTGATTTCGTGACATGTTTGAAGAGAGAGAAAAAGAAGGAAAAACTGTCACGATTTCGTGACATGTTGGAAAGAAAAAACACAAGTGGAAAAACTATCGCGATTTCACGACATGTTGGAAGAGAGAGAAACAGCAGGAAAAACTATCGCGATTTCGTGACATGTTGGAAAGAAAAAACACAAGTTGAAAAATTGTCACGATTTTGTGACATGTTGGAAAGGAAAAAGATAAGTAGAAAAAGTGTCACGATTTCACGACATATTGCAAGAGAGTTTGTACGGAAGAAAAAGTGTCACGATTTCGTGACATATTGCAGAAGAGAGTCCGAAAGAAAAAGTGTCGCGATATCGTGACATGTCGGGTTTTCACGACTCGAAGCTAAGAAAAAGTGCTAAGGAGAAAAAGTGTCACGATATCATGACATGTCGGGTTTTTACGACCTGAAGGCAAGAAAAAGTGCTAAGGAGAAAAAGTGTTGCGATATCGTGACATGTCGGGTTTTCATGACCCGAAGGCAAGAGAAAGCACAAGGAGAAAAAGTGTCGCGATATCGTGACATGTCGAGTTTTCGTGACCCGAAGGCAAGAAAAAGCGCTAAGGAGAAAAAGTGTAGCGATATTGCGACATCTCACATTTTCGCGACCCGAAGGCAAGAGAAAGCGTATGGACAAAAAAGTGTCACGATATCGTGACATGTAGCATTTTCGTGGGCCAAAGCTAAGAGAAAGAGCAAGAAGAAAAAGTGTCACGATATCGTGACATGTATTTTCGTGACCAGAAGCAAAGAAAAAGCATAAGGAGAAAAAGTGTCACGATATCGCGACATGTATTTTCATGGGCTGAAGCAAATAAAAAGCGCAAGGAGCAAAAGTGTCATGATATCATGACATGTATTCTCATGGGCCAAAGCTAAGAGAAAGCATATGGATTCAAAAATGGAAGAGAATAAGAAATTCAAAACAGGTAGCTAGCAGAGAAATCATCCTAGAGAGCAAATCATTGGAGATCCCAAAGTTGGAGTTCAGACAAGAAGAAGAGCAATAAGTAACTACTCTCTCCTATCTAGCATTGAGCCCAAAAATATTGATGATGCAAGCAAAGATGAAAGCTGGATGAAGGCAATAAATGAAGAATTAGATTAGATAGAGAAAAACGACACTTGGGAGCTAGTACCTAGACCTGTAAATAAAAATATCATCGAAACCAAATGGATTTTTTGAAACAAATAGAATGAAGATGGATAGGTAGTCAGAAATAAAGCAAGATTAGTTTGTAAGGGCTATGCACAACTTGAAGGCATCGACTTTGAGGAAACTTTTGCACCAGTAGCTAGACTAGAAGCAATCATAATGTTTCTGGCTTTAGCAGTCTACAAGAATTTCAAAGTTTATCAAATGGATGTGAAATCAACATTTTTGAATGGGAAACTTGAAGAAAAAGTTTACATTGAGCAACCAGATGGTTTCCAACTTGGTGATAATCCCAACCTTGTTTGTAGGTTGAAGAAAGCTTTATATGGTTTAAAACAAGCATCCCGAGCATGGTATGCAAGGCTAGACAACTATCTCACTCAACAAAGGTTCAAGAAAGGTATGGTGGATAGTAATCTGTATGTCAAAATAGAAAATGGGCATCTTATTGTTCTTGTTGTCTATGTAGATGATATCATATTTTGCAGCAGCAAAGATGACTCATGCAAAGACTTAGCAAATAAGATGCAGAAAGAATTTGAAATGTTAATGATTGGAGAACTGTCATATTTCCTCGGATTGCAAGTTAATCAAAGTAGGAAGGGCATATTCATTTCTCAAGTTAAATATGTAAAAGAGATGCTAAAAAGGTTCACAATGGAGGACTGTAAGCCAGTTAGCACTCCCATGATGATAGGTTGTAAGTTGAGCAAGGATGACAAATCTCCACCTATTGATCAAACCATGTACAGATCCATGATTGGAAGCTTACTGTACCTAACAGCTACCAGGCCAGATATTTTACAGGCAGTATGCATGGTAGCATGATTTCAACCTAATCTTAAGGAGACTCATGTAACAACGGTGAAAAGAATTCTTCGGTATCTCAAGGGTACTATGGAATATGGATTATGGTATCCAAAAGGTAAAGACTTCACCCTTATTTCGTATTCAGATGCAGATTGGGCAGGATGTGTAGATGACAAAAAGAGTACTAGTGGAGGTGCATTTTATCTTGGAGACAGATTAGTCGCATGGCACAGTAAGAAACAAGAGTCATTTTCTTTATCGATCGCAGAAGTAGAATATATTGCAGCAACAACATGTTGTACACAGGTACTGTGGATGAAACAAACCTTGAAAGATCTTGGTATTAGCTTCAGTGAGCCAATATCAGTTAAGTGTGATAACACCAATGCCATTAATATCTCCAAGAATCCAGTTATGCATTCATGCACAAAGCATATTGCTATCAGATATCATTTTTTGAAGGAGAAAGTTGTAGAAGGTGAGGTTAAGTTGTATTTTGTTCCAACTACAGAACAAGTAGTAGATATCTTCACAAAACCTTTGCCAAAGGAAGTTTTTGAGTACCTTCAAAATAAACTGGGAGTGGTCACTCTTCCCAAGAATTGACTAGCTATAGGGATCACATTCTCAGGGGGAGCATTTAAGTATTTGATTATCTTTGTGCTCATGTTCATGATTTTTGCTAAGTGTAATAAATTATGTCTGAGAATGTTGTGCATGGACTCAGGGGAAGTCTGCAGTAGCCCTTTGGTATTATTTTCAAAGGGGGAGAAGAGTTACAGGAAATTGCACATGTGTTGCCAACAATTCCAAAGGGGAAGATTGTTGAGCAAGGTACAACAACAATATTGTCATTATTGTCAACAAAGTCAGATAGATCTATTGATGCAGTCGATAGGAAGTTCAAAAGCTATTCAGATGCAGAAGACAAGAGTTCAAAGGTTATTCAGAGCATGTACAGTGATTTTCCAAGAAGACCGAAGTGGCCCATTTGCAAAAGTTCAAAGAAAAAGACAAGTAAGAAAAGTGTCACGATATCGTGACATATACAGCAGGCAAGAAAAACTATCATGATTTCGTGACATGTTTGAAGAGAGAGAAAAAGGAGGAAAAACTGTCATGATTTCGAGACATGTTGGAAGAGAGAAACAACAGGAAAAACTGTCGCAATTTCATGACATGTTGGAAAGAAAAAACACAAGTGGAAAAATTGTTGCTATTTCGCGACATGTTGGAAGAGAGAGAAATAGTAGGAAAAACTGTCACGATTTCGCGACATGTTGGAAAGAAAAAACACAAGTTGAAAAACTGTCACGATTTCGCGACATGTTGGAAGGGAAAAAAACAAGTAGAAAAAGTGTCCCAATTTCGTGACATATTGCAAGAGAGTTTGTACGAAAGAAAAAGTGTCACGATTTCGTGACATATTGCAGAAGAGAGAGTCCGAAAGAAAAAGTGTCACGATATCGTGACATGTCGGGTTTTCGTGACCCAAAGGCAAGAAAAAGTGCTAAGGAGAAAAAGTGTCGTGATATTGTGACATGTCAGGTTTTCGTGACCCGAAGGCAAGAAAAAGTGCTAAGGAGAAAAAGTGTCGCGATATCGCGACATGTCGGGTTTTTGCAACCCGAAGACAAGAGAAAGCACTAAGGAGAAAAAGTGTCACGATATCGCGACATGTTGGGTTTTCACGACCCGAAGGCAAGAAAAAGTGCTAAGGAGAAAAAGTGTCGCGATATCGCGACATGTCGCATTTTCACGACCCGAAGGCAAGAGAAAGCGTACGGACGAAAAAGTGTCATGATATCGCGACATGTAGCATTTTCGTGGGCCAAAGCTAAGA
This sequence comes from Wollemia nobilis, assembly GCA_028583015.1. Taxonomy (NCBI): domain Eukaryota; kingdom Viridiplantae; phylum Streptophyta; class Pinopsida; order Araucariales; family Araucariaceae; genus Wollemia; species Wollemia nobilis. The sequence continues at coordinate 336 of JAQPPZ010015145.1, read as the reverse complement.
GAAAGAGCAAGAAGAAAAAGTGTTGCAATATCACGACATGTATTTTCGTGGCCAGAAGCAAAGAAAAAGCACAAGGAGAAAAAGTGTCGCGATATCGTGACATGTTGTATTTTCATGGGCTGAAGCAAAGAAAAAGTGCAAGGAGCAAAAGTGTCATGATATCACGACATGTATTCTCGTAGGGCAAAGCTAAGAGAAAGCATACAGAGGCGAAAGCGTCACGATATCACAACATGTGTTTTCATGGCAACAGCAACAGAAGAGTTACAAGGGCAGTTGAAGCCGATGAAGACCGATGTAAGCCAACGAAGATTAGGACGAAGACTAGGGTTTGCA
>JAQPPZ010015144.1:0-24787 GCA_028583015.1 Wollemia nobilis | reverse complement strand
CAAATATGATGGCTTCATTTGTGTACTTTGGCATCAATGATAAATTTTTCACCTTGATATCAATGACAACTAACTGAGCTCAAAATGTCCAACAATATCCCTCTTTGTCATTGATGTCAACCCATATTATTCTAACTAAAAACTTGACCTTTCCTTTGTTTTACTCCCTTCGGAAACTACTCCCCTTGGCTCAATGCTCTCTTAAATACCAAATCTCTCCCTCTTACTCTAATCTAAATCTCTCCCCCTTACTTAAATCTCTCCCCTTTGACATCAATGGAAAAAGGTCACCTTTTGGGCATATGTCTAAGAATGAGCCTCTTATCTTAGCCCCTCACCCACCTTATTTTGATGTGGTTAATTCCAGGGTGGGAGTATTTCTACACTTCGAAAGCACTGTTCTTTACCTTTATCCTCTTTTCTTCTTATCTGAATTTTTTGATTCCTCTGATTATTTTTATCCATGTCCATGTTCATGTCCATATCAACAATCTTGTTCCTATTCTCATTCCTATTCATATCCATGTTCCTATTACTATTCCTATTCATGTCCATGTTCATCTTCCTGTTCATGTCAATGTTCCTATTCTTGTTCCTATTCATATTCATATTCTTGTTCTTGTTCTTGTTCATACGTATTTCTGGAATTTCTTCTCCACACCACTTTGTTGTGTGACCATAATTATTGCAATTATAAAACTTAATGGTATTATTCCTTGGAGGTGCAAATGTCTTAGGATTTCTCCTAGTGAAGCCATATATTCTTCTATCATGAATCCTACAATTCATTGCCTTGTGACCAAACTGATTACATAAGTAGCAATACCCATGAAAAATTTATCTATTCCCATATTCCTATCTTACATGTGTTCTGCATTATGAAGCCATGTTCCCAAACTTGTGACATGAAAATCATCTTCCATTTAAGTTTCCTTGTCTTTACCTCATTGGTATCCTATTCTTATTGTTGTTCCATTTGTATCTTCTTTGTGTATTGTTCCTATTTTTTTTGAGCTCTCTATTTTCCAACTCATCCTTAGATGTCTCACTTTCTTTTACATTGTCTTCTTCTAAAGTATCTTCATTTGAAGTTTCTTCTCCTCCAAAACTTGAAGTTGAATCCCCTTCCCATTTCTTTTCATTCTGTCCAAATTCGAGATTTGTCTTGCTTGATGTAGTCTTTTGTGTCTTGATCCAAGTTCTTTAAGTTGTTCTTAAACCCTTTCATCTTGATCTTGGAGTACTCTAAATATTCTTTTAGTAGTGCCACTTCTTGTGCTATCTTCTCACATTCCAAGATCATTGCTTCTAACTTATCTTTGAACATCTTTATCTTAGCCTTTGATTTTTCTAAATTCTCTATGAAAAATCATGTCTTCATCACATTATTGAAACTAAATTTTAAGTTTAGAGTTTTGCTTCCTTACCTTCTTTACCATGTCAAGAGCATAGATGCGTTCTCCCTTGAGATCAAGTTCATCCTTTTTGGAACATTCCTCTATTTGTTTTTCTTTGTCCACATATTTATTTTCTTTTGGCTTATCTTATATAGAATCACTTACTTCTTCCTCTAAAGCCATTAGAAGATTTTCATCTGGTCCTTCAAGTGCATTCTCATATCCATCGTCACTAAAACTATAACCATCCCTTGTACAATCATCTTCAAGATGTCTAAAGTTATCACGTCTAAACCACTTGATAATAACTAGAGTCTTTTTCTTAACTTACTCTTTTTCTTCAATCATAAATAGGACTTCATCTCTATAATTGTCTGAAAAAATAGCATCACTATCACTTGAGTACTTACTTGCCTTATCCTCATAGTAACTTCTCTTTTGCCTTTGAAAGAACTTCTTTCCTTGTCTGATTTGTCCATCCTTGCTTTTCTTCTGGTGCATGTATATTTCTAATTCGTTGTTCTTGTGATATTATTTTTCTTCACCATTGTTGTTCTTGGGTTCTTGACAATCTGTTGTAAAATATACATACTTTTCACGATTGAAACACTTAACAAATCTTAGATCTCTAGATCTTATGGAAAATTTATCTCTTCTACCATAATTAGCTTCTTCATCACTGGATGACTCATTGCTTGATTCTAACTTCTTACCATTTGTTTTCTTGATTTCTTTGAATGTTGATTCCTTATGGGAAATAGCATATTTTGTTCATATCTCATGAGGAAAACAAGCTTATACTGAGAGGGGGGGTGAACAGTATAAGACCACTTTTTACTTTTCCTTTCAATTCAATATTATGTAGTGTATAGATAGCAATATCAATAGCAGTAATAAAATAAATAAACAAAACACCATACACAATAGAGACACCATAATTTGCATGGTTCACCCAATGTGGGCTACTCCAAGGAGAAAATATTTTACTAAAATTTTCTCAATCAATCTCTTTGGGAATCCTTCCCAATTACAATGTTTATGGATCTCTTTCCAAAGGAGATGTTGATTTCTTAATCTCAAGTTCGTGGATCTCTTCCATAGGAGAACTCTTTTCCCTTCTACTCTAGCTAGTGATCTTCTAGAAGACTCTATCTCTCTGCTTTACTAACTAGTGTATCTCTCTCCACTTGAAGACTCCTCTTTCAAATCTATCTTCAATTATATTAGCTACTGGATCTCTATCCACTGAGACTCTGTCCCTTGTACTATGTTACCTCCAAATCTCTATCTCAATAGGTTCACTCAGAAGCTTCTCAAATATGCTCAGCAAGCTCACTCAAAACTTGTCCAAATATGCTCAACAAGATCACTCATAACTTGTCCAAATATTCTCAATAGGTCCACATAGAACCTGCTCAAATCTACTCAACAGGTCCACACAGAACCTGCTCAAATCTACTCAATAAGTCCTCTCTAGGACTTGTCCAAATCTGCTCAATAAGTCCTCTCTAGGACTTGATCAAATCTGCTCAATAAGTCCTCTCTAGGACTTGCTCAAATTTGCATAGCAAGCTTCCACAAAATATTACTCAACATTAGTCCACAAGCCTTCTCAAAAGACTTGTCTCAAATATTCTTAACAAGCTCACACAGAACTTGTCCAATATCATAGAATCATAAAGAGAATTGTTAGAGACTCAATATATTATATACTTAATGCTCAATCAATATCTCAACTCAATTTCATAGAAGCATAAAGAGAATTGTTAGAGACTCACTATGTTCTATACTCAAATCCAATCTCAACTCAAATTAATCTCATAGAAGCATATAGAGAATTGTTAGACTCAATATGTTCTATACTCAAATGTAATCTTAACTCAAAATAGAATCATAAAGAGAATTGTTAGAGAATCTATATGTTCTATTCTCAAATCTCAATCTCAACTCAAATCAAGAATATAGAATAGTTTATTTTATGAAACTTAAACAACCACATGCATCCACTTGACTAGGCTCAATCAGCTTAACTCAACGAAGCACCTCAATGAACAACCCTTTCTCACAAACTCTAGTCCAAGCATGTATCAATCAACTCAAAATGTTTCCAATAATGCTCAGCAACAAATCTCATATAACAATGATACTCATGTTCTTTTCTAACACAAGTTCAAGTTCTTTGCACAACCAATGGGCTTCAAAAACAATGCCTATAAAACAAGGTTCAATCATAACTCTCAATCCACAAAACCTTTAAGCATTTAACCAATCACCTTCGAAAAGGAAACCACAATAAATCCTTTTCACTCCAATGATATTTTTAGAAATCAACCACCCAAATCAATCTATAGGAGAATGTGCCCATACCTTTTATGAAGATGAAGAAGCCTCTTTGTAAATCTACCACAATCACAATATTCTCTCGCTAAACTTCATGAGTGTTAGGAGAAATTACAAAATAAATATCATAACCTTTTACACCTTATTTCTCCTAGTCAAAAATCACATCCACCACAAGAAAATAATTAAAAATAATTATTTCCTCAATTAATTAAGCATAGTGTGAATATCACCACAACCATTTACCATTCTCTTATTTCTCCTAAAAATCACTTTGAACTAATGCACAACTCACTAAGCTCCTTAATGCAAAAATTCCCACATCAAATAGTGCAAAATATAAACCATAACTCATAAATCACATCACCATAGTATACCCTCAATAATGGTTCTTGAAACCTTCGCTTTGAAAAATTAAAACATTAATTATTCATTTTTTGAAAATTGCTGTGACAGGGATACCTTAGAAAATAAAATACTTTTCCAGCTTCAAATAATGCAGAGACAACAAACCATGCGAAAATGGGTTTCGGGTGACTCAAACCTAAGACCTACAGCGAGTGCGCCTGCACTCCCTCTGTCCACAAAGTGGGCTAAGCTTCCAACATGGAAGCTATTCCACCTTGTGCTCCTTATGCTTATTCTTTTCATCCATGAGCTTTTAAACAATGAACAATGCTTCAACCAATACAATGCTAAAATGATGCTCGCGAGAATCGAACTCACGACCTATGTGCTATCAACACCTTTGCATAATCCAAGTTGCCACTAGGCCACTCTGTCCAATGTGATTTGGGAAGTGGTTGATGTCTAGTTTTAACCATTCACTGCATCACATAAAACAAAACACAAGCTCTTTCCTTCGCATATACCATGCAAGATTATCAACGAGCAAGGATAATCGATTTAAAAACTTGGTGGCATAATTATATGCTTTTACCTTCACTTGGAAACTTTGAAACTTTTAAAAATACATTCATGACATCGAAAGGACATGGCGAAAAACTTTTTATTTAATTTTAAAATTAAAATTTTAATTTTAAATAAATTAAAATTTAAACTAAACCTTTAAAATTAAATTTCTCCATCATCTGGGCACATTTTTTGATGAAACAAAAAGCCAACTTGGGTTTTAAGAAAACCCCATTTCAAATCTGCCATCCATGGTTTTAAATAAAACCTTTTATTTTTCCTACCTTGGTTTTGATAAAAAACCTTCCTTGCACTTTCACAAAACATAGTGCATACCATCATAGATCCTTTTGACATCAATGACAAAATTTTAGCTTAGGGACTCAAAATGTCCAACATCTCAAATGGTGTGATCATACCAAGAAACTTACCTCTTGTCAAGGTATCACCATTCATTGATACTTCTATAGTAGAAACATGTTCACTAAATATTTTTGGAAGAGTTCTTAAGAATTTATCACAAACATCTGATTCATCAATCTTCATTCCACGTCCTTGCATATCATTAACAACCTCATCAATTCAAATTAGATAAGCACTAATATTTTCCTCTTCATTCATTCTTAATACTTCAAGTTGTCCTTTGAGATTTCACATATTTTTTTTCTTGACACTTTTATCTCATTCATATATAATTTTGCAATTTATACCACATCTGTTTTGTAGTTTTATAATGCATAACTTTCATAAACTCTGTTCTATGTAAACCTCTCACAATTGCATTCATTGCTTTTGAATTATAGTGCTATAAAATCTTACCTTCCTTATCTATAGGAGTATTTATTAAGGGATCGTATCCAAATTCCATCGAATCCCAAATTTCATTACCAAGTGCCATCACGTAGATCTTCATCATCATACTCCAATACATGCAGTCACTTCCATCAAATACTGGTGCTAAATTATTTGAAGAAACATCCTTAGGATCCATTGTGTTATTTTTATCTTTTCCTTCAAGCTTTTAAACTCATCTAAAGTAACCCGCTTTGATACCAATTAAATAACACAAGCTTATACTAAGAGGGGGGTGAATAGTATAAGACCACTTTTTACTTTTATTTCCCAATCAATATTATGCAATGTATAGATAGCAACATCAACAGTAGTAATCAAAGCAATACATAAAACACCATACAAAATAGAGACACCATAATTTATGTGGTTCACCCAATGTGGACTACTCCATGGAGAAAATATTTCACTAAACTTTTCTCAATCAATCTCTTGGGAATCCTTCCCTATTAAAATATTTATGGACCTTTGTCCAAAGGAGATACCAATACCCTAAATCAAGTTCATGGATATCTATCCATAGTAGAACTCCTTCTCCTCTGCTTTGGCTGGTGATCCTCTAGAAGACTACTGCCTCCACTGCAATGGCCTGTGGATCTCTCTCCACTGAAGACTCTTGTCCCCACTCAGAAGACCTATCCTCACTACCCTGGCTGATGGATCTCTATCCACTAGATACTATTGTCCTCTATGCTTTGTCACCTCCTAATCTCTATCTCAAATCTACACTAAACACAGTTCTTTGATCTAGCACAAATTTTCTCAATATCTATCTTTGGTCTGGCACCATATTATCCTCAAATCTGCACCAAACTATGTTCCACAAGTCCACTAAGAACTTGCTCAATTATTGTCAACAAGTGCACTCAAAACTTACGCAAATATGCTCAACAAGTCCACTCATAACTTACTCAATCTGATCAACAAGTCCACTTAGAACTTGCTAAATCTACTCAAAAATTCCACTCAGAACTTGCTCAAATCTGCTCAACAAGTCCACTCACAACTTGCTCAATATTCTCAACAAGTCCACTCAAAACTTGCTCAAATTTGCTCAACAAGTCCACTTAGAACTTGCTCAATCTGCTCAACAAGTCCACTCATAACTTGTTCAATCTACTCAACAAGTCCACAAAGAACTTGCTCAAATATGCTCAACAAGTCCATACAAAACTTGCTCAAATCTGCTCAACAAGTCCACATAGAACTTGTCCACATCTGCTCAACAAGTCCACACAAAACTTGTCCAATCTACTCAATAAATCCATACATAACTTATCCAAATATCAAATAAAAATGAATATAATTGTTAGAGACTCAATATGTTCTACACTCAATGCTCAATCACTTTCTCAACTCAAATCAGAATATAGAATAGTTTGTTTTATTGAACTTGAACAATCACTTTGTACATCCACTTGACTAGGCTCAATCAACTCTACTCAACCAATCACTCAATGAAACACTCCTTTTTCACAAACCCTAGTCCAAGCATATAATCATCAACTCAAAATATTTCCAATAACGGTCAGCAAAAAATCTCACATAACAATGATACTCATGTTCTTTTCAAACTCTAGTTCAAGTTCTTTGCACAAAAACTCACTTCAAAAACAATGCTTATAAAATAATCTTCACATAACAATGATACTCATGTTCTTTTCAAACTCTAGTTCAAGTTATTTGCACAAAAACTCACTTCAAAAACAATGCTTATAAAATAATCTTCACATAACAATGATACTCATGTTCTTTTTCACAACTCTAACCTAGGAACTTCACACAACAAATGGCTTCAACAACAATGCTTATAAAACAAGGTTTAATAACAACTTTTTATTTCAGAAAGACTTGAAGCATTAACTTAAACACTCTCAAAAAGGAAACCCTAATCAAGTCATTTTCACTCCAAACTTATTTTCTAGAAAACCAATAAATCAAGTCAACTATGGAAAAATGTGCTCATACCTTTTTCTTGATGATGAATGGATATCATAAATCTGCCACAACCACAACAACTTCTATGCCAATCTCAAAGAGGTTAGATGAGTAAATATTTTCTCACAATATAATGTAAAATACTCAATTACACCTTATCACTCCACCTTTCAAAAACAACCATCAACATACATGAAGTATTTATTCAATCACACCTTATAAAATCCCAACTCAAAATTAATTCAACATCCACCAAAATAACTCAAAACCTCTTTAATCAATTTTAATGGCAAGAATAACTTTAGAAAAAATCAAATCCTTTTTTTTTAACAACCTTAATAACATAAATCTCTTCTCTACAAAACAATATTTCAAAAACCCTTTTAACTCCAACTAGCACAAATTAATTTTTAATAAAAATAATCCTTCACAAACCCTTATAAGTCCAAATGCAATTTAATTAAAAATAAATCTTCACAAACCCTTATAACTCCAAATGACCCTTTAAGAAAACATTAGGCAATATAAATTTTAATCAAAAAATTACCTTTTCCACTGGTGGGATTCAACCCCATGATCTCAGCCTCCATGAGCGATCTAGCCATGGGCTTGACCATCACATGTGCTATACGTACATTTGAAAACCAATGAGAACTTCATTATCCTTCTTCACCACCTGGTGCTCAAATCAAACATAAAACAAAAAAATTTCATTTGGAACATCCATTAGAATCGAATTTGGGCTCCTCCTTTACCAACGCCTTCGCAAAGTATGCACTACCAATGGACCATCATGTCCTATGTGGCTCAAACCATACGCTATCCTCTTTGTGTCTTCTTCCCTGAAACTAATAAGATAAAGCTCGTTTATCTTCTTCCTCAATGTTCATGATAAATACCTTCAACCTTTTGGCATGGGAATTAATTCGTCAAGGGGTAAGTTTCGAATGCCCCTTTGGGCATTAATTTATACACAAAACCACCATTTGAATTTATACGTTGGTGCTCCTTAATTTTTTTTATGTCAGAGCTAGCTAAACCTTTATATAATTTATAAAATATTTAAATTCCAATAGAATTTAAATTTTATAGAATATATTTTAAAAGCTTTGACTTTAATATAGTTAAATTTTTCCATGGGGTAAATTTAAACTTACAATTTGTACTCCACTGATCTGGTTTAAAATATTCTGCCACCATGGGTTTAATTAAACCCTCATAAAATATTATTTTGCCAATTTATTCTTCAACTCTTCACTTTTTTCCTAGTGTTAATAATGGTGTGCTCTATAGTGTTTATGATTGCTCCATTTGTTCACTTTAGCATCAATGACAACTTTTTCACCTTGACATCAATGACACCTACATGAGATCAAAATGTCCAACAATGTAGACATCTAAAATACATCATGTTTAGGATGCTACTCATATGGGCACCTTTGCAAACCATATGATTGATATTGGACCTTTGCAAGACCCAATAGTGGTTCTAACCACTCATGCAGCTCTAGCCACTGATATCAATAGAGGTTGTGATCGTAATTGTTTATGATAAAAGTGGCTAGGAGATAGCTATGTTTATAGATAGCAGCTATGAGAAACATACCCATAGTCATACCTATTGATAAAATCTAACTTTGTAACCAAATTAGGCAACCAAAGTTGAGTGAAATCCATTGAGTGCAACTAACTCTTGGACAATTATAAAGATAGAAGCTTCTAGATGTGTCTTCTCAACTGCTTGAATATAACTGCTTCTTGATCTTGGCTTCCCTATGAAGCTAAGGCAAGGGAATTGGGTGTCTATTTAAGACCTCAAATTTTGATAGCAAACCTTATCCATTCCATGTGCCTATGCCATAATGGAGCTTTATCGGATTGAAGAGTGAATCAACATCCCTTTGAGGTGTAGTGGAGCCTTGTCCAATTGTATAATGACACATGTTTTCTCAACAATGGTGGATGTCTTGGCTTGAGATTAATCTAGTTGTTCAAGAGTCAAATCAAGATGGATTTGTTAGAAAAGTCAAAATACTTTATATGATTGATTTGAAAGTACCTTGCTTAAATAACAAGTGCTTACAATATGATCCATTGGATCATAACTAACTGAGCTAATATCAGCCACACAATATCCTAGTAACAACTTAGGATATAATTTTATTATTCTAACACCCCCCTTAAGTGGTACTAGGATATACTAACACCCCGCCTTACGTGATACTAGGAGGTAACAAATAACAAAACTAAACAATTGGTATATCCACAAGTATGTGTCCTAGAAACAAGGCCTGATAAGTTACTCATGTACAATATATGCATATGAAATATACACTGAGAGAGATGATGATAAAACCACAAGGGATACAAACCACCTACCATAATAGAAGAAGAAAATAAAGATCTACATGGAGGATGGAGATGAAGAAATATGTCCTATTTAACCCCCCTTAGGACAACTTCAATCAAGAAGCATGTAAAGTATCCATGAGATGCTTCAAAAAATTAGAGAAGCCTCATTGTCAAACTAAATGAAAACATACTCCCAGACTGGTGCTTGTGACATAGATCAAGGTTGTAAACCATGCAAAAATGTCACTAAAGAAGAATCCTTTGAATCCGAAGTGTCTCATAAAAATAAGAGTGTGAATATAGTGTGGAAGGAACCACAAGAATAACAAGGGATGTCCAGAATTGACTCCATAAGCATAAGTGTATGGTTTTCACCTATATGAACACTAGGGCTGATAACAAGGTCCAAACTGAGTGGACAAACAACTTTAAGGGAATCTAAAAATTAAAGGGCACCAATGTAGTTTTTGAATGTGGCCTTATGGTGACATCCTCATCCTACTGAATGCATGTGTAACCAGTCGTTGTATTCGCTAGGTGATATAGAGCAGATGACTAGATACTAGGTCATATAACAAATGTCTTGGGAGTGTCGAGTTCGATCGAGAATGCATTCCATGATAAAATAATATTTAATCCACAAAAAAGTGGGGAAAATAGTATCAAAAATGAAAATTAACACCTCCATTGTGTTCATCTCGAAAAAACCTTTCTGATGACTATAAACACCCCTATAATCGGGGGTTAAATTGGTCTCATCTGCAAAAAAAAAAAGTCTTCTTCTTTCCCTTACAAAGGAATATTCTAGAATATTGGAATAAAGCATGGTTTTAAAAAATTATCTCCGTAGGATAGATTACATGGGTTTTGAAATTACAATGTGATAGGGAAAAAAATTCTCTTTTCATAAACATATTGTCTAAAAATTAAATGGCCCATCATTAAGGAAGTCACTTCAGTCTACTATGCTCGGGAAGCCATCATTTCTATGATGAGTTCTTTCACATAGATTTAGACTGGATCAAACTCCATTCTAATTGGGCCTCCACAAAACTGGGCAACGCCCACATCATCACCTCCATGATCTCCTAATCTACACCATGTACATCAAATTTAAAAAAAAAATCAAATACACTAAGATAGACGACATTGGTAGGGACGCTATTTTCCATGAGATGCCAAAAAAATTAAAACTTCAATGGACTGAGCAGATCTGGTTAATTTATTCATCGCAATTGTATCTCCAACCTTGCAACAAAACATGCCATAAGAAAAAAAAATATTTGGCAACCTCAATGGACATAAATGAAAAAGTTATCTCCAAGCTATCAGCAAGAACAACCTCACACATTCGATAGGCATCATTAAATTCATATATTATCTTGTGCAACTGGCCCAACATAGCTAGCACAACCACAACTAGACCAAGTTAGAGAGGTGGATGGCTCTAACGGTGATAGATGCGGTGCTCTTCCACAACTGTAAACTATTAGTTCTTCATTAACAACTACACTAAAAATTCACATCAATGACCATGATCTTACCAATGACTCTATTATGCCACTGATTATGTAATAAGTACACCTTGACTCCACATCATTTTCAACCATGACTCAAACACATCATGAGGTTTCATTACTATGTTAGGATAATTTCTATGTCATGCGAGATGGAGCATTTAGACTACCACTACAAGTAAAAAGAGGTAGACGGTGATCATAAGAACTGCTAGTACAACTGGTGCAACTGGATGTTGGCAGTAATCACACACCACTTCCACAAAAAACAACTATCGAAAAAGATACATTTGGACTCAATATTCAATCAAAACAAAGGAAAAAAAATATTTCCATGTTGCGCGATCGCCCCACGCGTGGTAGATTTCATTTCGAACATGATCGCCAACTGTATTTTTTTGGCAGAAAATAGGTTGTTGTTTATCTCTGGTGGGAACTAAATATAATCACGCATGCCCCCTTCAATAGCCACATAGACCCATCGACTTCAAATCAAAAAATATTTTAAAGTTCTAAATAGTTTCACTGGAACATCATAGAAATTTTGACTTCAATAGATGTCATGAAAAAAATATTATACTTCACGTCCACAACATGCTGGAATAGCTCATGCAAAATGGTGTGCCCTTAATAGAGTCTTAGAAGTTGATAAAGGGTTGCAGTGCACTCGAGGGTCACCAGGGAAGATATCACCATGCAATAAACAACAAACCTGCTAATCACAATCATGCATACTCCCACTTTAATGGTGCCACATTCAGGCACTACTGTAATAAAGCTCACCCAATTCTCGCTAGTGTAATCTGAACTCCAAGTAGTTTCCAACATTGACTGAGAAGGTTAATTTAAAAATTTTAATTTTTAATATCCATAGTGTCTATTGACAGTACTACACATGCTTCAGACCATCGCATAAATTTTGATGATTTTTTTTCATATATTTCTGATAAAGTCATAGCAGATTTACACTCACGAAATATATTAATATTGCATAATCATATTAAACATATCCATTTAATAGTTACTATCATTCTCTTCATATTTCCTCTACCATCTGTAGATAAAAGAACATTGTCTATAGGTAAAATGATACCACAGCCACACTCGCAATTCTGAATTTCACTCTATAAAATAATCAACTACAAAGATAATCAACTGTGAATATCCATACAAAACAAAGGTGCTACATAGGATTAGGCCCTCTTCCATGTCTCTTGATTCAAACACTGATGGAAATTCATAGCTCCTGATCAGGATATAGCAACATTACAACAACATGTTGCTTCATCTTATCTCAAGAATGCAATTTTCATTCTATACATCAGCAGGCACAAACTCGCGCAATGTTGCAACTAAACTTCAACTCTCTTTAAATAAGACATCACAAACTGGGCATCAAATGTAGATAGTCTCCATGAATACAATTTTTTCCATCATAATCACTCCATCACCGTTGTCGTTGTCCCTGGTCTGTGCAACTATGTAAAATATTACATTTTAAAAAAATAATTATCCCCACTAAGGCTAAAGATATCCTTACTTTACAAAACAAAAACAACCACATCTTTGTAAATCAACATGTGCTTGGCCACGTCTCCTTTATAAATCTGGTGACACGATCATCTACCACGATCTGGGGTTACAAAAAACCTAGCATCAATGTCTATCACCCTATATCTATGGATCGAATGTGCCAAAGATTCCACTATTGGGTCTGCTTCATCTGCATTCATGATGATAGAGAAAAACATAAGTAAAAAATATTCTTCCACTGTGTTTTGGAGACCGAAAATTACCATAATTTCCTTCTTCTTGAGCATTTCTAGAAAAAACTTTGTGCTACCTTTTATTACATCAAAAAATGTCTTCCCTTCAAAGGAAGGTCACCATAATTCACAGAATCCCGATGATCTAATCAGGCATGACATGTGGTTCCAACCAAACCATACAATGAAACAAATAACTCTTGCATAAAATTTCATAGGGTCCTCGACATCGCAAAACTTCCTTATCGTACCACTAAACAAAATCTTAAAAAACCAGTGAACTATAGAAAAAATATTAAATTTTCACTATTTTAAAAGATCCCGAGGCTACCATAGCAATTAACATATGGAGAATATTAGTTCTAAAAAAGAAAGTTTCCCAAGCTGAAGTAGGTTTGACAAAATTATCTGATGATCAATACAAAAACATGGCGACATGTTGAGCGTGAAAGAAAGAGTGTCACGATATCGCGACATGGAAAAGGTGTCACGATATCGTAACATGTCGCATTTTTGTGACCAAAAGAAAAGAGAAAGAGAAATAAAGGAAAAGTGTCAAGATATCGCGACATGTTAAGTAAGAAATAAAGAGTGTCACGATATCGCGACATGGTGAGCAAGAAGGATTTAGTGTCACTTTTTGGCGATGTGTTGAGCTTGAATAAAAAAGGGTCACGATTTCATGACATGTTGGATTTTCGCATCCAAAAGAGAAGAGAAAGAGCAAGAAGGAAAAAGTGTCATGATATTGCGACATGTCGGTTTATTGCGATCAAAAGAGAAGAGAAATATCAAGATGGAAAAAGTGTCATGATTTCGCGACATGTCATCTTTTCGCAACCAAAAGAGAAGAGAAAGAGCGAGAAGGAAAAGTGTCGCGATATCACTACATGTCGCATTCTCGTGACCAAAAGAAAAGAGAAAGAGGAGGAAAGAAAAAGTGTCACAATTTCACAACATGTTCAAAATGAAATAAAGGGTGTAGCGATATCGTGACATGTTGTTTTTTCGTGACCAAATGTGAAGAGAATAAGCAAGAGGGAAAAAGTGTCGCGATATCCCGACATGTCAAATTTTTGCAACCAAGAGAGAAGAGAAAGAGCGGGAAGGAAAAGTGTCACGATTTCATGACATGTCACTTTTTCACGAACAAAAGAGAAAATAAAGAGGAGGAAGGAAAAGTGTCATGATTTCGTGACATGTACAGAATGAAAGAAAGGGTGTAGCGATATTGCAACATGTCGCTTTTTCATGACCAAAAGTGAAGAGAATAAGCAAGAGGGAAAAAGTGTTGCGATTTCATGACGTCATATTTTTGCGACCAAAAGAGAATAGAAAGAGCGAGAAGGAAAAGTGTCATGATCTCATGACATGTCGCTTTTTCATTACCAAAAGAGAAAAGAAAGAGGAGGAAGAAAAAATGTCGCGATATCGCGACATGTCGCAGTTTCATGACCAAAAGAGAAGAGAAAGTGTTAGGAGGTGAAATTATCGACTGTCTGTGTTCTAAGGTGTGTGTAATATTTTGGAAGAATGTTGCTCTTTGTTTGCTATGTGGCCCAAGTAGGGGGCTAAGGATAGACTGTCCCTATTGAGGTCTTGTTCCATTTAAGCTTTGTGCTGATTTTGTAATAGGTTTTAGGTCAACCTGTAAAACCCAGTTGTAATGAATTTGTACCTTTATTACCCAAAAAAAAATACAAAAACATGGCCCACCACCTCTTCACGAACAACACGAATGTAATTATGGTGGTCTACGATCTGAGAAAAATAGAAAAGACCTACAGCCTTCGCTAGTGAATCAAAAGCACTATGTCAAGAGTTCTAGAAAGCTACATCTTAGGCAGTCGTCATTGGTGGTGATTGATTGGCCACCGTGCTAAGAGGAAAACCTAAATGGATGATATGTGGTAGCCTAAATGGTGAAAACCAATGCTCCAATAAGAAAACCTTGATCAACAGTAAAATATTGTAATCCACAGCAAAAAAAAAAACTAGAATGACCTCTCAAAATTTTTTAAACCATCTCGTTTCTGATCCATTAAAATATGGAGAACATACTCCCTCAGTAAAAAGTATTAGGAAAAAAATTAAGAGAAAAAATAGGGGGGAATTTCGATGAGGAAATCCCCTTATGAGGAAAATCTCCTTAGGATCACAGGGTAGGGAAAGCCCGTTCTGATACCATGTTAGAAAAGGAAAAATACTTGATATAATTGAATTGAAAGTACATTGCTTAAATAACAAGTGCTTACACTCTAATCCATTTGGATCATAACTAATCGAGTTAATCTCAACCACACAATATCCTAGTAATAACTTAGGATATAATTTTATTATTCTAATAGGATTGATGTCAAATTAAATTGCAAAACTATGTGTAAAGACACAAAAAACCCTTGAACATCAATTTCGTAGCAAAATTGGGTGATACCAATCTGGGATTTAGAGAGTAGAACTCTCATTCCATTATTGCTATTTTTGATAATGGCCCATAGGTGCAACTACTTATGTTGATAGCAGCTAGTAGAGCTAGCTGCTCTGAGCTTTAGCGGCTAGGGTCTGGTGACAGGGAAATTTAAGGATCAAATAATATCAAGATTTATTATCTTGACATAAAGAGACAGAGGTGGCTTGATAGATACTTCATAATAAAATTGGCAGAGATCTAGAGATCTTGTAGAATACATCACCCCCATTTTGAGGCTTAAAATTATTGTAATCATGTATCAAATTTGGTATCCCTAAGAGGTATGAATATGTAACTAGGATTTTGAATTTATTAATACAAAGAATGCATTTTTTTGGTTAGTTCATTTGGTTATACATGTTTCATTGATTTAAATTTGTTATCATGTTGTAATTAGATTATATGTATTATTTCTATATCTTTACAAATGGTGATCATGGTGGAACACCTTATTTTTTTACTATTGACTGATAACTATGTCTTTTTTCTTAATACATGTGCATCCACTCTGAGTGAAAGTAGTTAGCAGTCTCAACTACCATCGGCTTTAGTAGCTACAATCACAATTGCCCTAATCATCATCAACCAGGGGAAACATAGTAAAATAGTCAACAACCTGTTTCTTGTTCAAATGAGGATGCACTAGTAATTGATTCTCTCTGTATTTTTATATTTTATTCTTTCTATGTGTTCCTAAAAATCAAATTTAGGATTAATTACAACACATGTAAATTTTAAGGGTAAATTTTTAGAAACCCCTATGTTTACTACTAGCTGCTACTAGAAACAACAACCACTAATGCCAGTCACCCCAAAAGCTAACAACTAGAATTCTGACTACTATTGTGTATAGTGGCTAAGTCTGTTGCATGTTATCCACAAAAGTGGTCCCTAATTAAATGACTTGTTAGGTGTGCAAGCTTGGATCCTGTTCAAAGGCTAACTCATATTTAATTTGCATTGCATTTTCTAAATATTAAATGTTGTTTACATACTACCATTTTTTAATATAAGACATCAGTTATTCTTATGTAGTTCAATATTATTGTATTTTTTTTTATGCATTGCACTTTCATTCCAAATAAAATGAACCCCACACACCATGTTCCAAGAGTAAACATTGATTGATTTGGGATCTAAAATCCAACGAACCTATAAATAACAATGGTGGGTGTTATTACCACTTGGTTGGCTTGTTTTTAGAGAATTGTTCTTATTTACTCGTCTGTGGCCGAGGCCAATACAAGAATTATCCTATCCATGGAAAATAACATGTACTCTTCTTTGAAATGTGTATTATTTTGTTGAGCAAGGTGCAACAACAATATTGTCATTGTTGTCAACACAGTTAGATAGATCTATTGTTGCAGTGGATAGGAAGTTCAAAAGCTATTTAGATGCAGAAGACAAGAGTTCAAAGGTTATTCAGGGTATGGACAGTGAGTTTCCAAGAAGACCGAAGTGGCCCATTTGCAAAAGATCAAAGAAAAAGACAAGTAAGAAAAGTGTCGCGATATCGCGACATATACAGTAGGCAAGAAAAACTGTCATGATATCATGACATGTTGAGCAAGAAAGAAAAATTGTCACGATATCGTGACATGTTGAGCAAGAAAGAAAAACTATCATGATATCGTGACATGTTGAGAAGAAAGAAAAACTGTCACGATTTCATGACATGTTCGAAGAGAAAGTGCAAGCAAGAAAAACTATCATGATTTCATGACATGTTCGAAGAGAAAGCACAAGCAAGAAAAACTATCATGATTTTGTGACATGTTGGAAGAGAGAGAAGAAGCAAGAAAAACTATCACGATTTCATGACATGTTGGAAGAGAAAGAGAAAGTAGGAAAAACTGTCATGATTTCGCGACATGTTGGAAGAGAAAAAGACAAGTGGAAAAACTATCGCGATTTCACGACATGTTGGAAGAGAAAGAGAAAGCAGGAAAAATTGTCATGATTTCGTGACATGTTGGAAGAGAAAGAGAAAGCAGGAAAAATTGTCGTGATTTCACAACATGTTGGAAGAGAAAGAGAAATCAGGAAAAACTGTCGCGATTTCACGACATGTTGGAAGAGAAAAAGACAAGTGGAAAAACTGTCACGATTTCATGACATGTTGGAAGAGAAAGAGAAAGCAGGAAAAATTGTCACGATTTCGTGACATGTTGGAAGAAAAAAAGGCAAGTTGAAAAACTGTTGTGATTTTACAACATGTTGGAAGAAAAAGAGAAAGTAGGAAGAAGTTTCACAATTTCACGACATGTCGCATTTTCGCGACCAAAACAGGAAAGAGAAAGCAAGTTGGAAAAGTGTCACGATTTCGTGACATGTCACATTTTCGCGACCAAAATAGGAGAGAGAAAGCAAGTTGAAAAAGTGTCACGATTTCGCAACATGTCGCATTTTCGCAACTAGAACAGGAGAGAGAAATTAATATGGAAAAGTTTCACGATTTCATGACATGTCGCATTTTCATGACTCAGAAAGCGTAGGAAGGAAGAGAAAGAAAAAGTGTCACGATTTCATGACATGTCACATTTTCATGACTCAAAAAGCGTAGGAAGGAAGAGAAAGAAAAAGTGTCACGATTTCGTGACATGTTGCATTTTCGCGACTCAAAAAGCGCAGGAAGGAAGAAAAAGCAAAAGTGTCACGATATCATGACATGTCATAGTTTCACGACTCAAGAAGGGTAGGCAGGCAGAATAACAAAAGTGTATCGATATCGCACAATGTCACATTTTTGGGACAAAGGATTAGAGAAAGCGTACGAAGGTGAAAGTGTCGCGATATCGCGACATGTTGTATTTTTATGGGCCTAAGCTAAGAGAAAGGGCAAGGATAAAAAGTGTTGTGATATTGCGACATGTAGCTTTTTTGCGATCCGATGCAAAGAGAAAGAGCAAGGAGAAAAAGTGTCACGATATCATGACATGTAGCTTTTTTGCGGTCCGATGCAAAGAGAAAGAGCAAGGAGAAAAAGTGTCACGATATCGCGACATGTATCTTTTTCACGGTCCGATGCAAAGAGAAAGAGAGAGAAAGAAAAAGTGTCACGATATCGCGACATGTATTTTTGGGGGCCAAAGCAAGGAGAAAGAGAGAGAAAGTGAAAGTGTCGCGATATTGCGACATGTTGTATTTTTACGGTTAAGTTGAAGCCGACAAAGACCAACGAACAACCGACTAATTTTAGGGTTTTTAGTTGTTATGCAAGCCGACTAAGATTAGGGTTTTCATCATGAAAATGTTGTTATAAAAGGAGGGTTGTTTGGAGAATTGAAGTGAAGTTGGAGAAGTCGTCGAATGCATGTCAAAGTATGAAATGTGGCCGTAAGAGTGTAGAAAGTGCAGAAGCAGCGAGATGATGGTGAAGTGCGCAAAGTGAGTGAAGAGTCATGTCAAATTGTCTTAAGTGCGTCTGTGATTATGTAGAGAAAGCAGAAGGAGCAAAGAGTGCAAAGGGTGAAGACAAACACAAAGTGGAGCTATAATGAAGTAGAGTGTGTGAAGTGATTGCATAGAGAGAGCAAAGTGCGCAGAGAGTGCAAAGGTGAAGTAGACCAGTCAGGGTCTTGCAAAAGTGAAGGTATCTTACAAACAAACTTATAGATTCAAATTGAAGTCTAGGTTATAGCTTGGCATCAGGGGTTGGTGCTCCTTTATGTTGGTGCAGATAAATCAAGGGTTGGTGCTCCTTCCAGTTGGTGCTGGTAAATTGATTATAAATTTGATGCTTTGCAAAGGCTAGATTTGGATGGTAGTCCAAGCAATCATTCTTGAGGAGTAGCCAAATTGGTGAACCTTGTTAAAATCTTGTGTTATGTGATGTTCTCTTGTGATACTTGCTTTATCTAGTTTTAAAGTTTCTTTATTTTAGTTTTAAGAGCTGTAAATTCAAGTTTAAAGAACTACACTAATTCACCTCGCCCTCTCAGTGCCATTGTAAGACTAATAATTGGTATCAGAGCCAAGTTCCCTTCTTAGGCTAAATCAGTCAGGGTTGATCTTGGATTAGTAAGCAATGGGTAAGAATAATAGATCCTCCTCCAAAAGGGCATATCAGTTAGTTTTAGTTCCTATGGAAGAGAAAATTTAACCAAAAAATGTTGAAGACTTCTCATAAAACAAAGCACCTTTGTTTGATGGAACTAATTACGTGATCTGGAGAATCAGGATGTAGGCATATATTTGTGCTTTGGGATACTACATCGAGGATTCAATAAACAATGAATACACAATTCTCATCACTCCTCCAACCGATGCTACCGATAAGAATCTATTTGAAAATGACTCAAAAGCAAGGAATGCTATTAGGTGTGGATTAGTAGACAATGAATTAGTAAAGATCAAGAGTTGTAAAATGGTAAAATAAATATGGGACAAACTGAGGAGTATTCATGAAGGAGACGATGAGATCAAGGAGGTCAAGTTACAAACACATCAAGCTCAGGTCGAAGCCTTAAAGTTGAATAATGATGAGAACATAGAGGTATATATGCTGAAAGTTAATGAAGTCCTAGAGGATGATTCTAAAAGAGAAACAGAAAAAGAATAGAAATGTGATGAAGAAGAAATTGATGCAAAAATAAATTTGAAAGAGGAACTAATTGCAGCTCTGGATGAATTGAAGATAGAAAGAAAAAGGAATAAGGAAATCTCAAGAAAGCTTGATGATGCAAATGAAATAATAACCAGGTTGAAAGTATAGGTAGAAGAATTCAAAAGGATTGAAGAAACTCTCAGGTCATAGATCAATGAGAAAGAGATTGGTTGCTGCAAACAAGAGGAAGAGACTATTTTATTGAAGAAACAACTAGAAGAGGCCAATACAAATCTCAAATTCAAGAAGAGCATAGAGTTGCTAGATAAAATGATAAAAACAAAGCAGCTCCACGGATAAGCGTGGTCTTGGATATGAAGTTGAAAAACCTTCATATTTCAACTCTGTAGAGAAGAAAAAGTTCACTGTTGAAGGATCGAAGCAATAAAAGTTTGAAGCTGAATCTTCAAAATGAAGAAAATATCAAAGGAGATCTACAACAAAGTAGCCACAACAAAAGAGGTTCTATCACTCTCACTCTATTCATAATAAGACTTTTAATGGCTATTGTTTCAGATGCAACCAGTATGGTCACAAGGCAACTTATTGTGGATTGAATAATAAATCAAAGAGTTATGATGGTAGAAATACATCTGTGTTTCTAAGTAAACACTATGTACAATGTTTTCAATGTAATGGTCATGGGCACATAGCAAGGTTTTGTCCAAGCACTTTTGTATCTTATCTAAGGCAAAATAGTAGATTTCACTAGATGGAAAGAATGCAACACAGACAGGGAATAAATCATGTACATAAAAGAAAGGAAAATAATCATTCATCAAGGATGCATAAGAGACAACCACACAAGAGAAATGTTTGTGTTCACGAAAAAGGTGCAAAACAGGGATGCAGCTGAAAAATCCAAGCCCGAGTTCAAGAAAGTTTGGAGAAATATAGAAGAAAGGAAATCGTGTCTCCTTGGACTGAAGGAGACTACTCCTCTATTGCACTAAGCAACTCTAGGTAGCACATTCTCAGGGAGAGCAATCTTAAAGTTTAATTTTAATGCTCCTATGTATTTGTTTGGGTTTCTGAGGATGAAAGGCAAGTAGTTAGGGGGAGTTGTCGTATAGTTGTCGAAGCGTATTTTTAGTTCATGTAGATGTTTGTGGAAGTGCCATGAAGGGTGGTGATTAAATTGAGAGTTCTCATTATTGGTAGTATTGCTATATGTCATTGTTGTGCTGGTGATGGTTCTTACTACCACTATCCAAAGTTAAGGATTATAATAGTTTAGATAATTTGGTTAGTGAAAGAATGTTGGTCTAGCCGTAGATATGTGTTTCGATAAAAGCAGTGGGTATTTGAACTACACATTGATGTGAATATTGTTATATCTAGTATGACGTTGTGGTGAAAATTATTGAAGTCTGATTATTGATTCATGTTTAGCTCATCAATATGAGAAACTTTTCTTTATGAATCATACCTATCTGAGGTCCAGAAGTATGAGTTTGAGTAAGGTGCACTATAGTTTGCCGTGAAGTGGTTAACAAAATATTGTTTTCTGATTCGAACAGTTGAAAGTAAGGTGTGACCAGCGATGACTGTAGAAAACATAGACCAAGCTAAAAATGTAAAAAGGGATTTGGTTGGTTTTGTGGTACTGTGTTTGATGCTTGCACAGTGTTGGTAGTAAAATTGTAGTGTTGGTACAGTGTTGGACAAAAGTTGGTACAAGTGTGAGTCACTTGACAATTTTTCTTACAGATGTAAAATTAGCATTTTTTTAATGGGAAGCTTGAAGAAGAGGTTTATATTGAGCAGCCAGATGGTTTCCAGCTTGGTGATGATCCCAAATTGGTTTGTAAGTTGAAGATATATGGATTGAAATAGGCACCCCGAGCATAGTATGCATGGTAACATGATTTCAGGCTAATCCCAAGGAGACTCATGTGACAGGAGTAAAAAGGATTGATTGTGGTTTCTTTTTCGAAAGTGATTGGTTTTATGCTTCAAGGTTTTCTGGTTTGAGAGTTGTTATTAAACCTTATTTTATAAGCATTGTTGTTGAAGCCATTAGTTGGTTGAAAAACCTGAGTTAGGGTTTGATAAGAACATGAGTATCATTGTTATGTGATATTTGTGGTTGATCATTGTTGAAATTTTTTTGAGTTGGTTGATACATGCTTCGACTAGGGTCTGTGATAAAGGGTTGTTCATTGAGGTGATTGGTTGAGTTGATTTGATTGAGCCTAGTTAAGTTATGTGTGAAGTTATTTTTAAAAGTTCTATGAAATAAATTATTCCATCATTCTATGTTGATTTGAGATTGAGGTTAGAAGATATTAAGTCTCTAACAATTCTCTTTATGCCTCTATGAAGGGGATTTTTTTGAGACTGTCATTCATTGTTGAGTTCATTTTGAGTACTACTTGAGCATGATTGGTTGAGCCTTTGAAGAAGGCCTTTGAAAAATATTTGAGGACAATGCTGGGACAGATTTGAGGACAGTGTTGGGACAGATTTCTAGAGCAGATTTGGGCAAGTTCTTGGTGAGATTGCTAGAGAAGATTTGGGCAAGTTCTTAGTGAGCTTGTTGGAGCAGATTTGGATAGGTTCTGTGTGAGCTTGTTATTCAGCATTGGACAAGTTCTTCACGACCAAAATAGGAGAGAGAAAGTAATTTGGAAAAGTGTCACAATTTCGTGACATGTCGCATTTTCGTGACCAAAATAGGAGAGAGAAAGCAAGTTGGAAAAGTGTCGCGATTTCGTGACATGTCGCATTTTTGTGACTAGAATAGGAGAGAGAAAGTAATATGGAAAAGTGTCATGATTTTGTGACATGTCGTATTTTCGTGACTCAGAAAGCACAGGAAGGAAGAGAAAGAAAAAGTGTCACGATTTTGTGACATGTTTCATTTTCACGACTCAAAAAGCGTAGGAAGGAAGAAAAAGAAAGTGTCATGATTTCATAACATGTCGCATTTTCATGACTCGGAAAGCGCAGGAAGGAAGAAAAAGAAAAAGTGTCACGATTTTGCGACATGTCACATTTTCATGACTCGAAAAGAGAGGAAGCGTACGGAAGCAGAACTGTCATGATTTCACGACAAAAGTAGAGAAGAAGACTTTGAAGGCAGAAGTGTCATGATTTCACGATAAAAGCAGAGAAGTGAAATATGGAAGTAGAAGTGTCACAATTTCATGACAAAAATAGAGAAGACCTCGAAGGCAGAAGTGTCGTGATTTCATGACAAAAGCTGAAAGCAAGACTTCGAAAGCAGAAGTGTCATGATTTTGCGACACGTCGCATTTTTGCGACTCGAAAAAGACAGGAAGGTAGAAAAGCAAAAGTGTCGCAATATCGTGACATGTCACAATTTCACGACTCAAGAAGGGCAGGCAGGCAGAATAACAAAAGTGTAGCGATATCGCGCAATGTCGCATTTTTGGGACAAAGGATTAGAGAAAGTGTACGGAGGTGAAAGTGTCACGATATCGCGACATGTATTTTCGCGGGCCTAAGCTAAGAGAAAGAGCAAGGAGAAAAAGTGTCATGATATCGTGACATGTAGCTTTTTTGCGGTTCGATGCAAAGAGAAAGAGCAAGGAGAAAAAGTGTCATGATATCGTGACATGTAGCTTTTTCATGGTCCGATGCAAAGAGAAAGAGCAAGGAGAAAAAGTGTCGCGATATCGTGACATGTAGCTTTTTTGCGGTCCGATGCAAAGAGAAAGAGAGAGAAAGAAAAAGTGTTGTGATATCGCGACATGTATTTTTGGGGGCCAAAGCAAGGAGAAATATAGAGAAAGCGAAAGTGTCACGATATCGCAACATGTTGTATTTTAGTGGTTAAGTTGAAACCGACGAAGACCGACGAAAAACCGACTAATTTTAGGGTTTTTAGTTGTTATGCAAGCTGACTAAGATTAGGGTTTTCATCATGAAAATGTTGTTATAAAAGGAGGGTTGTTTGGAGAATTGAAGTGAAGTTGGAGAAGTCGTCAAATGCATGTCGAAGTGTGAAATGTGGCCGTAAGAGCGTGGAAAGTGCTGAAGTGGCGAGATGATGGCGAAGTGTGCAAAGTGAGCGAAGAGTCATGTTGAATTACCCTAAGTGTGTCTGTGATTGCGCAAAGAAAGTAGAAGGAGCAGAGAGTGCAAAGGGCGAAGACGAACGAAAAGTGGAGCTGTAATGAAGCAGAGTGTGCAAAGTGATTATGTAGAGAGAGCAGAGTGTGCAAAGAGCACAAAGGTGAAGTAGACCAGTCAAGGTCTTGCAAAAATGAAGGTATCTTACAAATAAACTTATAGATTCAAATTGAAGTATAGGTTGCAGCTTGGCATCAGGGGTTGGTGCTCCTTTCTTTTGGTGCAGATAAATCAGGGGTTGGTTCTCCTTCCAGTTGGTGCTGGTAAATTGATTGTAAAGTTGATGCTTTGCAAAGGCTAGATTTGGATGGTAGTCCAAGCAGTCATTCTTTAGGAGTAGCCAAATTGGTGAACCTCGTTAAAATCATATGTTGTGTGATGTTCTCTTGTGATACTTGCTTTATCTGGTTTTAAGGTTTCTTTATTTCAGTTTTAAGAGCTGTAAATTCAATTTTAAAGAACTACAATGATTCACCCCCCCCTCTCAGTGCCATAGTTAGACTAACATATTTCCCATGATGTTTTGGGTGAGTATC